>CP139503.1:194237016-194267705 GCA_021014915.2 Artemisia tridentata subsp. tridentata | reverse complement strand
GTGAGAACCAAATTCGCGACAAATACCCGCATTTATTTCCATAGCGACAAATACCCGCATTTATTTCCATAGACAACCCTAACAACTACCTTAGACTTAAATTCCGGGATGAAATTCTGTTTGACGGGTAGGTACTGTAGCAACCTGTAAAATTCCCCAATAATTTGTAAATGTTAATCAAGTATTAATCTATCATTACAGTTCATTTAACCATTTTTACGAGCAAAATTTAAAATTTTTGTTTATTATATTACAAGGAATCAAAAACGTTGTTACGCGATTCACAATACTTTGGAACGAGCTCACACACGCACCACAACAATCCATTATACGAATAAAAACCAAACGGATCCTTATTACATAGTTCTCGGCCCAACAGGCTATCCAAATCCACAACTATTCAAGCCCATTTATCATTTTTCTTTTATTTCATACGAGCCAACCCTCGATTACTTGGCCTCGATATCTTGATAATTTGACACACAAGCTATACCACATTTTACATGGTTCGATTCCCCACTCTTCAAAGATTCAGGATTGACAATTCATATTACTTGGTTCGAACGTTTGCCATTAAAACAAACCTCAAAGCTAGCACAACTCGACACATGTACAAATTCATCTGAGTATTAACCAACTCGACTAAACACATTTTTTACCTAGGTTATTATGCTTCACCTAGTCGAAAACAACTTCTATATGCCTCACCATATTTTTCTAGACTTTTTGGTCACGTCTACTAAGTCGTTTGGACCTTATACATGTCGAATAATACATTTGAAACATGCCACTTGACCATAACCGAAGCTAGCTCACTCCCACCTCTCTTAATATCTTACACTCGAGTACCTAGCTACACTTATTCCCTAAATCTCCTATCCTAATCTCTTTGGCATCCAATCATCCCAATTTGTTGTGATTATAATACATTATACACTAGTACATGCATATACATATACGTATAACTCACACACACACACATTCATTCACTCAAAACATATATCACACATATTTTCCTAAGTCTTTTCTCTCTAGCCGAATCATTGGAAGAAACAAGGGCCAAGTTCTAGTCGTTCGTTCCATTTTTCCAACATACAAGCTTTGATATCGATTCTTTTGAGGTTGTTCTAGCGAGCTACGTGCATAGCATTCGATCCTCAGTTCCTTTCAAACGTTTCTCACCACCCTTGTGGGTGTAGTAAGTTGATCGAACCCTTTTCTATACATACTTGTGTTTTTCATTTGTTCATGCACGTTATTATTTCATTCGTTTCATTTAAAAGCTTTCTATTTATTTGTCCGAGCTCTCGTTATTCATTTTTCTTATAAACATGACCTCCTAATTCTATGGATAACTAGACAAGAGAAACAATAATCATTCGTATCATATATCATCGTTTAATAAGTTAACGAGACCCATTTTGTAACCTTGTTGCATATCGAACATAAAACAAGTCATAAAATCATATAGGACCATGTTGTTATGTCGATTAAAACGCAAGCCATAAAATCATTTTTATACGTATAACCTATCGAACAAATTACCCAACCCATTTCTACATAATCTAATCTAATAAGCAGTAACAATAAGCTCTTTTGATAAGCTCTTATACTACCTTAACGAACCTATAAGTTTATCGCACTCGAAACAGTTTTCCTAAACTATATATTTATCGAGTGGGCCTTAAAGCCCACTAAGCTCTAAATAAGCAATTCCGAATAAGCAGTCCCATAAGCAGTTTGGATAAGTTAAAAGGACTATATTTTAAGCCCATAATCAAGCCCAAATGAATTTAAAACCCATTGGATCATAAAAGCTTAACGGGCCTGTTTTAAAACTCTTAAGGCCCAATAAGCTAAAAATAAGCTCTTTTTATGTAATAAGCAGTTTTTTAAACTTAAATAAGCTGTTTGAGGCTTATGAAACTCTTGAAAATATTAAACTCATATATTTGTGATTTTTGGACTAAAAATGCAAAATATTATGCAACTCGGGTTAAATATGTAACTTTCCCATAAAATAGTGTCAAACTGTCATTTTGATAAGTTAAGGGTAAGAAATGAATATACAGTAACCAGAAGTGTTAAAATATCATATTTGGATATTTTGGACTAAAAATGTAAATATAATCTAACCAAGGACTAACGGTGTAAAAGTTTCACCGTTAGGGTTAAAAGTGTAAAATTTATATAACATGGAGGACCATTCAGTAACTTTATCCTATATATTTTCTCATTAAATGTTTTATACATTTTTATCATAAAAAGCTATTTATACATTTCGTAAGATTTATTTAACAAACGATACGTGTATATATATATATATATATATATATATATATATATATATATATATATATATATATATATATATATAATATATATATATATATATATATATATATATAGGGGGACTTTCTTACGAGAACCATTTTATCTGCGAGAACTGAGAGAACCACAAAAAACATACATGCACGCCTTTTAAAATAAAATAAAAATACGTGCAAATCATCAATAATCGTAAGTATCCACCTATGTTCTTCAATATCATCATGAACTCATCCTCTTTTTTCACAAAAACCTTACACAAGGCCGCAATATTGTCGTTGCACGCCATATAAGAACATACATGCACACCTTGAAAGAAAAATGTTGTATTTCCAATTTCTTATCAAATTCTTTATAACAACTATGTTTTTTTAAAAACATATATGTTGTTTTTAGAATATATGTGCAAAAATACAATTATTGAAGGCGTGCATGTATGTTTTTGGTGGTTCTCTCAGTTCTCGCAGATAAAATGGTTCTCGCAAGAAAGTCTCACTATATATATATATATATATATATATATATATATATATATATATATATATATATATATATATATATATATATATATATACATACTAGCCTATAAACCCGTGATAAATCACGGGTGGCTTATAAAAATGTACAAAATAAAGCTTTAACTTGTGATCGAAATATCAACATGCAAAAAAAATTATTATATTTTTAGTGCTTAATTCAAAAGTTTATGACGTAGCAACAACAAATGAATAGGAAAAATAATTAACAAAATCTAAAAGCTCAATCCATTCATAGATAACTGAACAACATAGACACAAAATGTAGTAGTAGTACATCATTGGCAACCCTTTTTATTCAAGACAAATAAATACGTATCATTACAACATTACACCAGTAATCTACAAATGACTTTTTGCTCAATAGTTACATTTGATCAACTATTATGATGATGGATGAGCATGTATAGCTTATACACCCGCCAAATTGACGGGATTTTCAAATAAATTATTCATTAGGTAGTTACGTGCTCGAATATAGTAAGAAACAACAACGAACATAAAAAGGTTTCGTCTTTCGTGAAGAGAATGATAAGTTTAACATTTGGATGAGGCGATAAAAAAAATGATTTATAACTATTAAAATACAGAACGTGCATGTATTGTCTTGTATCGTTTGGTTCAACATATAGATAGTCTTGAACACAAAAAGTATGTGGTCAGCATAGGACATTTGAGTAGCCCATGCTCATTCCTTAAACACCTAATAGTTTGAGAAAAACAAAAGTAATCAAAAAAATGAAGTTAGCAGTCATTTGTAAATTTAAGAAATCGTATGAAATGTTTTAGTTATGCCGATGTACATACATGTCCATGTTTGATCAAAGGCCTCGAAGTAATTCTTTGTAGAAAACGTTTTTAGTACTAGTATTATTCAATATATTACCATCGTCATTGCAATTACATGAAGTATAGAAAACATGATATCAAAGTTAGGTGCAACTGGTAAACAAAAAGTTGCAGTAATAAATTACAGGAAATTTGATCAAAAATCTGACGCTTGATATAATTTGTAATAACAGAGCTCATTAGACATTATATCACAATGTAAAGAAAAAGGGATTACCTGCTAAAATAGCTTATCCATAACCATCCAATGCAAGGGCGGTTGAAATGACATGACTAAGATGTCAAAAAAGTAGTGTAATAGAATTACTTAAGACACATATACTAATGCGTCGAATTTCAAGTAAATTTTGGTTTGAAATTGGCTTTAAATATAGCACAATACATACACGTATGAAGCTTGTAGAATCAAGTGAGCTAATCGAAACAAAACTTCGGATTCATTTCATTTCACAAATAAAGCTTCTGCCCCCTTAAAGGTCACTTTCAATAAGTTGAGTAATGAGTACTTAATCAACAGCAGGTAATGAATATGCTATTTTATAATTTCACAAAGGAGATTTCTTGTAAACATCAGCCCATTGCATGAAAATTACACACTAAACACAAAACAATGATGAATAAATACCCGGTTTCCGTTCCTTTCTTTAATGAAATTATGAATGGACCTTACTTGATATAAAGATTTAAACTATGAATGCATAAACAAAAGAGCTTAGAATAATATAGAAGCCATGGTCCATGGACCTTGATGTCAGATACTAAAATGTTGCTAAATAGCCTAAATGAAACCAAAGGGGATTAAACTCAGACAAAAGAAACTAAAATGATTCAGATTAAGACAAACAAATTCATTACTCTGACACAAAAAAGGATCAGATGCACCCTTGACTCTTTCAGATTAAAACAAAAATAACATACACACGAATAAACTATTAACCATTATAAATGAGCATTAACCAATCACTTGTTTTGAGCATTACCAACAATAAGAGCGTAAGCATCATGATAAGCTTAACACTAAAAGCTAATAATCAGCATTCATGGCCATCTTCAGGTACAAAATGGGCTGGTCAGGTGTGTTGTCTAACGGGTTATTAAAGGTACTGCTTATCATTATTTGTTTTTAGTGTGGGCCAACAAACAGTTGATAAGTAAATGGGTCAAAATTGCCACCTCTAGTCATAAGGATCAATGTATAAAAAGTATTCAAACCTTAATGAGTCGATTTTTATGGTAAACATTGTATCCTTGAACGTCAATATGAGCTTTTGCAACCTTGACAAACCCCATTGTAACAACTGCAACTATCTGTTCATTAAAAACGCATAAATAATATAAGAGCTTTTAAATAGATATATAAGCAACAAATTCATTAAACCAAAAGCAACATTACATTTGAATCCTTAGCAAGCCCCTCAGCACCAGGCTGTGAACGATATGTCACCTCGGTCGTCATCATCATTAGTAGTATATATCCAAGTTCATACAATTTTCCCATGCTGCTACCATCATCTTTCAAGGCCGCAACAACTGCTAAAGCAACATCAGCAACATACACAGGTTGACTCCTGTAAACACTAAAATATATACCCCTGGCCAGAAAACAATATAACAGTATTATATTTAAAAGTTAATGGAAGTCAATTTAAGTCATACTTGGTGGATCCACCACTAACAAGTGGAAGGAAGTTATATTTCCTTGCAAACTGAGCCCATGGATTCAAGATCCGATCTTCTGTGCCGAGCATCACTGCAGGTCTCAATATTGTGGCCTGAAGACGAGCAAATCATTAGTTTCTGATGATTTAAATTCTAACCTCTAGTTTCAGCATGCACTAAATGTCTAAATATAAATTACCTCAGCTATGTATCACATAAACTTTGCTAAAATGGTAAAAAAAAAAAACGCCCTCAAAATGAGTGGGAATCAAATATGTGAACCATGTCAAGATAATCATGTATTTATTACACAAATGAAATATATGAATCACCTCAGGCAATTCATTCAAGATGGATTCCTCTGCAGCAGCTTGAGCTTGGAGCAATCTGGATGGAGATGATTTAGAGGCTCCTAAGCAAGAAAGTTGGATAAATGTCATGATTCCACCATGTTCTTTGGAAATCTACATATGACATGCAAACTATATTAGGCGACAACACAATACCCATATCGAAAAGCGCACAACAATAACAGTGTCAAAATTATACCTTGGCAAGTTGTGTAGCCATATGACGGTTCACTTCCTAGAGACTATAGTTTCTAGTTCCATATTCCCTTCCTAAAAAAAACACAAATACCAAGTCAAAGAAGTGTTCCCAAAACTTACGTAGAAAATCCAGTGAAAAGAAGATATAATATAATATATGTACCTATGAGATTGATCACAACATTTGCCTTGGCCATCACTGCCTTAATTGAGTTTTCATCTCTTGGATTGTATTTCATTGGAACAATCTGTGTAGGTTAAAAAAAAGAATGTCACTTGTAAGCAAGCCATGGAAAATTCTACCACCAAACGTAGACAAAATTTTAAGAATAATATGTTTTATGTCAAATTAACATAAAAATATGTAAAGAGGGCCAACTCTTTTTCTAGGGTTCTTATAAAACACAATTAAATTGAATATATACCAATTAGTAAAATCCCCAATTCGATTGAGGTGTAATTACAAAAATAACAGATTTTAAAATTGAGGGTTTAATTAAAACCATTACAAATTAAGGTGTAAAAACCATAACAAATTCGATTGAGGTGTAATTAAAACCATAACAAATTGAGGTGTAAAAAACCCTCAATCAATCAATTCTTGTTACCCACCAAAAAAACCTCAATCAAATCGATGGTGAATCAAAGCATAAATGAATTGTAAAAACTGATACTGAATTAGCTTGATTTTCGGTATTCATTGACGTGTGACAGCTAAAAAAAATATATAGATTTTGAATCATACCTTATAGAGTTACTGCAAAGATTTTCGGATGCCATTAAAGGGGATAGTGTCAATTTGTTGATATTCGGTTGCCATTTGGTTGCCTTGATTTTTGGTTTCCATCACATTTGTTTATCGAATTAATCATCTCAGTGTGTTTTGTGTTTTTGTTTTGAGAAAGTGGAACTGAAGCGTACAATTAAAAGTTGAAGAGAAAGGTTGAATTAGGTGATGACGTGGATTTGTTGAGCTGGCTTTTTTTGATGAGCTGGCTTTAGTGAGGTGTCAAATTTCAAAAAAACTTTGGTTTATTATATATATATATATATATATATATATATATATATATATATATATATATATATATATAACGGATTTCTAACGAATAACATAACTTATCATCCACCAACTTTTGAAGAAACGATATCTATGGATTCAATAAACATAAAAACAAGATAATATTATATATAATATTATTTTTGAACTTTAAGCATTTTAAGCATATCATCCATCCGCATCCCAAACCATTTCGTTATCCGATACCATTTCCATAATCATTATTCGCATTAAGCCAAGTTTAAACTATCGAAATCTCAGACTTTCCTATTATTCAGGTCGTGTGTTGGAGCTGTTCCCATATTACATTCGACATCTCATTATCTTTGTCAACTATATCCGAGGTGAGCTCATAGTCCCACTTTTATCTTTTATATATTTTCAACTCGTGAGGAGATACATGCTACAAAACAGAACACAAGTATTTTCTGTATGCTATACCTGATAGATATTTCCTAAGTTACCACTACTATTGCCAGTAAAAGCCCCTCCCATCATGAACCATTAATCACTTGCGAGTGAACGCGAATATAGTGAACAGATCTGTTGGAGGCTGACTGCCTATTTGAACTAGCCAGAAGATGGCCTTAGTTGCTAGCTGGATTAGTCAAATGCACTTTATTTGAAGGAAATAGGAAGATGGAAATCTCCTATCCAAGGGCCATAAACTCACACCATTAATTTGGTGTGTTAATATCGTTTCGGCGGTAATCGTTAAGGTTTGAGTGTCATGAGACTTAGGGCAATATATCGAACTGCAATATTACTATTTCTACTATGATTGTGTTTCTATGCAATTATACAAATTGAGACTTGTGTGCAAACTGATTACAATTACAAGCACTATGGATTCACTCAACAATTTTGTTGACTTTTAGCATGTTTATCTCAAGTAATTAACGGAGCATTCAAGGCACGGAGTGGGCAAATAAAGTGATGGTTTTTTGTGTCAAATATATTCTATCATTCATTTCAAACTATCATATCTTTTGTGAGATATTAAACATTGGAATCCTTTTTGTACTTGAATTATTTAAATGAATGATAATAACTTTCAAAACGCCACTTTTGAGTCATTTTCTATGATTATGACTGTGATTCTTCCAGTAATACCCGGTTAGTCTTCCGCTGTTAACTTGAAATTTAGGGGGTGTTATAGATTGGCATCAGAAACATGGTTATAGAGAACCAAGTGTGTTTTAAACATTGGACTATAACTATGCTTTCAAAATGTACCACTTTACACCATACCACCTTACGCCCTCCGTGCCTACATATTTCACAACACCGTGGATAGAGTGTTGCTTAACAAGATTACTTCATATCAACTTTTATATACTTGATTTTATATTGATGACTTACATTTACTACTTCCGGGGTTATTACAGTACCATGTCTTCAATTTCTCACCTTAGCACCTTACCATCTGACGTGGAGTCCGAGGATACTCTATCGTCCATCACCTCACCAGTATTTCCTAGCATCTCGACTGCTACAGTGTCGAATGTCGCATCGGACGAAACAGAGCCCTTCGAGGAGGGTAAAGTTGTTCCTACACCACCTATGACACCTGTTGCACCAGGCAACCCAAACTCACCCTTATCAGAGTACCCGTACGTACAAGCTAGACGGGCATATATTTCACCACCTCACCCGGAGAACCATCCAGTTTCTCCTACTTACACTCCACTATCATATGATCAGTATATGCAGTCGCAGCAGTGGCTACCTGCATATGACGCAGAGACTCCTTTACCTACACCACTACCCCCACCTGCACCAGTTTTTCGGCGCAGGCGAGTCAGAATCCTACAGCCGTATGAGCCTGAGCCTTTTATGAGACCATTCAGGAGTCATCCAAATGGTCCCATCAGGATGCACACACCTCGCAAGAGGGTACAATTACCAGTAGTTCCGATTATACCACCATCACCACCTCTATCCCCTACATCACCATTGGATATGATCAGGCTGACACCACCATTATCTTCTGAGCACACCTTACCACCACTACTATCATCACCCCCTCCACCGTCGGTCATACCCGACTACCTGTTTAACCTACTTACTCAGTCCTACCCATTCACACCTCATCAACGGGAGCCGACACCTGAGGAGGATTTACCCCCTCAGAACCGGGCCCGCATAGCAGATCCTAGCGATTCATCTTCCTCATCATTACTGTTCCCTCCAGGATTTACCCCTCCAGCTCGAGTCTTGTTGGGAATTAAACCAACAGTTAGTACTGCCAGACTCAAAGTTTCAACTGGTGCAAGTTAACACTAGCATTACTAACTGCTAGTACAAACAATTTGTACTGCTTATGTTCTGAATACGTGTAATGTGATAAGTATAGAAAAGATTTAATGTATATCTTATAATGATAGATTGATACTAATATTGTAGTTTACTTGTAAAGGACTCCTTGTTCTATAAAAGGAGATCCTAGGTTAGAGTTTATAAACGAACTATTCATAGAGATTCAAGGTTTTTGTAACCCTAGTGATAACTAAGATCACTCGTATTATTCATAATAATATTGAATCGTTTTGTTAAACATTATCTTCATTGTCTTACATAATCACTGTTCCATTCATACATCATATACAATTATTCTTCTAAGTATAACTAAGTAGATTCCGCATACTTAGTTATATCCACTCAAAGTATCTCATAGACGTTATATAGGACTAACATCCTAAGTGTATAATCAATCCTATCAAGTGGTATCAGAGCCAGGTGGATACTTTTGATTTAGAAGAAGCAATGGACATGGAGACTTCTACAACTAATGTTGCTGCAAAGTTACCAATGCTTAAGCAGAATGAGTTCGACATGTGGAGTTTAAGGATACAGCAATACTTCCAGATGCAAGACTATGCACTTTGGGAAATTATTGAAGAAGGGAATTCATTCAAGCCTACAACCACAACATCTACTGTTGAGGGTAAGGTTGTGACAACTGTACAGACAAAGCCAATGACTGCAGAAGAAAAAGTTCTGATGAAGAATGACCTCAAGGCTAGGAGTATGCTCATGATGACAATACCTAATGATCAACTGTTGAATTTTAGCAAGTTCAAGGATGCTAAGTCATTATTTGAGGCCATTTTTGCAAGGTATGGTGGGAATGAAGCCACCAAAAAGACTCAGAAGACACTCCTCAAGCAAAATTTTGAGAACTTTTCTGCAACAAGCAATGAATCATTGGATAACATGTTCAACAGACTTCAGAAGCTTGTGAGCCAACTTGCAGTTCTTGGAATTGAAATACCACAAGAAGATTTAAATCCCAAATTCCTGAGAAGTTTACCATCAGAATGGGCTATGCATGTTGTTGTCTGGAAGAACAGGCCAGACATTGATTCCATGAGCTTGATGGATTTGTATAGCAACTTCAAGATTGTGGAGCAAGATGTGAATAAGGTTGCAGGAACAAGCTCAAGCACTGGGAATATGGCATTTGTGTCATCTCCTAGTAACTCAAGTTCTGAAGAAGTGAAGGTTGGTGCAGCAGTTGGTACTGCTAGTTCAAATATTGGTACTGCTAGCACATTAAGCAGTACTAAAAGCATTATGGATGAAACAACTTGCTGTGCATTCCTAACAACCCAGCATAATGGATCAATGTTGACCTATGAAGACCTCCAGGAGATCAATGATGATGATCTAGAGGAGATGGACATCAAATGGAAAATTTCTCTTCTTAGCATGAGGGCTAGGAAATTCCATCTGAGGACAGGAAAGAAGATTACCATAAACAGCAATGATACTGCTGGTTATGATAAGTCAAAGATTGAATGCTATAATTGCCATAAGATGGGGCACTTTTCAAGGGAGTGCAGAAGGCCAAGACAGCAAGATAGCAGGAACAAGAGCTATGAACCCAAGACCAAGACAATGGAGATTACTGACTCAAGCTCAAAGGCTATGGTAGCCATTGATGGTTTAGGATTTGATTGGAGCTTTATGGAAGAAGAGGAAGCAGAACCTACTGAGATGGCACTCATGGATTTCTCTGATTCTGAGGTACAAGTTTCTAAATGTTCTAAATCATGTGTTGCTTTAAAAGAACTAGAAACTCTTAGGAAACAATATGATGAACAAAGAATTGAGCTAAACAAGACTAGTTTTAATTTGGCAAATCATAAGAGAGGTTTAGCTGTTCTAGAGGAGCAAATTGTTCATTATAAGAAAAATGAGTCTAGTTTTGCTGATGACATAGCTGTACTTAAAAGGGACATATATTTTAGAGATGCTGAGATTAGTTTTTTAGAACTGAGTTTGATAGGATCAAACAGGATAAAGAGAATATTCAATTAAGTGTAGAAACACTAAAATATGCATCTAAAGGTGTCAATAAAATAATTGAGTGTAAAATTATCAACAAGGCTAAATCTGGACTAGGGTATAACTCTGTTCCACCTCCTCATAGAGGAATACCTGCACCTCCAGGTATAGACCTAGAATACACAGGATTGCCTGAATTTCAACTACCTAAGCTAGAATATGGTCATAAGCCTAAAGAGAATGTAGTAGTTGACAAGCCTGTAGAAGTAAGTCAATCCTTTGAGAGTGCAAGTGATACTTCACTCACTGAGGACATGGTGTCCTCTGCTAGAAATTCAGATGCTCTAACCATAGAGGATTGGACTTCTGATGATGATGAGAATGATCAGGTTAAGGTTAAACCTGATACTATTAAGGTAGAAGGAACAAGAGTTCCTAAGGTGGTCAAAAACAATACTGTTAGGCCTAAAACCAATGTTAGACATATTAGGCAACCAGTAAGATATTGTGAGATGTATAGGACCACACACAAGCCCAGAGGTAACCAAAGGAATTGGAACAACCTCAAGTCTCACCAACTAGGTGATGACTTTGTTTTTTATAGGAAAGCTTTTTTTAGTTGTGGAGAGTTTGACCATCTTGCAAATTATTGCAACAAAAAGGTAACTGGGTATTCCAAACATAGAGTGAACTTTGATAGGCCTTACACTCACTCTAACCTTGCTAGAATGATACCCAGAGCAGTTCTTTTAAAGTCTGGCCCAAGACCAGTTCATACTGCTAAAACCAGCAGTTCATACTTCCAGACCAAATAAGAATTTTTACCCAAGACAAGCAGTTCAAAGTGCAAAAACATTTTTCAAATCTACAC
The DNA here is from genome assembly GCA_021014915.2 of Artemisia tridentata subsp. tridentata. Lineage (NCBI taxonomy): Eukaryota > Viridiplantae > Streptophyta > Magnoliopsida > Asterales > Asteraceae > Artemisia > Artemisia tridentata. Next base: position 194,255,564 of record CP139503.1, on the reverse strand, counting down.
CATCAACTGCTAGGAGGCCATTTCATAACAATGCAGTGATAAATAAACAAATTTGGAAACCTAAGGTTACAACTGCAAAGCCAGGAGTTCATACTGCTAGGCAAGCAGTTAATACTGGTAGTTTTAAAAACACTGCTAAGGGAAAGATGGGTAATGGGGTTAAAGCCTCAGCATGTTGGATTTGGAGACCAATCCAATCCAATGGTGCATCACATGTTTTGAAGAGATTTAATTATATTGATGCAAGAGGCAAACCTAATTCAGTAATGGCTTGGGTTCCACAAGGAAATTAATTTCCTTATTAAGTGTGCTTTGTTAGTCATATGCTTATATGTTATAAGACAAGTGCTTTGCACTTTGTTTTCTTGGTTTTGGACTAATAATTGCAGGTTGATTGGAGTTTGTGAATTGAATGCTTTATGTTTTGGATGGTATGGTGCTTTGGAGTTTGTAGTGTGTGATCTTTGCACACAACAAATGGTTATTGGTTCACCTTGTCTAACCCACATCAAGAACCAACTAGTCCAGAGCAAATGGTTTCTGGTAAAGACTTCTCAAATCCGTTTATGGTTGATAGTTTACCAAAAACTATATGGTTATCAACTCACCATATCTCACAGTGAAGAGTTGGCTAGTCCAAAGCAAACGACTATTGGTAAAGACACATCAAATCCGTTGATAGCTAATAGTTTGCTAAAAACTATGCGTGAGCAGTATTGTTTTCAAATCATTAATCAGTTAATACTGCTCCTTAAAATTTTTCTTAAATAGTTAGTACTGATAGTGCAAAGTTAGTACTAGTAGTGAAAAGATTGTACTGCTCAACTAGCCGTTGGAACTGTTGTGTCAGTAACAGATTTTTTAACTAGCCGTTGGGTAAAAACCGTTTCTTACCATATATATAAGGTCTGTTTTACGATAATTATCTTCTTTCTAAATATTTACTCCTATTCTTTCTAAAGATAATAATTATCCCTTACGCAAAATTCTCAAACCCTAACAGTACCTCTATAAAAACCTAATAATCCTTAAACGATCAATTTTGTGATATAACTTGCACACATCATTCATGGCTAATTTGGAATTCATTAAGACGCACAATCAGGTTGCCTTTTTGGAGAAAACAGAGCAGGGTGATGGACCACTCTTTTATGAGATTATGGACTTTCTGAATACATCTCATCTAAGGATGCTTTAACTGTTAGCCCTACTCTTTTTGTCTCTCAAATCACAGAGTTTTGGCAGACTGCTACTGTCATAACTAGTGAAGATGGAGACATAGAAATACATTCTAAAGTGGACGACATATCATTCATTGTTACTGAATCTACTATTAGGAGACATCTTAAGTTAGAAGATTCTGATGGTATCAATGACTTGCCAAACACTGAAATTTGGCAAGAAATTGCTAGAATGGGGTATGATACATCCAACCATAAATTGACTTTTCAAAAAGGATGTTTCTCCCCACAATGGAGATTTCTAATCCATACTCTCTTACACTGTTTAAGCCCAAAGAGAACATCATGAGAGCAATTCAGTAGCAATATTGCTATTGCTCTCATATGCTTATCAACAAACAAAGTTTTTAACTTTCCTAAATTTATATTTGAGAGTATGGTAAATAATGTGAAAAGTAAAACCAAATTTCTAATGTATCCAAGATTTGTGCAAGCCTTTTTGAACAAGAAAAAGAATCAGTTAAAGAAACATAAGGAAACTTTTCCAACACCTTGCCTGCAGCAAAAACTTTTTCAAAATATGGATATGGCAAGTAGACTTTTTAATGGGGTAGTGATACCTCTTTTTTCTGAAATGCTACAGATTGTTCAGGGTGAAGGGTCAGTAAACCCAGCTGAGCCCCATCACACACCCATTATGGTTCCTGATATTACCCATACACCCCCAATCACAACCACCTATAGGAGAAGAATCAGAAAGGAGACTATGGTTGCTCAGCCTAGTCCTCTAACTCAAACATTTGGAGCAGATGAGCCTATCAATCTTGATAGTATGGGAGGGGCTGACACTACTGCATCTGGCTTAGTAGCTGGGCAGGCCAGTGTCAACATAACTAAGACCCCTACCATGGTAACATCTAATGTGCCAAGCCCTCAAAGGCTTGCCACAGGTGATGTAATCCCAGGCCAAATGGAGCAAATGGGTGGCTCAACAGTACCTCCTAGTCCAACTAGGGGAGAAACTGAGTCTATGCCCCTTGATTCACCTCTCCTAGCAGGTAACACAGCTAGAAGTGATGAGGGCAGCTCTAAACTCAATGAATTGATGGAACTCTGTACAAAATTATCTGAAAAGGTGGTGTCCCTGGAGGAAGAACTAACCAGTCATAAGAGGAATTGTGCACTGATCTACACCAAGCTGACCTTAAGAGTGAAGAAATTGGAAGCTAAAGTGAAGAAGTCCAAGGGTAAAAGATCTAAGATGGTGGTGTCAACAACTTCTTCCAGTTCTGATTCAGAAGATGATGGTGATGATTCTCCCAAACAGGGGAGGAAAACAAGGAAGACAGGATCACAAACTCAGGGGAGGACATTGCAGTTTGATGAAGAAGGTATTGGTGGTAATGGTGATGAAAAAGAAGGTACTGGTAATAGTAATGAAGATATGGATATGGATGAGCAAAATGGTACTAAAGAAGGAACTCAACAACAAGAAGGTACTGCTGGAGTAGAGGGAGCAGTACAAACTGCTGAGGTAGCAGTACAAACTGCTCAGGATAAAGGTAAAGGGATTCTAATTGAAGATGAGCCACAACAAAGAAAAATCAAGCCAAGAACACAAGCACAAATTGATTTTGATGAAGAAGTAGCAAGAAAGGCTCATGAAGAAGAAGTAGCAAATTGGATGGAAGCTCAAAGATTGGAAAAAGAGAGAATGATTTCAGATGCTCAGATTGCTCAAGAATCATTTGAAGAACAGATACAATGGATGATTGATAATGATTCAATAGTGAAGGCAAGGGCTGTCCAACTTGTTTCAGATGAGAGTTTAAGTGTTGAAGAGAGGTCTGCTATGCTTGCTGATTTCATTATGTCAAAGAATAAGGAATTGGCTTTAGATGATCTGTTGTAGAATATCAAGGATAAAAAGAAGAAAGCTTATAAGAAGAAGATGCCTTCTAAGAGAGAGCAGATAAGCTTCATGAAGAGCTATTTGAAGAATCAAGCCTGTTGGGAATTATAATTTGATGTTTACAAAACTATATATGCCGAAATGAAGACAAATGAAGCAATAGGGACTTAATGTAATATTTAGTTATCTTCCTTTGAAAGTTAGGTCATTTGTAAAACCCTATTTATAAAGGGTTTAGGTGGCAGTGTTAGAGAGATAGAAAAATGTAGATCTCTCAATGAGAGTCTAGTAGTAACGTGTGGTTGTACACGTTTGTAGTAGTTTAGATTATTATTTATGAATAAAAGAAGGCGCCTTTATTAAATAAATTCAACCTTGTTAAACATCATTGATCGTTCTTAATTCCGCTATGCATATCAATGGTGTTTGTAAAACACATCCTAGATGGGGTAAAAGATTCTTCAACATGTGGTATCAGAGAGGGTTGCTCTCGATATCTAGGATCTACAAGGTTGTTACTGTTGGAGATGGAGCAGTTTTGAAGACAAAGAAGCAGATCTGATCTGGTAAAGGTTCGATGACATTTAAGGTAAAATCGTTCTTTTTATCAATTTCTATTTGGTGATAAGCAAAATAGCTGACTGATCGAATTGAATAATTAATTGGTTTTGGGGATATGATTATTAAATTATTGTTCGATTTGTCAATTGATTGGGGATGTGTCTGTCGCTTGTGGTTTATCAATTGATGGATTTGTCATCTTCTGGATGTGAAGAGCAATTTGAATTCATACGATTGATTGATTATTATATTGAGGTGTGAATTAATTGGTGTTTGTCGACATGAGAATTAGATTGGTCGATTGTGGGGACAGTGGAGTTAATTCTGGTGGGTGCTCTTTATTAATTCTGGTCTCATTTGGAATTAGTACTGGTCGCATTATATATTAATTATGGTCTGACATTTGTTAAGTCTGGTGACCAGACTTAAGTAGTACTGCTCTCCTTCATTAATTCTGCTCTCTTACTCAGTTAAGTCTGCTTGGTATTCGGTTAGTACTGCTCGTCTTCGAAGTTAATACTGCTGCGTTTCTTGGTTAATACTGCTAGAACAGTTTTGGATCGCGAACAAGAAGTTTATTTTATGGCTTGTTTTGGTGATTATTTGAAGAAGAAAAGTGAATATGGTTTATTTGATGTTGTAGTTGAGTTCCACAGGTGCGCGTTCTTATGTTTGTGTGTTATTGAGATGACAAAGACTTGATGAATCTAGCAAGGATGTGTGATCTACAAATTAGGGTGCGTAATGCTCACATTTGCTATCACTTAAAGGAGTTACATTGTAGTGCTCAGTGTCTCATATAGTTGAGGATTTATCAAGAGGTCCTGGTAGCCTACTTCTAGGGATAAGTTTGGAGTCACGTGGATAGTGCAAGATATAAGACGCAAGTTTGGGAAATTCAACTTCTTCATTAAGTTTGTTATACTCGGTTTTCTTCATCAATGATCATTTCATAAAGCCTAAAGAGTTTGTGATTCAAGAGATGGTTATTGGTTTCAGGGGAAGCTTGTTTAACCATCTACATGCACCACTTAAGAGGAAGTGATTTGATTCAAGTTGCATTAAAGACCCCCATTCGATGATTACAAAAGGGGAAGATGATTGGTTTGCAACTTATTTGTGGTGACATGTTCAAGAAGACCTCAAGGAAGCATTGTTTCATGGAGATAGTTTTGTAACATCAAATAGGAGAAGATTGTTGGGAATTATAATTTGATGTTTACAAAACTATATATGCCGAAATGAAGACAAATGAAACAATAGGGACTTAATGTAATATTTAGTTATCTTCCTTTGAAAGTTAGGTCATTTGTAAAACCCTATTTATAAAGGGTTTAGGCGGCAGTGTTAGAGAGATAGAAAAATGTAGATCTCTCAATGAGAGTCTAGTAGTAACGTGCGATTGTACACGTTTGTAGTAGTTTAGATTATTATTTATGAATAAAAGAAGGCGCCTTGATTAAATAAATTCAAGCACAGAGACTGGTAAAGATCTCTGTCAAAGAAGAAAAAGTTTTCTAAACAATCTCTTAAACCCTTTCACAATGGCTGACATCAATACTGATGAGTCTGTCATCAATAATGAAAAACCGGAAACTTCACAAGTCCAACAACAAATAGTCACAACCACTGTGTCTAACAGTAATGCTAAATTCCCATACCTCAAAAAAGATGAGTACGAGATTTGGGCTATGAAGATGGAGTACTAGATCTCAAACAGTGATCATAACCTATGGAATGTGATCCTGAATGGGAACAACAAAAAGAAAACTAGGAGAGATCAGAAGGGGAACATCATCATACTTCCACCTGTATCAGCAGATGAGCAGGTTGTTGTGCAAAGGGAGACGAAAGCAAGAACTCTTTTGCTTCAGGCTCTCCTAGAAGATCATATGGGTGACTTTCATCACCTGGATGATGCTAGGGAGATCTGGCTTGCTGTAAAAGCTAGATTTGGAGGGAATGATGAGTCCAAGAAGATGAGGAAGTCCATGCTCAAGTAGGAGTTCCAGGAGTTCAAGATCTCTGAGGCTGAAGGGATTCACAAAGGTTATGACAGGTTTCACAAGATCCTGAGCCAACTCAACCAGTTGCAGGCCAGGCCAGACAATGAAGACTGCAACACCAAGTTTTTGAGGGCTCTGCCTCCATCCTGGTCTCAGGTTTCCATCACCCTTAAGGCCAGAGGTGGGCTCGATTTCATGAGTTTTGATGATCTTTACAACAAGCTCAAGACCCTTGAAATTGACATCAAAGGGGTTTCAACCTACTCATCTCACACTCCAACTTATACTGCATTTGTTAGTGCTACCAGTACTAACAAGGTCTCATATGGTGATAGCCCAACCCCCTCTTCTTCATCAGTTTCCTATTCCCCTGCAACACCTAGATCACAGTCAAGGTCTGGCAATGTGCTTGAGGAAGTTCTTCATTCGTTTGTTGCTGAAAGTGCTCCACAACAGCAAATTGCCTATGAAGACTTTGACCAGATTGATCAACTGGATCTGGAAGAGATGGACATCAAGTGGCAGATGGCTATGCTGTCATTGAAGGTTAACAGATTTGAGAAGAAGGCAGGGAGGAGGATTAAATTCGATGGACAGGAAGGAGCAAGGTTTGACAAGAGGAAGGTGAGATGCTACAAATGCTCACAACCAGGTCACTTTGCTAGAGAATGCACAGATAAGAAGGTGGATGACAAAACAAGGTATTCTGCTTTCAAGATTCAAGAATTGGAGTCAGAAGAACCCAAAGCCTTGCTGTCTGTGGATTCCATGCTGGATTGGGAACAACATGAGGTAGCTGATGCAGTAAGAGGAACTGCAAAGGTCTATGGGATGATTGCTGGATATGGTGCTGAGGCACAAGTGGCTGGGGAATTTGGTTTGATGGGCTACCCATCTCAGGTACAAAATTGTCCCTTTGGTTGTGAAATTAAATATGCTGAACTGAAAAAGGAATTTGATGATATAGATAGTCAGTATAAAGATTATTATATACAAGTTCAAGCCTATAAAAACTCACTGAAAACATTAGAGAAACAAAAGGCTTGGTATCAAACCCAACAGTTAGCATATGAGGAAAAGATAAGGGTTTTGGAGAGGGACTTAGAGAACACCACTAACTTGCTTAAATATTCTGAGTCTGAAAATGCTAGGGTGTCTTTAGAAAAACAGGACTTACAAACCAAATTAGATAAAGAAGTGGCCAGGTGTAATACTTGGCAACAACAATCTAAAAACCTAGCTAAATTAAACAATAGTACTCAGTCTATCAGGTGTAAAATAGGTTTAGGGTATGGAGAATACATAGGGCCAGATCAAGTTTATGATCCTAATGAGCTAAGTACTTTTGACCCTGAACCTATAAACTATCAAAAACCAGTAAAGTTTGTAAAAGAAGGAGGAATGAATGCTGTTCCTCCACCAATAACTGGAACATTTAAGCCTACCTCTCCCCATAGTGACTTTGATGATTCATAAATGACTTATGGCAAGAAGGCAAATGATTTGTATGATCTTGATTGTGACTCTAATGATTTTGTCTCTTGTTCTAACAGTGACAAATCTTCAGAAATCAAGACCAATGACTATGCCACATGTGATTCAAGTGACAAGTCTACCTCAACCAATTCAGAAGATTTCTCCTCAGAAGTAGCTGATGATGAATCTCATTCTAAGTCTAGGAAAAATAAAATCAGAAGCTAATTCAGCTTAAATAAGCTGAACAGTACAATAAGCTCTTTACAAATAAGCTAAAAATAAGCAAATAAGCTCCAAAAATATTTCCAAAGCTCAGGACATATTCTACATACTACTGGAAACTAGAATCAACCAAATAAGCTCAGAAAAGCCCACAGAATAAGCCTAAAAAGCACTATGTTCAGCTGCAAGTTTAAAACCAAAATAGTGTTGAAAAGCAGTTTTTGCAGCTGAATTATAAGCTAAGTAGGAGCTTGTATGGGAATCCAGAAGCAGAAATTAAAAGCTAGAACTACAGAGAGCTTAAAATATGAAAATGCCCAAAAATTAACAACTATTGCTAGCTTATTGACACCCTAGATCAGATGCTATAAAAGACCAAAAGCTGAATTTTAACAACTAAGCAGAGTGAATGGCTGAATTTGTAGACTATCAATAAGCTATTAAATTAGATAGAATGTGAAATCCCAGATACTACACTACTAGACTACTACCTAAACTATATGAATTCCCAAAAACCAAGAACCTAGACCATATTAATAAGCCGCAAAGTAGTCCAGATCAGCAGCCTAGGAACTAAAGTCTGCACAAAATCAGACTGTTACAGCAGTTGATTTTTTTTGGCGCAAAATTTGTGCAAACTTTGACCAATGATTATACCAAATATTGAAAACTGATTTTGGAGCAAAAAATACCACTTAAGAACTTTTTTTTTTAAAAAGGCTTATCAAAATAAGCTGCTGCATGAAATTTCAAGCTATGATATTTTGAAAGCTTTACTAAACACTAGAAAAATTTGTAAAAACACTTTAAATTTCTTAAAAACTACTGATTATACCATAAAAAACTAAACCAAAGTTAGGTACATAGCAAATGAACAGTGAAACTTGTTTTGACCCACTTTAACCCACTGTCCCAAACACTACTTTAAGGGACTGATTTGGAGTTTAAATTAAGGCAGGCCAAAAGAAACCAAGATTCTGAATCACTAGTGCCTAAATAACTGAGACATACCATAATAAGCTAAATTTAAGACCAAATAAGCTTTGAATAAGCTAAATCCTATTAAGCTGTTTTTGTACTTTTTCTAACTTTTTTAAGGCAAACTAATATAAACTAACTTATACTAGCTAACTACATTCAAGATAACTATATTAAATCTAAATAAGCATTAACTTAAGCAATAAGCAAACCATAAGCAGTTAATAAGCTACATGCTAAAAACAATATAATTAAACTGAAAATGAACTTATATTAAATAAAAAGTAAATTACAACTAGAAAAACTAGAAAGTTACAAATACCTTAAATATTTAGCTAAATAAAACCTAAGAAAAAAAAATTACAACTGCTGCTACTATCCTATTTATAATAAAAGTACTAGGGTTTCCTCTGCTGCTCTTGTGCTTCTTGTGTGAGGGGATTCCACTTTGTGCTTCTTTTGACAATCTTGGACCCTTGGATTGACTTGCTCCCCATAACTCTTGTTCTCAGTCGTTGGATGAAAAATGGTCCCTAGGATTGCTGAGGTGGAGGGGGTGAGGGAAACACACCCATGTGGGTTTTTTGGACGGAGGTGAGGGGTGGAAAGTGATGGTGATGGTGTTAAGGCTAATGGCGGGATAAGAGGGGATTTGGGGAAGAAGATAAATAGTGGTTAAGCAGGTGTGGTTAGGTATTTTGACTTAAGGTGTGTGGGGTTTGACCCCGGTATTATTATAAAAGGGATGAGTGGGCTTGGGATAAATTGGGCCATGGGTATTTAGTTTATAGGATTGGGTTGGATTTAAATGGGGTGGGTTGTGTTTAATTCAAGGATCCGGTTGGTAGTATTGATAGGTTAGGATATAGGATTTAACAATCACAGGGACCAAAGTTGTATATTTAGAATTTGTAGGCACCAAACTGCCAATTCTTCAAAGTTCTTCTAGGGGCTAATTTTGCCAAGTAAGAATAATCCAAGGGTCGTTCTTCAAAAATATTATCTTTGACGAATTTTCCCCGGCTTCGGCTCTATAAATATCTTTTCCACGTCTCGTGCTCGTTTTCTCGGATTTTGCTTGATTTTGTCCCTATTTCATGATATCCGTACCTGCATAGAAACAAACACAAAAACACAATATCTTTGGCATTTATGGTTAGTTTTTGGTCTATTTGGGTCCGGTTTTGGTCAAATAAAAGTATGTGTTTAAGCACATACCAAAATTCCCCCAGACTAAGATATTGACGTGTCCTCACGCAATGTTATATAAACACGTTTTTGAAACCAAAAATTTCCAATCTCTTTTTACTAACTTTGAGAAGTAGCAAAATTTTCAAAAGAGATTAAGAAATCTTAAGTTCTAAAAACTCCCCGATTTTCCTTTTTATTATATTTTTGTATTTTTTATCATAATCATGTGACGGCTTTGTTGACAATCATTATCTCACGATAACTTTTAGGTTCAACGAGTAGGAAACACGACTCATGAAGAAGTGACCATACGGATAAAATTTGTCGTCCCTGATTTTTCACAAGTCCCCAAACTAAGCTTAAAAATGAAATCATTGTCTATTTACATGTTAGATGCCAACATAACCCATGAAAGTTACTTGTGTAATTACCTCTTGCTCCCATTTTTCCTAATTTCCTCTATTTATTTTATTTTTGGTGAGAAATGAATTTCTTCATATTTTCTCGTTTCGATATGTTTTAGTCCGATAAAGATACTAAATTAAGACGCTAAGTAGTTTTCAATCTTCTCTCGAGAACCGTTGCTTTGAAAATGAGGTCCACATCAAGGTTTTTATTTATTTTATTTTTTTGACTTTTGCATTTTTTTTTCTATTTTTCATCATTTTTTTTTTTTTTTTTTTTTTTTTTTTTTTTTTTTTTTTTAATATCACTAACTTTTCACTTGCGTACCCTAAACGACGGAGCTTCACGGTTTAGATCCAAGACCTTACACCTTCCGGAATAAAGGATCCAAGGGCCGTTACAACGGAGTGTTCCAAGACTCTAGACATTCCTGAAATGAGGATCCAAGGTGGTTAGACCAAGACCTCACACATTCCTGAACTAGAGGTCCAAGGGCCAGTACAAGAGGGTAGCCAAGACCTAAACGCCTTCCGGAAATAAGGATCCAAGGCCCGATCTCGAATCCGTGGTTTAGAGCACTTAACTTATTATTATTAAACTTATTTATTAAGGAACCTTGATGTGTACCCAATTTTCAAAACAAGGATTCTTTTAAGAAGACCAAGAACTAATCATCGGCAAAACCTAACATCTTTAATTATTCTTACAGATATATATATATATTGAAACAATTTTGCGGGAGCAAAAGGTCATAAGTAACTTCGATGAGCTCTAAAGAGAACCAACTACTCCACGCTTAGCATCTAACTTCTAAATAAACTCTATCATTTCTCGTTCTTCGCAAATTTAAAATCTTAAATAATAAGATCCGCGAATGCTTAGCCTTATAATCAAGCCATGCATATATAAAGTCGATACGGGAACTTGCAAATTCTTAAAAAGAATTCGCATTTTATAGCTCCTTGTGTAAAAGACTAGCACGAGCTTATAGATTATAAACGGTTAAGGGAACAAGCTAGGGCTCAACACGCCCGGTCAAGTCAGAATTTTATTCCTACTCTCACCAGCGGAAAGTCAACAAAAATGTCAAAATTTATTATATTTTTGCAAAAATTTTTAAATTTTCTCATTTTTTTTGGATTTTTTCAATTTTGGAGGAAAAACGGGGTTGCATGAGTAAACGGCAAAAATGCAAGGAAAAAATCAAATCGAAAGATTACCCCCCCCCCCCCCCAGACTAAAATGAGACATTGTCCTCAATGTCTTAAAGGTAAGGGTTCTCCTACATAAATCTAAGGCCGTTTATTAATTATGCCAAAGATAAACGTAAAACGATAAGATTAAGGATATCGGATGAGCAACGAATGATGAAACTCGAGTGGAGAGAAGCAGACCACGAGCACGAGAGTCTTCATCAATCGGGCTAACCTGGACATACACAAAAAAAACACGAAACACAAGATATGGAAGAGGAAGACCTCATCACATTACTTTATTAGAAAATAGATAAGAAGATAGATGGATAAGCATGGGGTGCCTCCCACGAAGCGCTTTGTTTTGGTTAACCGAGTCACGTAGCTTGACTCGACCCCGAATTTAATTGTTCTTGGGGGAGCATGTGGAAAAGATACTCTCAATCGGACTTTCGTTCAAGAGGTTTGGATAAACATTGAAACAAGCGAAAGTTCCACTCCGATGAGAAACCCACGGTATGAAGAAAGAAGAACCAGAAATGGTGATACCGGGGTCAAAGATGGTATCCTCACTCCCGAAGGAGTGAAGGATGGGAGAAGCCACAGTATATGTGATGAAGAGCATAAAGATTTGGATAATTATCATGAAATACTCTTCATCATCAGCAGAAGTTTTGTCAAGAATCTCGGGCGGGAGGGTCGGGATGAAATCTTCATGAGAAGGTACACCTCCCCCCAGACTAGTATCTTCCTCCAGATCAAAATAGAATTTATCATATTCTGGAGGAGATATCAAAAGAAAAAGTTCATCGGAGAACTCCTCGTGATAAAGATCATTCAATTCAAAAAGAAATGAATCATATTCGGGAGGAGAGATATGAGCATGAGAAGTGGTACTGCCACTACTCGTCTCCTCCGAATGATCAATATCGAAGTAGAAGGCTTCAAAAGCCGGGATAGAGAAATCAGAATGAGAAGTGGGATTGCCACTACTCTCTTTATCAGCATCGAATATGAAACTCTCATATTCGGGAAAAGCATCCTCGAGCTCAAGCTCCAAAGGATCAGACGGCTTTTCCTTAACTTCTTCAATTACGTCTTCCGGGGGAAGGGAAAATAATGGTTCATCAACTCTCATTTTTAATAACGAGACATCTTCCCCCGGATCACCATCGGGCTCAACAATTTCCGGTGAAATTGGAGCATCATCAAAGAACACCTCGATCTCTTCCCTCGAGATAACACTTCCCTCAATCGGAGGAGAAGGATGGGAAGAGTCGGAAACGTTTGGTTCAGAAATCTCAATTCGATAAATCGATTCTGGAGGTGGGACAAGTGGTGTGCTCTTAGAGCTAGCAATTTCCTCCACTTCCGTTGTGACCTCCGAATCTGGTTCATCATCATCAAGAATACTCTTTACATCCGTGGAACAACTCGCAAACCATTTGCTTGAACCGGGAGTAATTTTCATAGCCTTGAGCTCAGCACGTTTTTCAGAAAGACTCTTAACCGCAAATCTGGAAAGAATCGAATCACTTCTTTTCGAAGTAATTACGGGATCAGATTTTTGATTAACCGTAGCAACATTGCATTTGTCGGTTAGAGGTTTATAGTTTTGATTTATGTTAAACGTTACTTTCTCATTATCAACTCTTAAGGTTATTTCTTCTCCATACACATCAATCAAAGCCCGCCCGGTCCTCAAAAATGATCTTCCGAGAATTAGAGGAACCCGGGGGTCAGCATCATAATCAACCACCACAAAATCGGCGGGAAAATGGAACTTCCCCACCTTGACAAAGACATCCTCGGCTACACCTTTAGGAAGGGTTAAGGAACGATCTGCAAGCTCGAGTGTCATGCAAGTGGGGGTGAGATCGGGAAGAGAAAGTTTTTTCCAGACTGACAACGGCATTAGGTTGATGCTTGCACCGAGATCGGCCAAGGCGCAGCATTCAACCATCCCCGGAAATTCACAAGGAATGAGAAATTTTCCGGGATCTCCAAGCTTTTCCGGAAGCTTTTTAAGAATTGCCGCTGAGCAGTTTTCATTAAGAGGAGTTTTTGCCAATTCAAATAATTTTTCTTTGTTGGTCAATAAACCCTTGAGTGTGGAAGCAAACTTAGGCATCAGAAGTAAAGCATCCGCAAAGCTTATATCAAAATGCAAATCTTGGAGGATTTGGTAGAATTTTTCCATTTGATTTGAAGCTTTATCGCGGAGCTTTTGATCATTCATTCTCGATGGATAAGGAAGTTTTGCTTTTATGGGAGCTTCGTCGGGCTCAAGCACAACCTTTGGCTTAGATGGTTGGACAACCGGAGGTTGGACGTCTTCGGTCCTTCCGTTATCAGTAGGAAGTTCCGTGTCCTTTGTCGCCTCGGTCTCACGGGCAACTACCTTGGGAGGAAGAGAAGAATCGGTAGTTGGAGCCGTGGGTCCATCATATGATACACCACTCCTTGTAGTGATCGCCTTAACATCGCCCCTCGGGTTAGCGATCGTATTGCTTGGAAGAGTTCCAGAGCCCGAGGGTCGATCATTTAAAGATTTTTTCATCTCAGTCATTTCCTTAATCAAAAACCTAGTTGTTTCTTCTTGGTTTTTGTTAAATTTTTGTTGTTGTTAACTTTGAAGGAGTAGCTGTTTCAATATCTCATCCGAAGGCGATTGGTTTTGCAAAAATCCTTGATTTTGATTATTGTTGAGATTTGCCCCTCGGGTGTTTTGATTAAAACCCTGGTTGTTGTTTTGAAAATTTCCCTGATTTTGAAAATTTTGCCCTTGATTAAAATTCCCCTGATTAGCCCGATTTTGATTTTGATTGACTTGATAAGTACGGTTTTGCACATTCTGATTCTGATTTGGTGGGAAACCGGGTGGTCCGAGGAAGTTGTTAGAACGGTAGCTGAGCAAATTACGGTCACCTTGGGGTTGGTAACCGTTACCTCCCTGATTAAAGGTTCCCGTTGCCGCGTTAACGTTTTCTTGAGTGTAGCCACCGGCGGCTGGGCACTCGAAATAAGGATGAGGACCACCACATGTCTCACAACTTTGATTTACAACATTTACTTGATTGTTGTTGTTTTGATTCATAGTCTGATGAATTCTCAAGATAGCCGTTGACATATCATTCATTTGTTTAGAAAGAGCGGCTATCTCGGAGGTAGAAGAATCAGTGCTAGATCTTGTTGACTCATTCCTCTCGGCAGAGGAATCCCAAAAATTATGGTGGGTGGTCATGTTTTCAATAAGATCATAGCACTCTTCGGGTCGACGTTTCATAAACGTACCACCGGCAGCAGCATTAATCGTATCACGGTGTCGTAATGTCAAACCATTATAGAAGGTATCTATAATAGTGACCAATAACATATTGTGGTTCGGACACCGATCAATCGATAACTTGTAGCGTTCCCATGCCTCAAATAAGGATTCATCGGGAAGCTGACGGAAATTGCTAATCTCATTCCTTAATTTCGTCACCATCGACGGTGGGAAATATTTCGCCAAGAACTTCGTAACCATTTCTTCGAAAGTATGAATGGAGTTCTTGGGAAGACGATCAAACCAAGCGGTGGCATGATGCGTCAAGGAATATGGAAAGAGATATAGACAAAGGGCGTCATCGGTGACCCCATTGTGTTTCATACTTTGGGTGACGGTGATAAATTTGTCAAGATGCTTATTTGCATCGTCACCCGGCAAACCGTGAAATTGGCAAGAATTTTGGACTTGTTGGATCATATGATGCTTAAGTCCAAAATCTGCGGCTTGTATATTGACGGGGGCAATCGTGCCGCCACGTCCGTGCATTGTGGGCTGGCACAACTCCTCCATCGTTCGGAGATCGGGAGCTGGCATTGGGTTAGGATTTTCATCATCCATCGGCGGATGTTGATTGTTGTTGTTTACTTCCTCAACGTTTGGGAAATCAACACGGTGATTGTGACGGATAATTCTCTCGGGATTTGAGAGCGGTGAAAGAAGAGGTTGAGAAGAAGAAGAACGGGTGTGCATACACCAAAAACAAACAAAGGTTTAAAAAGAAAACCAAATTTGAAAATGAAAATATTTTTGGGTTTCTATAAGGAAAAATTAAAATTAACTTCTTTTTGGTGATCGTTGATCAACCGTACTCGTTTCTTTCTAAACTACGCGCAGCGTGACGTAAGAGAAGAATGGATCTCTTTTCGGCTAGCAATTTAATGTCAAAGCCTAACTAGAACCCCGTAATTAGGCTGTAGCAAAGAAATAATCCGAGTAACGTTTAACTTCACGATCTCTTTTGTTGTTTATTTAGGAATGGTTTACAACACTTTTCAGAAAAAGTGAGGTTATATTATTTTTGTATTTTTGAAAACACTTTAGGAAAAGTGTTTTATATTTATTTTCTTTTTGTATTTTTTTTTCTTTTTATAAAAGCAAATAACTTCCAAGGGAAGGATCTTTAAAACACGAATCGAGAAACAAATTCACGAATTCACTTCAACCCTCCCCGGAAGCGGCGCCAAAAATTGATTTAAACAATTTAGTTCAAGGAGAATTGCAAAGGAAATATGCAAAACCCGAGTCGTAGTCCCGTGAAGGTGTGAATGGAATTTCGTGTTTTCGGAACGTGAAACGTGAAGTGAATATGAGATAAGAGTGAGATATTTTGGTTTTTACACTACGGATGTGAAATAACTAAATGAAAACAAATTATCAAGCTAAGGGTACGAGTAATCGAAATCTAAAACGAAAATTTAAATTAAAAACGTACGTTACGAATTTTTAAAACGTAATTAAAAAGTAAAATCCTAAGTTATAAGCCCTAAAATTATGAAAATGATTTTTCCTAAACTCTAAATATTAAAAGAAAATTTTTGGAAAAAGAAAAATATTTTTTTTGACTTTTTAATAATTTTTTATGAATTAAAAACTAATTTAAAATATTTAAATGATTTAAAAATATTAAAACAAATAGGAAAAATCTGGAAAAATCTGAGTAAATCTAAAATTAAGTTCTAAGTCTAGGAAAAATAAAATCAGAAGCTAATTCAGCTTAAATAAGCTGAACAGTACAATAAGCTCTTCACAAATAAGCTAAAAATAAGCAAATAAGCTCCAAAAATATTTCCAAAGCTCAGGACATATTCTACATACTACTGGAAACTAGAATCAACCAAATAAGCTCAGAAAAGCCCACAGAATAAGCCTAAAAAGCACTATGTTCAGCTGCAAGTTTAAAACCAAAATAGTGTTGAAAAGCAGTTTTTGCAGCTGAATTATAAGCTAAGTAGGAGCTTGTATGGGAATCCAGAAGCAGAAATTAAAAGCTAGAACTACAGAGAGCTTAAAATATGAAAATGCCCAAAAATTAACAACTATTGCTAGCTTATTGACACCCTAGATCAGATGCTATAAAAGACCAAAAGCTGAATTTTAACAACTAAGCAGAGTGAATGGCTGAATTTGCAGACTATCAATAAGCTATTAAATTAGATAGAATGTGAAATCCCAGATACTACACTACTAGACTACTACCTAAACTATATGAATTCCCAAAAACCAAGAACCTAGACCATATTAATAAGCCGCAAAGTAGTCCAGATCAGCAGCCTAGGAACTAAAGTCTGCACAAAATCAGACTGTTACAGCAGTTGATTTTTTTTGGCGCAAAATTTGTGCAAACTTTGACCAATGATTATACCAAATATTGAAAACTGATTTTGGAGCAAAAAATACCACTTAAGAACTTTTTTTTAAAAAGGCTTATCAAAATAAGCTGCTGCATGAAATTTCAAGCTATGATATTTTGAAAGCTTTACTAAAAACTAGAAAAATTTGTAAAAACACTTTAAATTTCTTAAAAACTACTGATTATACCATAAAAAACTAAACCAAAGTTAGGTACATAGCAAATGAACAGTGAAACTTGTTTTGACCCACTTTAACCCACTGTCCCAAACACTACTTTAAGGGACTGATTTGGAGTTTAAATTAAGGCAGGCCAAAAGAAACCAAGATTCTGAATCACTAGTGCCTAAATAACTGAGACATACCATAATAAGCTAAATTTAAGACCAAATAAGCTTTGAATAAGCTAAATCCTATTAAGCTGTTTTTGTACTTTTTCTAACTTTTTTAAGGCAAACTAATATAAACTAACTTATACTAGCTAACTACATTCAAGATAACTATATTAAATCTAAATAAGCATTAACTTAAGCAATAAGCAAACCATAAGCAGTTAATAAGCTACAGGCTAAAAACAATATAATTAAACTGAAAATGAACTTATATTAAATAAAAAGTAAATTACAACTGGAAAAACTAGAAAGTTACAAATACCTTAAATATTTAGCTAAATAAAACCTAAGAAAAAAAAATTACAACTGCTGCTACTATCCTATTTATAATAAAAGTACTAGGGTTTCCTCTGCTTCTCTTGTGCTTCTTGTGTGAGGGGATTCCACTTTGTGCTTCTTTTGACAATCTTGGACCCTTGGATTGACTTGCTCCCCACAACTCTTGTTCTCAGTCGTTGGATGAAAAATGGTCCCTAGGATTGCTGAGGTGGAGGGGGTGAGGGAAACACACCCATGTGGGTTTTTTGGACGGATGTGAGGGGTGGAAAGTGATGGTGATGGTGTTAAGGCTAATGGCGGGATAAGAGGGGATTTGGGGAAGAAGATAAATAGTGGTTAAGCAGGTGTGGTTAGGGATTTTGACTTAAGGTGTGTGGGGTTTGACCCCGGTATTATTATAAAAGGGATGAGTGGGCTTGGGATAAATTGGGCTGTGGGTATTTAGTTTATAGGATTGGGTTGGATTTAAATGGGGTGGGTTGTGTTTAATTCAAGGATCCGGTTGGTAGTATTGATAGGTTAGGATATAGGATTTAACAATCACAAGGACCAAAGTTGTATATTTAGAATTTGTAGGGACCAAACTGCCAATTCTTCAAAGTTCTTCTAGGGGCTAATTTTGCCAAGTAAGAATAATCCAAGGGTCGTTCTTCAAAAATATTATCTTTGACGAATTTTCCCCGGCTTCGGCTCTATAAATATCTTTTCCACGTCTCGTGCTCGTTTTCTCGGATTTTGCTTGATTTTGTCCCTATTTCATGATATCCGTACCTGCATAGAAACAAACACAAAAACACAATATCTTTGGCATTTATGGTTAGTTTTTGGTCTATTTGGGTCCGGTTTTGGTCAAATAAAAGTATGTGTTTAAGCACATACCAATCCACTTTCAGTGAACATGACCGATTCGAGACACGCTTACATCACTAGTTAGACTAGCTTGAAATTATTACCCGGCCTGGTCAAGTCCACAGAAAGTTTCTCGAAACGGTACACACTACTCAGACAAGTCCTCTTCGAGACACGCTTACATCACTGGTTAGACCAGCTTGAATTATTACCCTGCCAGGAC
>CP139503.1:193877838-194236993 GCA_021014915.2 Artemisia tridentata subsp. tridentata | reverse complement strand
CATGATGTGGCTACTGATGGGTTAGAATGCATGGTTCAGACGTAGCAGAGGGAGCAAGAAATTTTAGCTGGGTTGAGCGTCGTTTTGGATTTAGCTCGTGCAGGCAGGCTTGAAAAGCAGCGTCATGTCGGTTTGATGCAGCTTAAGGATTAGGCTGTTCTGGTTTGGTTGTTGCTGGTTATTATGTTATTTGCATTGTTATGTTTTTTTAAGGTAATCATGATGATGGTGTTCATTTGTATGTTGTCTTTGTAAACCAATCGTTATTATGAATAAAAGGTTGGTTTAGTTTGTGTTATTTGTTTGTCGATGATTGTTACTTAAGTTGTTTTTGGTTTGTTTATGGTCATTTGAGGTTGACATTAACCATGCATCAGTTTCAGTAGTTGTGTCACAAAGGGTCTAGAAAGAAGCTGCGTATGTTTTTATACATATTTGTGCAGTTGCAGATCTGGAGCAGAAATATGCGACAAAACATGCATCTGTTAGATATTCAAATTTTAAAATACGTAAGCCAACTGTTTTAAGTTTATATATAAACAGATTCTTATGAAAGAGTATATTAACAACTTATGATATGAAGGATTGTATAACATCACAACAAAACAATAGTCGTAGAAGCAGCTTTGATGATATTACATAACATAAGATATTTTAAGACACATAACTTGTTTGTGCAGGGGCAGCATTTGCTGCATGAATGTTATACAAAAAATGAGGGTCAGACCGAATGTTATACAAAAAATGAGGGCCAGACCCAAATGTACATCTGCTATAGAAAGCATGTGTGCATAGTTAAGGTGTGCGTGCAGCTATACTTTAAAGTGATACAAAAGATTGGTGTTTCGCCGTATATAGATGTTTTGAGACATATTTGTGCAGGTGGAGCACGGCTATGTTCCAAAACATATTGTTGGTTAACAACGGTTGCAAAAAGTTTGAATATTTACAAAACACTGGTGTGTGTGGCTGCCATGACTACTTAACGTTCACTTGGACTTCTTCTTTTGAACATTCCTGTGTTTTGGCTGATGTTCTGTTGAGGCTTCTACTATTGCTGCATAAGTCAAAATAAGTAGGTTATGAGTGAGTAATAAAATTTCATTTAGTCATACTAAAAGTAATACTCAATTATTATAATAACCAACAAATACAAAAGTTCTAGACGACATTTGAATCAACCTTTTTTATTTTTATTTTTTTAAATGGTTGTATGATTTAAAAGAAACAATTATCAGCCCATTATTTCTACCAACTTTTAAAGGCTGCAAGTTAATAATTTCTGCTTATTTTGGATGGTAGTATGGTTGAATAGAAATAAGTGAAAGCAGAATAGGTGTCACCACTTTGGATGGCTATAATGGGTGTAAATAAGGTGCTTTTTGCATTTTTGGCAGGTATGCTCTATTCCTAAAGTTTTTTTCAATGGTTGTATTATGCTAATAAGTCAAAGGAGATAAGGCAATAAGAGAGCACACTTGTGCATGGATACAAAGATGTTGACTAAAAGGGTCTTTATTGTTGTGGTATTTGGTGTATATAATTGTAACATTTGTGGTGACAATAAATGGCAGGTGGCAAAAAACAGCACAATCCAATAATGGTTTGTGTAAAAAAAAAAAATTCAAATCAGGCAATGGTTTACTGAATATTAAACTATGCCATATACATGTGGGTAGTTTCTTTTTATGTGTGCAAATGATAACTTTGTGGATTCTATTTTGGTTTTGGTTTGTCTATTTAAGACAGTTTTGGCCTATATTTATTTTCACAATAGCTTTCCCAAATCTTCAAAGAGAACTAACAAAACACAATGTCTAGGCGTCCTAAGTGTGATCAGCTTATAGTCGAGGCTAATTCAAACAACTGGTCTGAGATGTTAGTTCTATATTGCGGTCATCTTCAATCGTAGACATTCAAATGGCACAACAGATGAATGCGCTTGGTGGAAGACTGGTTGGTGTAATTCGTGAAAGGGCTGCTTTTATTCAAGAGCTAGATACTGTTGGGAACATTTATGCCCAGAAAACAGCCTAGTACCTAAGAGAGGTACAGGAAAAAGATGACCAAAAGGTCATGCAGATGCGCATAATGACAACCGAGTTGGAGCTAAATGCTCGTGATAAGGATATCTTTATTCAGAAGCTTAAGGGTGTGATGGATTTCTGATGTGTGCCTAGATTCGTTGGAAAGTGTTGTTAGTTATGATGTGTCATTCATGTTGGTGTTTGCATTTCCGATTATGTACTTGTGTTTAATTTTAGTATGAGTCTTGTTGTAATGTTTGGCTGAAGTCTATGTGATGTGATTATAAGATTATTTGTTGGATAAAAGCGATGATTTATGTTAAGTAAAATTTCGTAACTAACCTTTTTGTTTCTTTGGATGCGGTGGTTCATCTTGAAATAATGCTCTCTTAACTGTCTTTGATTTGCTCTGTTCATCTGTCTGTTCACATGGATCTTCTTTGTTTGTTATAGGAAGAGGTGTTGGTGGTGTACCTACTTTTTATTAAACAAAATAGTTAATATCTGTATTTGTAGATTTTATCTTTAAATAAGAGAAACTGTTAACTCAAATGTTGCTACCTGGGTTTCCTTCTATTGCTGCCATTGTTCCTTGTTGTCTGTTTATTTTGGTGAAAACCTGATCTAGAGTAAAATCCACTGCTCTGCCTGTTTGATTGTAATGGAATTGGAAAATATTCTTTTGACCTTCAATTGCAAAGATCTCCGGTAGTATTTGTTGCAGGTTTGTTGCTTTGTGCATTGCAATTAGCTCTGAACACGAATACCCTGTGACATCGTCTGCCGCAGGGGTAAAGAAAGTGATTGGAGCGGTTGCAGATTGGTCTGTGATAAAACCTTTGAAATTATACCTGTATATCATGAACCAAGCGAACGTATCATTTAATTTTTGTTGTTTTATTTAAGTTTGCACAAATCTTAATTACAATATCATGTACCTATAGCATGGCTTTTCTTGTCTTCCATGATCCAAACACCGGTAGGTTCCATCTTCTTCTTTTTCTTGTAAAAGGCATTTGTTGCAAGATATGTAGAACCAATCTCTCTTGATGTTGATGCTGCTTATTGTTGCTTCAGCAGTAAACTTGACTCCTTAACAATGTTTGTGCAAATGGTCAAGTACGGGTAAAATTTTATAGCAAGGTTTGTTGTATGTTGTAGGAAATTTACCTTGTAGGCTTCTGGATTCTGTTTTAAAAGTGTTTTCAAAGGGAACCTGTTTTTGAACTTTTCTTTCTCAGGATCTTCATAGGGGGTTTTGCAAATGGGCAGTGGTGGAGCTGCCTGGTGCCTCTCTCTGTATCTGGTTCATTTTGAAAAGTCATAATGAATTTGTTTTAAGAAACTCTTATGTGAACATGTAGCGATTTTGTAATTTTGGTTTGAAGGCTCTTACTGTTCTCTTGCTTCTTCAGACTCTGGTAACTTTGGGTTTAGGTAAAAGTGTGTTGCCGACGTGGCTGTCAATTGATAATCTACCATGGCAATATTTAAAAATGCATTAGTAATTTGGTGTTTATATAGAAAGGTATGCTAAAGTATTGATGGAGTACCTCAAAATCGTGTCACACGGCAAGAGCTTACTGCAATTATGACGGGCTGTTCCATTGTTTCAAGCCTTGCCTCCTCAAATTTTTCTGCCAACGCATCCCACATCGTGAACTCTATGACATTACCGCTGCCAACATCAGCAAGCCATTAGAAAATTGAAAAAATGTGTTGAGTATTTATTTGTCAACAAATTGTTTTTACTGTAACGTTACATGCCTTAAAATTTCAATGTCAAGCTTTTTGTACACAGTCTCATCTTGGTTGGCGTTTTGTTTACGTTTTAGTTCTCCAACTGACCTTAGACAGCCAATGTAATCTGTAGCAAAATAAGCATCAAAATTTTTATATTTTGTTATATCTAAAAATTTTAAGATTTAGAGCATGACCTGTAAGCATTGGGTATTGCATTCTTCCTGTTGCATCTTCTGTCGGGAGCCTGGACTGAAGCTGGTTGTATGAAACAAATCTAAAGTAGTGGTATGGGATCTCTGGTGCTGTTATAGGGTCAAACTTTGTGATTCTTCCAAATCTGAGGCTTGTGATGTTGTTAATTGTTTGTTTGTAAGGGTTGGTGGGCTCACACATGAAATCTGAAATCCTGTAAACGGATCCAAGTTTGATTTTTGGGTCAAAGTAGTCGATCTCTTTGACATTCATGTTCGCTTGTATAGCGTTGCCCTGTTGATATTAATTTCTCGTTATAGAAACGAAAGCAGTGAACATGTATTGTTTATACTACATGAGCTCTGACATACCTCTCGGTCTATTAATATGCAGCAGAACGCAGTTTCATTTTTTTTTGGTGAGAATTCACTTCCACCTTTCTTTGGGTAGCTTACTGAAATCCATTTTCTGTATACTCTAACTTCAAGCACTTTGTCATAAGAGGTCGGTTGTAACTCAACAATTGCTGCAATCTGTGTTGCACTGCTACTTTCAACCAGTGTGCCTTGAGATACATGTTCAACCTCAGCCAGTGTATCACTTCTACTCTAAACCATTTTTTCTGCAGATGGATGTTGTATGTCACCAACTATACGCTCCTCCATTTAACTGTTAACACATAATAAATGAGAGTGAGTTATAAGGAAAAAATGGTAAGTGAAGATGATGTTTACAAAAACCACTTAAGTAATAATACGATGGCAGATGTTAAATAGGGCGGCTTTCTACAAAATGTACCTGCATTTCAGCATTTTTGTGATAGTTTTATGAAAGCAAAAGTTGGACACATACAGTTGTCAAGGCATATTCAAGAATGGTAAGGATTAAAGTCATCGCATTTTTGTTTTTTAAAATGATAATAACATGCAATTGGCTATGTATCGTAAAAAAGGCTTGGGCTATGAAAAGAAATGAGAAAAGTTAGATGCTAAATACCTGTTAATGCTAAAAAACATATATAAAAATATGCAAAAAGAGTGAAAACCCGAAAACCAAAAGAAAGGAAATTAAAAGGGTAAAAAAAAAAAAAAAAAAAAAAAACAGAGATAAAAGGGAAAAAAAACTAAAAAAAGGCTAAAAAGGAAAATATTAAAGAATGTAGTTGCGTTGTGAAAAAGAATGTGCATCCCCTATCTTTGTTAAAAAGTCATTGTAAACTAGATTTTTAGTCTCATTCGGTGTCCGTTTGTCTTGTTGTTTGATGAGAACTTTTTAACCCATGAGGAGATGTAGCCCTAGAAAGAGCGACATACAACTGCCCATGTCCAAAAAATGGTTGCGGAAGGTAAACACCAATTTTCTTGAGAGACTGGCCTTGACTTTTGTTGATTGTCATGGCATAACAAAGTTTAATTGGAAATTGGTTGCGTTTGAAAAGGAACGGAAGATTTGGATCTTTATGGATTAAAGGTATTCTATGTATGAAACTTTTTCGCCGACTCTTGTGCCCGTGATGATTTGCACTTCAATAAGTTTTGACATTAGTTGTGTGACTATCATGCGTGTCCCGTTGCACAAACCACCTGCGAGGCTAACATTTCTTAAAAGCATTACCGGTGCTCCAAGTTTAAGTTCAAGCTGATGTGATGGAAACCCTGGTAGCTTAAACGTGTTAAGATATTTAGCAGGATACAACATCTCTGTTTCAGCGCCACTATTATTAACTAGGACAGCTATATCATGGCTTGCATAAGTTGTAATTTCGCCTTCAACCATTGACAGAACTTGTGTATTAATAATGTCGGCAGTTTCATTTTTTGGGCAGACAATTGCTTTTTGTTAGAGGGTGATTTCCGAAGGCGTGCGGAGCGTGCTTTGGTCATAGATGAAATCTATGAGGTTGGAGAGACCTTCTGTGTCATCTTCTATACAGTATCTATTTGGAATTTCAACCCATGCAGTATTTCTGCTATCTTCTTCTTCGGGTTCACCGAGTTTCCCATCACCAATATCAAGAAGCCATGCCGCAAAGAAATGTGCCAAGCTCTGTTCTTCTAAGTTGAGGCCTGATCGAAAAAGCTTCATGTTTTCTTTCAATGTCGTCAGGCTAAAATGTAGCCAGAGGTGGGATCTTGCAATTGATGAGGCTATTATTTCCATTTCTGGAGCACCTTTTTTGATAGGTAGTGTTTGTCGAAAATCTCCGCCTAAAATTATTGTTTTCCCACCAAAGAGAACATCGGATGCATCTAGTATGTCTCTAAGAGTTATGTTTAATGCCTTGAAGCATCGGCGATCATTCATAGGCGCTTCATTCCAAATAATTAGATCTGTTTCTGCCAATAGCTTTCCTATATGAGTGTTTTTTTTAACTCTGCAGAGCGACTCATCTGTAAGTTCAAGTGGCAATTTAAATCTTGAATGTTCAGTTCGTCCTGATGGAAGAAGGAGGGAAGCAATGCCGGAAGAAGCAACTGCAAGTACGATCTTACCTTCGGACCGCAGAGTGCTAATAACAGTTTTCCACAAAAAAGTTTTGCCAGTTCCTCCATGGCCATTTACAAATACCAATTCCTGCGTGCCTCTTGCATAATCATTTAGAATAAGCTCGTAAATTCTCCTTTGTTCAGCATTTAGCTTAGGGACTGAATCAGCTCTTTCCTGTGCTAACACTGCTCTGTTGTAATTCTTTTCTTCCATTAGCAACCGATTGTTTAACTGATCAAGCAGGTGTTTCAGAGGTGGCTGCAAACGGTAGTCTTGGACTGATTTATCACAACTACTTAGTAATATTTGTAGCTCATATAATATGTAACCTTGTAATTTAGCATCATTGACATAGTAGTTGGGAATGCCCACACATTCTGAAACAATGCGCGGAATATCATGACCTACTTCTTGCCAATATTTATTTCATAGATGTAAAGGGTTCGCTACTTCACAGTGAGTAAGAACCTGAGCAAAAAGAAACCTTAGTTCTGGTGATGATGCTGAGATACATGCCTCTTGAAGGGCTGTATCCCATTCTTTATCATCACCAAGTAAACCAAGAGCCTGACATGCAGCTCGATATGTAGGATATACGATTCGGTTTACTGTCCGGACATCTACAAACCCTCTACACCCTCGTTGATGACATAGCAACATTCGAAAGTAGAAAAGTTCTCCTAAACTTGGGTGTACATATGCAAGACGGCCAACATAATATCTGCTATTGTTTCTTCTTGACCAGGATTTCCTATCTGTATACCAAACAAATTGTGATGGAAACTCTAGATAAGTCAAATGCCGGCCATCTGTGTTTTCAATGTTGTAAGTAAACCATTATGTGAGTGTCGTCATCTTCTTATCTGGCCGATTTACAACTGATTCAAAATTTTCGTGGTCTCGAAAGGTTATATGCTGCATGCCTTCGAGGTGGACTGAAAGTATTTGGACTGTTGGCTCTCTACTGTGTATTTCAAATTTTAGGATCCTCCACCAGGCTTCATGAGGACATATGAAATGCCCGTCAACAAAATTTTGGATTTCATCTATGTATGGATGTGGCTAGACCGCTGAAGTAGATGCATCACCTATAGACCTGGTTACTTGTGCAAATATTCGGTCCGTCCCTTTGGATATGTACTTAAACATGTATTTTATGAGCATGCTCCATCCACAGTATTCTACATTGATATGTGCTAAGAACACCAAGCACAAAGACCGGTTATATGGGATGACATAGCTGTTGTCAAGCTTCACCTGGTGTTTAGCTGCAAAAATCTTTGTTTGCTTTCTTCGATAATGCACACGACCCTCGTCATCAAAAAATGTCTCGTTCTTGTATTTCTTTGGGAATTTTTTGGTGCAATGCTCGCCTTGCATACACGGTGCACCCAAATTGGCTTTTCCACAGGGGCTATGCATCATCATTTCAAAGACAATTTTGTAGCCGCGTGGATCAACAGCTGAGTCAGGCAACTCTGCAGAAATATACTGGTCAACATCTTGAGCATTTTGTATTTTGGTTGATGAAGACACCCAGACCAGTGTGTGACAATGTGGTAACCCACGCTTTTGGAACTCAAAAGTGTATAATACTGCATATCAAAGAATAGGGAAGGAAAAATTATGCGAATATGTTGATACATTACACGGTCCACCTATTGAGGGTCTAAATTTTAATGAAACTTAAAATGAAAAAACGTTTATAGCAAAACATAGGCATACCTCCTGTGATATATCCAAAAGTTTGCCTTTGTTTGAGAAACCTGATAAAGGCTTTAATCTTTTGCTCAAAAACTCTACATATTACATCTGCTGTGTCCGCCGCATTCAAATGAGGGAATGCTGCCATGTATCGCTGGATTTCAGGCCAATTGACATTACATGGGAACGTTATGAAGAATTGTGGATTACCAAGCACACGACAAATCGCTAGCGCATCCAAGTAGTGGCTATACATATATCTAGGTCCTCCAGTAAATGAAGAAGGCAAAATAATTCTTGAACCGACTTCTGAGCCATCACGATCGCCTCTTGAAATTGCATCATAGAGCCTTGACAAATATTCTCCCCGGATATCATTTTGATGCGTTCTATAGAAATCCATTCTATTCTGTTCTATACAACAATAAACACCAACAACGTACTGCTGGAAAAGGCGTCCTGTTCGGAAAAGCTGATCATACTGGTCATGCCTTGGGTGCAACTGGTATGCGTAAAATGTGTTCATCGAAACTTGTTTTGCCTTGTCGTTTGGATCTGCAGATCTTAGATTTAACTTTGTATGAAATCTGGGCTGACCATAGATGAAAATCAGCGGAAACTGCAACGACATGTATGATTGATGAAGCTTGTTTATCCTTTTTGGCGGTCCACCTCTGGATTCGATGATAACATCATAGTCTGCTTCGGTTGCTGGACCATTGTCAAACACTATGGCTCCCAAAGTATCACACGCAGGCAACTCATAACTGCACGCACCACCAGCGTTGTAAAGCCTAACCTTAAATTCAGGCACATCGGCTTCTGCACATTTATCTCGTGCCATTCTGAACAGACGGACCAGCTCATTGTGAGTATCAAAAAACTGGATGAGCCCTTCAACGACCTCTGGATCTAATGCAGGTCTATCGGAATCTTGAAAATGGCTCATCTTATTTTGTACAATTGTGTGTGTCGTAGATATATAGCTATAAAAAGCATGGTGCATCATCACTAGTAGGACATAGGGAACCGATCCAATGGTATATCTGACCAGAAACTTTAAACACATATGGACCTCTTCCTTGGTTGATTGTGTTGTCAATCTTGGCACCAAATGAAGTCATGGCAAACATTTGATTGTAAGCCCTTATATTTTGCATAAAAATGCTGTCTCCAAGAAGCTGCTTGATATATGCAGGTGGGTCTACCTCAGTCTCCATGAAAACTTTACCACCTCCACAACATAAATGATATTCAGGTTGACCATTGTAAGAATGATGCCCTTTAAGCCGTTCCTCATGCCAGAATGCAGCTTTGCAGTAACGACATCGTTGATTAAAATCCCCTAAATCATCATACACAGCTGATGCATCTACAACGAGTGAAACAGAAGTCTGAATTAAAAGATGGAAACCAACTTATTTAGTTAAAAGGTAAGGTGTTCGAAAAGGAATACGCGAGGTTTACCTTCATTTGCATGAGAAGTTGATTGTTCGGCAGGATTATTAGTAGCATTATCTAAATGAGAGTGTAAATTACTTGTAGAAGAACGCTGGCGAACATGCCTTGTGATCGGATCACTTTTTGTTCTTTTTTTTTTTTTTTTTTTTTTTTTGAGTTTTCTGCAAACAGCTGTCACTATTTATATCAGTTGATTGACGGGCATTATGTGCAGGCGTCCCTGTGGTGAAGGTAAAATAGTCCATTAATTAAGACGCAACTCTGAATAGAAAGACATAGGCTATTGGGAAAGTCATTGCCAACAGTTACCTTCATTTGTATGCGCAAATGATTGGGCATGAGGACCATCAAACCCATCACCTGCACGACATTGTAAATCGGTTGTTGAAGACATTGCCGCACACAGCGTGTGGGGGCCTCGCTTCTTCTCCTGGTTTTTTCTTGACCTTGCCTCTTATTATTTACAGGAGTTGATTGAGCTGCATCATGCGCAACCATTCCTGCAGTGGCGGCCAAAGTTTGTCAGAAGGTCATTAAATGTAATGTGTTATAAAGTTATTGTTACAGTATTAGACAATTAATTGATTGGTAATTTTAAGTTGGAATCGTGTTTACAGACAATTTAGAGACGTACTTTCACTTGCACCACACATAAATGGTTGACCAATAGGAAAAGCAGGATGATCAGGAGTATTTTGGAAAGCACCCCTGGCAGAAATTTGCTGCATTCTATGACCTTCAGTTTCATTTTCTTGTGTATGCGTATGTTGACCTTGCTGCACAGATACTGGAGTTGATGCTGTGAAAATGTGAAAAGAATAACAATGGTTATTACTTTAGTGTATCAAATACGTTTACACCAGAAGCTGGTGCTTAAATTAAAAGGTAAACTTATTTATAACAGAGTGGGTTAGTTTACCTTGAGGGACATTACGAAGTAAGTCATCTTTGGTTATACTCGCACGTCCTACCAAAGGAGCTTGTAAGCTACTATTACCAACAGCACCTGTACAAATGCTCGTGACATCCTGTTTGGCATTTTTTTGGTCCTGGTGCGTTTGCGCGTACGTGCCTCTGCATTTTTAAATAGGTGTATGAATATGAGGTTCTATATTTGGTGTTATGACCATAAGAATAGAAGTGTTGTTAGTAAAGTAACCCTAATTGAATAAATACAAACCAAATTGGCTGTTCAAATTACTCCGTTTTAGGCGTTGGCCACACAAAAAAAAACCGGTGGATTGTGCAGCCAGGTCGCTTTCATCACGATTATGGTTTGTACCAAGCTGACGGTCTGTAACACGTGAATTTCCTGGCGCAAAAGCACCTGTAGAAAATGAGTAAGGTGAGCTATGCATGTGATAAAAAAGAGCAGTCTTAACTGTATGGACTATGTAGAATGAACTATCCTTTGGATGAACCAACGTTGAATGTCAGGGGTGTACCCCGAGGAGTGATAAAGAAACCGCTGGTAACTGACTGACAATGAGACACGTTGTGTCTAATTTGACCTTGGATCTCGGAGTTGGCACACCCATGTATAGTCGTGTCATTATTTAGTTTTGGGTTTTCAGGCACTTGGTTGTTGATATTTTTAGCATCAAGTTTAAAATTTGGTTTCATAATTACAAAGAGGAAGACGAAGGCCAATGAACAAAAACAAAAAAAGTTAACCCAAAAACAATCACCAAGAGTTTATAATTAGCTAGTATGAGCAACAAATGCATTTTTAAATGATGATTTGCAAACAGAGGAAAACAACGCGAGAAAAAAAGGCAGCAAAAGTTAGATATTGCTATAAAAAATAAAGCACATCTCCATAAAATCAGTTAAAAAAAAGAGGGAAGACAACAATTCAGCATTCCATAGCATTGTAGGCTAAAAAAAAGCTCCTTAAATTATTGTAACATAAAGAATTGTAAAGAATTGTAAAGAAGCTTCTAATCTTATAATCCTAAAACAACAACTGTAATAAAAAATAAATGTCCAATCAAATGCAGGGAAACCCTAAAGCAGATAATAACAACAACACAACCATAAATGTGACACCAGAAAATCAACAACACCCACAATTAACTGAACCGAATTCGTACATGAAGCAATAACTATCAATACTTTGAAGGCAAAAATAATAGCAGTTATGAAAACAATAATAGTGACAATTAAATGCAGCAACAGGGTAAACCTCACATCAAAAATTAGGAATAACAACAACAAAACACAACTAAACATAATAAAAAAATGGAACCTACAATGAATGCTTTCACACGGTTTCTTCAGAGAATAAGGGCACCAGTTTTTTTGATCGCAAAAGTTGCCGGTAAACCTATATCAGATCTAAAGGTGTGGATATAACTAAGGGGGATACTGTACACATAACATATGGCATATGAACAACCACAAAACCAATAAAATAATATTATCACTATTCATAGCACTGTACATTCCCTCACAAGCAACTGTAGTTGCCACAAAACCCATATGTTCGGATCGGAAAAACTTGAATCGCCGTCGGGTACAGGCCACGGGGTTGCACGTTTCATATCTCAAAGGAAAAGGAACACTGTGAGTGAGGATGAATAGTCCGGGGCACCAAATAACCAACCAATTAATCATCCGGACCCTCGGTGGACCGGGTTGCAAAAAAAAAGGGCTAAGTAGCCCAATAAATGTTAGTATGATATAATAGATATTAGGGTTTGGTTTGAGATATCAAACAGACAAGGACAGTTTGGGCTGCTCTTTGGATAGATGGTATATAGTGCATCGTGCAAAGTGACAATGAAGGCATAACCAGTTTTTCTAAATAAGTTATAAACGTTATCATTAATAGTATTGGCTGATAGTTAATTGTATCTATCATACAATTATGAACAAGTAATTACTGTTTATTAGAAAATAATTATTAAAAAAATTATCCCATTTCAAAATTATACTATATACTAACCATCAAAATTGTGGAAAACTAGAAGGGGGGTTGAATAGTTTTACCGTTTTTAAAATTAATTCGCTTTGTGACTTAACGTGATTTCAAAGTAAGTATGCACAAAGAAACAATATAATATAAGTAAGTAAGGAAAGGAATGATCAAACCACACAACACGGATATTTATAGTGGTTCGGCTACAAGGACTCTCTTCCTTACCCTACTCCACTCCTCGAGCCTCTAACTCGGGAGTTTTTCTTCACTAAGAAACAAGCTCCCTTCTAGGCGGAGAAAACCTTTACACGTTGCTTACTCTTTATCCGGTACTAAGCTAAACACCGGGTTCTTTACAAGGGTACAACCACTCCTGTTGGTTCTTTCACAAGGGTACAACCACTTCCGTTGGTTCTTTCACAAGGGTACAACCACTTCCGTTGGTTCTTTCACAATGGTACAACCACTCCCGACACTCTTTGTGTTTTAAGGACTAAAACATTAACCAAACTCTACTGAATAAATGATACAAACAATGATGTGTGAACTAATACAAAATCACACAGAGTCTATAATAAAAGGATAACAACAGTAGGTTGATCCTTATATGCTTTGATCTCTTTGCTACAAAAGGAAAGATCAATGAAATGAAAGAAATGATATGGGTTAGTGATATGTAAATGAATGAGAATGTATTTAAGCTATATGAGTGATTAAAATGCCCAAATGATCAGCTTGCTATTTATAGGCAAACTGATTCAACAGTTGGCGGATCTGGCGGATCCCAAAAATTGGATCCGCCCTTGTATGGGTTTGGATCCGCCACTTCAGGACAGCTAAGAAATTCTCAAATCTTTCCATATCTTGCCATATCTTTCCATATCTTCCAATGTCAACTCTTTGGCTTGAAGATCAATACAAGATATCTCAAAATCTTTCTAAGATTGTGTTCATGATGCATGCCATGATGTCATCCTAATATTTAATAAATATAGTTTCTAATTTAAGGAAGAACCTAGTAAATGTATATATGTATATAATGTTACTCCTAGAGATCTTGTAATATGTAAATATGTTTTAAAAGACTTATCACTATAAATGTAAAAGGCTTATTCTTATATTTATGCTTTTGCTTAAAGATAAACTTTGTATTTGTCATTAACAAAATTAAGCAAAGATCGTAAAATATAAATAACGTTTTTGGGACGATGTTTGTATTAACAATCTCCCCCTTTTTGTTGATGAAAAAACATAAAGTGTATTTTTAAGTAAAGAGCTTAAATAAATGATGAGTCTTTTTAAAAATATAGATTAAGTTAGTTTATGCAAGTTTTAAAATCTATTTTAAGCAAAAAGTATGTACTGTGATGTTTCACAGTGATGTAAACTTAATCTTTTCTCCCCCTTTTTGTCGAAACAAAAAGAAGATATGCGTAGCGGAATGTGATTTTGAGAACTTTAAAGCTCCCCCTTGGATAATACTCCCCCTAAATGGAGTGCCAAGTATATGATGTATGATCATACAAAACAAATGGTTAGAATATGATATGCTCCCCCTTGATGTATACTCCCCATTGCTAGGGTACCAACGTATACGTTTCAAGGATATGATATGCTACAAAATAAAAGTTAGTAATGAAAAACTTCAACCAAGAAGCAAAATGCATATTTAATGGTCAACCAAACAAGAAAGGTCAACCCATTTGACTTTAAAAAGTCAAAATGAAGGGTCTGATCAAAATTAAGTACCTAAGTACAATTGATCAAAGCATTATGTGAAGTTAAACCAACCATACTACGATGTTAGTAATCTAAAATAAGATAATATGCTAAATGTTGATCACCCACAAGCATAAAAATATAAAATTCATTACTTGGAAAAAATGATGTTACATTTAAACAAAGAAAATAATCCTAAAAAAAAAATTCTAAAACAAAATCCTAAAAGTTCCTATAAGAGGAAACTAAAGAGCTCCTATTGAGGAGGATGAGAGATTGCATTGAGACGCTCGAGAATGTGGTTCAAGATGAACCTCATTTCATTTTGGAGCTCATGGACTAAAATGTTGGTCCTTTGGGCCAAGTGAGCGGTTCTCTCGCATTGCGAGCAATCATGTCTTGGAAAACTAGGAAAAAGGGTAGGCTCATTGTTTTGTGGTGGTGGTGGTAGGTTATTTGGTAGTGGTGGTGGTGGCGATTGGTTGTTTGATGGTGGTTGTTGTTGTTGGTTGGATGATGGTGGAGTGGGGATGGAGTTCATCAAGATGGATTGGAGATCCATTGCTTTACCAAGGCGGGAATCCACCATATGCGAGAGAGCATAGAGGCGGGTGAGTTCATCATTGATTTCCTCTTGGGTTTGTGTTTGACTGATCCACATTGCCTCATCAATGGCAACTAGTGTGGATGTGGGTGAGAGAGGTTATGCTTGAGGTTGAGGTGGTGGTGCATCACGGTATAGAGGACCATGGATATCCCTATAAAGGGGATGAAAAAGCATGGGTTCTTGACCTTCAAAGGTCATGGGTGGAGGATTGGTTGACCTTGGAGGAAGGTCTTCCAAGTCATCAAGATATTGATGTGGTGATGTAGGTAGAGTCCTAAATAGTTCCAAGGGCTGAAGTTGAGGTGAATGTGGTGGTGAAGGTGATTTGCTAGGTTGGGTTGGGGCAGGCGGCGGAGTTGTAGCAACAGGTGTGATTGTTGGTGGTGGTGTGGAGATAATGGTGTGAGATGGTGTTGGAGTAGCAAGATTGAGAAAATTTTCATTTGCGATTGGTGAAGAGATGTTTAGAGGAGAAGACTCGTCTGATGATGAGTTGGTTAGGTTCATGAAGAAACAAGGACGGACACTCATACGAGCTGTCCTTCTTGCGGGTCTGCTTGTAGATGAGTTACTTGATTTTGTCATGGTTAAGATTGATAATGTAGCTAAGAAGTACAGGAGAGATATGTAGAGAAGATGATGAGTGAGTGAGTTTTGAATGAACTTGAACTTCCTAATTTATAGACAGTAAGATTTTTGAAGTTAGTGTTTGGATTTGATGTGAATCCAATGAGGAATGTTGGTTCCTAATGATTTGGAACAAAAAATCAAGCTTGTCACATCCTAAGGTCAATCCATACAAATGGAGTTGAGTGAAATGTTGGAGATTTGCAGTTAATGCGAAGAGTGAGTGGAAAATCTGTTGATATGATGTTCCCACGGATTTGACGGATCCCATAAAAGGGTTCCTTGCTTGTATTAGAAAGGTAACTCACATGTTAAATTGGAAAATTCAAATTTTGGTGGGAAATTGATTTCTTAAGGTTCTAAGAGTCCCTAAAACATTCTAAAGAGTCTAATGATCAGTAAAGAATTTCTAAAAATTATAATCCAAAATCTAACTATCGTGATTAGTCGGGAATTTTTGAAAAATGTTACTGTTGGCACCTACGGATCTAATTGACAACAAAGACGAATCCAAATTTGGGAGCCGTGGAATCCGCAGGTTCAGGAATGGCAGAGCCAAAGGATACACTAGGCGGATCCAAAATTTGGGATCCGCCAAATCCGCCATATGAAAGTGCGAATTCTTAACAGAATGAATGTCAAATTTTTCGTTTCTCGGTCAAAACCCGAAAAATCTCCTAAAACATATGTAATAGCTAATATGTGATACAAATATACTAAATATATAGATTCTAACATACGTATACATATAAATTAATCCGATCATCATAGCTTACCATAAGAGGAGTTAAGCCAAACGGTGGCTTAATCTCAGAAAATTGATAACAACATGTGTTATCGCCCTGCAATGTCAAGTTAGTTTACACATATGTCAAGTACTAACATAATGTCTTAAGAAACATACATGTTCATCACTTCATTGTCTAATAAAGTCTAAAACTAAACACTCCTCAAACCTCACTTGTCGTTCATTTTCTTGATTACCTTCTTGTAACCCTTGTGAAGCTTCATGATCCATCGGCCCAAATTCTTCACCATTCCTTTAGTTTGCCGAAATTCTACCGATTCATTTGGGATTGGTGAAAGTTGACTTAAGTATTCCGGTGGAGAGATCCTAGAGTTGGGCAAACCATCATCTTCGCTCATTGATGATGAAGATGATGATGTAGGAGGATGAGGATGTTTGCCTTTTGCAACCGCTACCCTATGATCACTTAAAGGAACAAAAGTGTGTGGAATCTCGTCGTAGACGGGAACAAAACCTAAAGCATTTATAGGAATGGGTTCAAAGGCTTTATAGAGATGGGTCAAGAGCATCCCGTAGGGCATTGCGGTGGTACCTTGTACCGGAATATCGGCCATTCGCTTGGCGATATAGTATGCAAGGTTGAACGGTTGATGGTTTGACACACAATACATCATGTAACAAAGACATGCATTGATATGGTCTCGGTTCCCTATGGTACTTATGACATTTGCCCTCAAAAATTCTTCTAGCTTCTTGAATTGAGGCCTAAGTTCATTGAGTTCCATGGCAAAAGGATCTCTATTTTCTTGACGACCTCGATGCAACCTAGTTGGGTTGTTCCTAGGTAAGAAGAGATGCTCCCGAATGGTTTCTTTTGCGGTCAAAGGTGTGGCATATAGTGCCGTTCTATTAAAATTGGATTCTAAGATTGTCAATGACCATTTATCCGAGTAGACACATGCTCCTTGATTTGGAACTCCTAAGATTTCACCAAATTGATCTAAGGGAATGTTGAATTGGGTTCCATTGACTCTAAAGTGAATGTTCATGTAACCATTGTCGTTTGAACTAAGTCCTACAGTAGCATAGAACTCGAGAATGAACCTAGGGATGATGGGCTCATCAATGTCTAGAAGACTATCGAAATGAATCGCGGCTAATTTGCTCGCAAAGAATGGTACCTTCATAGAATGCGGCGTCTACAACCCTACCCTCATGGACATATCGTTTTTCTAGTGCTTTAAAAATATTTACTTGAGCTTCGGTGAGACCTTTGGTTTTGTGAAGTTTGGGAAGGTATTTGACGGTGTTTTTGTGATCATAATTAGTCGCGGGAGGCATGATTATCCTAAACACGAAAGATATATAGTTTAGTTGAAATTATCGATAATACATATATATGTCTAGTGTGTGCCTACATGGGGACAATGTGGAGGTACGGTTATCTCGACTCCTTTTGATGCACGAAAATTTAGTTTATGCAAGTTATATGATAAAACGAGAGATAACCCAAACGCTCCTACTTTAATGTAGCTTCATTTGAATGTACCCGAAAATACATATTAGTTATGTATTCCCTTTAGCATTCAAGAGACATTATGCAAGTGATGTTTAAAACATAACGTTTTTGTATTTGTATGAACAATGTTCAAAAACCGTTTTTCCTAGTCGTGTGAAGATTTTAGCAAAAATTTCTCATGGGGTTTTTGATAAATAATGATAATGTACTACAAGATGCAATTCCTAACTATGAAAAACATGATTTGTTATGCAATCCAGTAAATATGTTTCATGATTTTACAAGAATTATGCATAAACCCCAAGTTTTGATTTTGTGCATGAAATAGAAATCCTAGACGCAGATCAGGAATGCAAACATGATAAGGATACTTACAGTGATGTTTAGAGCTCAATTTGGTTGAAGAAGATAGCCTAAATTGTGAGTTTGGTGAATTATGGGTCGAATTCCAGTAGGTGATATGTTTTTGGGAAGTGTGATGAATAGTACAGGAGTTTATTTAATATATAAAAACTGGCTCACCAAGTGACGGATCCGGAGGATCCAAAACAAGGGATCTGCCCTTGTTGTCATTTGGTTAATCTAAGGTTCGAGTTATTGTTTAATCTACTCACTAGGTTCCATTAATCCTAAACCAAGTCTAAGATAGTTGAAAGGTTCTCTCTTGAGAGGTTTTGTGAGGATATCGGCAATGTTGTCCTCTGAGGAAACTTTCTCAATTGAGATGTTTCCCTTCTGAACATTGTCACGTAGGAAGTGGTGACGTATTTCTATGTGTTTGGTTCTAGCATGTTGGACTGGATTTTTGCTAAGATCGATAGCTCCTTTGTTGTCACAAAGAATGGGAATGTCGTTGAGTACAATTCCATAGTCGACGAGAGCTTGTTTCATCCACAGTGCTTGTTGGCAAGCTTTTCCTGCTGACACGTACTCGGATTCAGTTGTTGATATGGCGAGGGCTGTTTGTTTCTTAGCAAACCATGAGGTAAGACAATGTCCTAAAAAAGTACAAATACCGCTTGTACTTTTCCTATCAACATAATCACCAGCATGGTCTGAGTCAGAATACACTATGGTTTCCAATCCCGTCCCTTTGGGATACCATAATCCTAGATGTGTGGTACCTTTTATGTACCTAAATATCCATTTAACGGCTTCAAGATGGGATGTTTTACGATCTTCTTGAAAGCGTGCACATAGACAAACACTAAACATAATGTCCGGTCTACTAGCTATTAGGTAAAGTAAACTACCAATCACCCCTCTATATTTAGTGCTATCTTCGGATTCACTTTCATCATCCTTGGTGAGTTTGGTTTCGGACATTGGTGTTTTCATGGGTTTGGAATCTTCAAGACCAAATTTCTTAAGCATATCCTTGATATACTTAGATTGGTTGAAGAATATTCCATCTTCTAATTGTTTAATTTGGAGACCTAAGAAAAAGTTTAGTTCCCCCATTATACTCATTTCAAACTCATCATGCATGATTTTTGAAAATTCATCACATAACTCTTGACAAGTTGAACCGAATATAATGTCATCCACATATATCTGGACTATGATAATATGTGATCCCTTTTTCTTGGTGAAAAGAGTATTGTCTACTAGGCCCATGGTATACTTATGGTCAACTAGGAAAGTCTTAAGTCGATCATACCAAGCTTTTGGTGCTTGCTTAAGTCCGTATAAAGCTTTCTTAAGTTTGTGGACATGATTTAGTTTTTCAAAATCGGCAAAGCCGGGAGGTTGTGCTACATACACTTCCTCATTTAAGAAACCATTTAGAAATGCACTTTTGACATCCATTTGAAATAGTTTAAAGTCATGTGCACATGCATATGCAAGTAATATCCTAATAGACTCAAGTCTAGCTACGGGTGCAAAAGTCTCATCATAATCTATACCTTCTTGTTGATTGTAGCCTTGTGCTACTAGCCTAGCTTTGTTTCTAGATACTACGCCATTTTCATCCATTTTGTTTCTAAAAACCCATTTTGTACCTATTATGGTTTGATTTTTAGGTTGTGGGACTAATGTCCAAACGTCATTTCTAACAAATTAATTTAATTCCTCTTGCATCGCAATGACCCAAGATTCATCTTTTATGGCTTCATTAACATTTTTAGGTTCAATTGTTGAAACAAAACAAAAGAAATTACTTTTATTTTGGGCTTTAGACCTTAATGTCCTTTCATTGATTTTTCCTATGGCGTTTTCTAATGGATGACTTTTGGTTTCTTTGATATTAACTATTTCTCTTTTTACCGGTTCATCTTCTTTGTCACTTTCAACGTTTTCTTGGTTTTCAACCATTTGACTTTCAACTAAGTCATCATCTACCAAGGGTGATGTCTTAGAAGGAGGTGGACTTTTATCGAATGTTACGTTCAATGATTCCTCGACTCTTGAGGTTTCTTTGTTCAAAACTATATATGCTTTACTAGTTTGTGAATATCCAAGAAATACACCTTCATACGACTTTGGGTCGAATTTGGTGAGATAATCCTTTGTGTTTAAAATGAAGCACTTGCTTTCAAACACTCTAAAATATCCTAAAGTAGGCTTTTTGCCTCTGTATAACTCATATGGAGTCTTCTTCAAGAATGGTCTAATTAGAACTCGATTTAGGATATATGTAGATGTATCTACAGCATGACACCAAAACTTTTGAGGTATGTTTTGTTCATTTAACATGGTTCTACTCATTTCTTGAATTGTCCTATTTTTGCGTCCTACTACACCATTAGATTGAGGAGTTCGAGGAGCTGAGAAATTATGTGTTATGCCATTAGCATCACAAAAAGCTCCGAATTGGATTTCGTTGTCAAATTCACGACCATGGTCAGTTCTTATTGACACTATGTTACTTCTTATTTTATTTTGAATTTTCTTACTTAAGATTTCAAATTTATCAAACGCTTCATTTTTAGCTTTCAAAAACTTAGTCCATGCATATCTAGAGTAATCATCTATTATTACCAAAGTGTAGAAGTTTCCCCCGTAACTTTGTATAGCGGATGGTCCAAACAAATCCATATGTAACAATTCAAGACATCTAGATGTAGACACCATGTTTTTAGCCTTATGGCTATTATGAACTAGTTTTCCTATTTTGCAAGCATCACAAAAGTGTTGGTCATATTTCAACTTGGGCAGGTTCCTAACGAGTTCCTCAGATGATAAGGATTGAATTAACCTCATATTGGCGTGACCTAAGCGTCGATGCCATAGAGTTGAGTTATCGTCCAAAGAAGTGAGACAAAGTTTGTCTTTAGGTGTTTTATCTAATTTCATAACATATACGTTATTCTTTAAAACACATTTTCCTAAGGTTATACAGTCTCTAAGAATTTTACTTCCATTTTCACTGAAAAGGACGTTATACTTTTTACGGCATAGTTGACTAATACTAAGAAAGTTAAAACCTAAGTTATCTACATGAGCAACATCATCAATAGTGAGAGAGTCATGAGAGATTGTACCTTTTCCGATGATTTTACTTTTAAGCTTGCTACCAAATGTGACATTACCTCCGTCGTTTGGTAAGTAGAGAAAAGGCTTTTGTTTCTCGTCATGTATCTTGAACACCCACTATCTTTAATCCACTCATCTGGTTCTAACTCAACTTTCAAGCACACCTAAGTTCAAGAAAAACTCAAGTGTTTGGTCCCCAATATCTCATGGGTCTGTTTGGGTTAAACATAAAATTATCATGGTTCATGTAAGGAAATGGTGGACAAGTGTTCCATGGCATATAATTAGGACCTTGAAAGTTTCTAGACATGTTTTGGTTCCAATTAATTTGGTAATGATGTTGCGGGTTGAAGTTACTCTTTGGAAAGGGTTGTTTGGGAAAACTGGTTTTAGGTGTCTGTTGAACCATTTTAACTCTATACTCATTTCTAACTTGGCCTTTTCCTATAGAGACTGATGGTTTTTGTTTGTTAACAGTTGTACTAGTGCTAGGTTTTCTAGTGACCTAAACAAATTCAGTACGATTCATTTTAAGAACCTTCTGTTCATCAACAGTACCTGCGGATCCCTTGGGTACAACTGGCGGATCCAAAATTTTGGATCCGTCGGATCCGTGGGTGTCTGACTCAGTTGGAATAGTTTCTTTTTCTTTCACTGTTTGTTTCTTAAACTCACTTAAGCTTCCTAGTTTCATAAAACCTAGTCCGGTTTTATCATGAGGTAATTTTTGCATCTTCATTATCTCATCTATACAACTTATGTTTTTGTCGAACTTTTTAAATATAGAATTTTGCTTAATGAGATCTTCCTGTGTGATTTTAAGAGTTTCTAATTCTAGTTTAAGTTCTTGACACGAGACACAGGTTTCTTTACTATTTTTACCTTTTTCCATTCGTATCTCTTTTTCTTTAAGCCAATAAACTTCGTTTTCTAAAAGTATTGTTTTGTTTTTTAAGAACTTATTTTTGTTTATGATTTTTAAAGTGATATCACACAGTTTGTTATATTCTACTTGTGGACGTATAGCCTGGACTGGGCCAGGAATGGGCCAGGCCTGGCAGACAGCGGTCCACTCTACGCCTAAACCCTAATCCATTCCCTATAATTATATGGCTGAGATCCCCTTCTTCAGAGAGATATAATAACAGAACAGAACAGGTTATTCTAAACCTAACTCTTGTAGGCTATATCGCATCGATACTAACTTGACCGTCGGAGGTGGATCCCGGGGCTACGGCCTCGGGTCCAATCCTAACGGGTTCTCTTTGTTGACAGGTCTACTCAGGGCTCGAGAAGACGACTAATAGCCCAGGGAGAGTCGTTGAATCAGTCCGCGCCAGATTATGTATCAAAAAGTTGGCGCCATCCGTGGGACACGACAAGTTTCGGTTCTCACATCACCGGAAAGCAACCATCGAGTTCCAAAGCCGGTATTTTGATCTTTTTTAAATTGACTTTTGCAAAGGTATCTTGTTTATTCCTGTTTGCCGTACTGCGACATCATTAATTATAAATCGACATGCGATTTATACATCATTGGTAAAGGTATCTTATTATTTATTATCGTACATACGATTTGATTGGTTAAAAAGTTTTGTCATGCGACATCATTGGTAGAGATTAATTATAAATCGATGTACTGCAATTAAACGTGAGACATACTTTTGCAAAGTGAACCTTATTGCGGTAAGATATGCTATCTTTTAAATATTCAGAAGATTTTATGTAAATCTTTTAACTTGGTAAACACGATTTTATCTATAACGCACTAAGTCCGCACGATCGAACCTACTTTATCTTTTAGCCGCGAACAACGCAGTCACGATAAATCTACCCGCGTTAGGCCATGCGTTCGGACATCTTCGCAGATCGGCGCCATGAGCGCACTGTCACGTACAGGCACCACGATGCTAGTCAATCGCCATGAGCGCACTGGACAAAAGCCGTGGTCATCTGCGATCATCCACAAACGTTAGAGTCTATGCGGTCACGATACATCCATCTGCGTCTGTGCGTGCGATTGAAACTATTAGTCGCGGTCACAGAAGCACGTCTTCTGTCGCACCATGCTGCATCGCTACTGGTACAAAAGGTACGCCCTTACCCAGGATGCGGCATACGGTATCCACCTTCACCATTGTGAGACTCTCACAATCGCAATGTCAGTGTTACCCCAACTATAGAACTACGTGTACTTCTTACGGGGTCTTTACTGTCACACTGTAGCGGGAAACCTAGCATATGCGCATCCCTCCCCGTCATGTAAGAACGGGTGTTACTCAGGATGGAACATGGTCACCACGGACGCGCCTACAAGGTCGCGGATTTGGATATAGTCTAATGGGCTAAACAGGACTGCGCCATGGACCCAGTGCGCACTGTCGCATTTGGGCTGCGCGGTATGGTCCGTCCCATGTGCACACCTGAGTTGCGCACACATGGGCCTACGAGGCCATGAACAAGAACTTAAGTCTAGCATAACATAGCCATGCACTATGTCACACTAGACTTGGGGGGCTTGTGGACGTATAGCCTGGACTGGGCCAGGAATGGGCCAGGCCCGGCAGACAGCGGCCCACTCTACGCCTAAACCCTAATCCATGCCCTATAATTATATGGCTGAGATCCCCTTCTTCAGAGAGATATAATAACAGAACAGAACAGGTTATTCTAAACCTAACTCTTGTAGGCTATATCGCATCGATACTAACTTGACCGTCGGAGGTGGATCCCGGGGCTACGGCCTCGGGTCCACTCCTAATGGGTTCTCTTTGTTGACAGGTCTACTCAGGGCTCGAGAAGACGACTAACGGCCCAGGGAGAGTCGTTGAATTAGTCCGCGCCAGATTATGCATCAACACTACTTCTAAGGTTTCATCATCTATAGAAGAGTATGACGAGTCAGAATGTACCTCTTCTGTGTCATGAACCATGAGAGCAACTTCGTCGTTCTTAGGCTCGTCGTCATCTCTTTCACTATCACTCCATGCTCCATTGACAAAGGCTCTTTGAGACTTGTTCTTTGGAGGCTTTGGACATTCTCCTATTAAGTGACTAGAATCACCACACCTATAACACTTCCTGTTTACTTTTCCTTTCCTATCATCACGGTCTTTTCGGAAGGATTTCTTTTCTTCACGAGGTGGTCTAACGAACTTTCCTCGTCTCCTAAAGAATTTATTGAAATCTCTTACTGCCATGGCATACTCTTCGTCTTCGCTATTGGAACAAGACTCTTCATCATCACTTGACTCTGCCTTAGCTTTCAAGGCAATGGACTTCATCTTCTTCTTTTTGCCTTTAACTATTTCTGAGTCTTTTTCCATCACCATCTCGTGAACTTTGAGATTTCCTATGAGCTCGTCCGGTGTCATACATGAAAGATCCTTAAATTCTTCAATAGCTGTCACCATTGCTCTTCACTTCGGGTGGAGTGCTCTTAGAAATTTCCTGACAAAATTCTTACTAGAAAAGGATTCGTCAAGTGCTTTAAGAGATGTAATAATAGTATTAAACCTAGCAAACGCACTATCAATGGTCTCATCTTCAGAGATAACAAATTGTTCATATTGTTGAACAAGAAGATCAATTTTGTTATCTTTGACTTGTGAGTTCCTTTGATGAGTGATAATTAGTGATTGCCAAATATTTTTAGCCGTTTTACACATAAAAACTCCTTTGATGAGTGATAATTAGTGCTACAAAAGGAAAGATCAATGAAATGAAAGAGAGAAGTTGAATCCATCCACTTCCAATGATCCACTAGCATTTATGGCAACTGCTGTACCAAACTTTCAACCATCATCTGCTATGAGTCCTCAACTTGACTCAGGCTATTCTCAGACTGATAAAATGCTTGATAATCTCACCAATCAAGTATCTTTACTTGTGCAACAGTTCAAAGCCTCTCTCCCTCAGACCAACAATCAGTTAAGAAATTCATCCAACCCGCGAAATCTTGCAATGGTGGAGGATGGAAAAATTGTAGTTCAAAATGTGCAAGGGAGAGCTGCCAGAAACATGGGTCGAGGTATTATGCAGAACAGGGCTGGGAATGCCAACCAGGGGCAAGGGAAACAGATCAAGTGCTATAATTGTGGAGGTCTATGACATATTGCAAGAAACTGCAATCAACCTAAACGACCTCAGAACTCAGACTACTTCAAGGACAAGATGCTGTTGATGCAGGCTCAAGAGAATGGAGCAGTATTGGATGAGGAAGAATTGTTGTTTCTGGCTGGTGATGGGGGTAATACTTTTGATGCTGATGTGGATAAGCAACCAGTCCAAGATATGGCACTCAATGATCCTAATGTCTTCCAAGCTGATGATTGTGATGCATTTGACTCTGATGTGGATGAAGAACCAACTGCTCAAACTATCTTCATGGCCAATTTGTCGTCCTTGGCCTCTCCATCTCAACAAGCTGGTTCTTCAAATGCTTCTGTGATATCTAAGGTACTAAGATTATACGACACATATGAAATAGTTGATAAACAAAAGTTTCCCATCGAAGTACAACAGGCAATGGTCTCTGACTCAAATAATGTTGACATGGATAATAGCAAAATGATTCCATATGAACAATACTTGAGTCAGAAAAATGTGCCTGATGTACAAAATGCTGAATCTTCTGTTGTAAATGATGCTTGTGTTGTTGATGACTTGTGTGCCGTAGATATTACACGTGAAATAGATAATGCATGCACTCATGAAAGTACAGTTCTTGCACCTGATAATAACTTGATCACTAGACTAAACATCTATAAAGAACAAGTAGCTATGTATGAACAGCGTGCTAAGTTTGAGCTTAATGAACGTGAGCAGAAATTAGAAGGTAAAATGAGTACACTTATTAAAGAGTCTAGAGTAAGAGAAGAAACATTAAAACAAGAGTTGAATTCTTTGAAAAGCCAGCTAGAACAGTCTGTCAAACAGAAACAGGAAGTACAAAAGTGTATAACTACACTTAAGCTAGAATTCAAAGAAAAAGAAAAGGAACTCTTAAATGATTTCTCTAGGCTCAAAACCTTAAAAAATAAGCTTGAGGA
This sequence comes from Artemisia tridentata subsp. tridentata, assembly GCA_021014915.2. NCBI lineage: Eukaryota > Viridiplantae > Streptophyta > Magnoliopsida > Asterales > Asteraceae > Artemisia > Artemisia tridentata. Next base: position 194,210,711 of record CP139503.1, on the reverse strand, counting down.
TAAGTTGTACACACAAGACCAAACCAGACAGACTGCCCAAATGATGTATAAGCACAGAAAGTTAAGTGACAAGCATAGTGAAAGCAATGTAGGTAGATCAAAAGTAGCTATTCATGAGATTGCTAAGATAGCCCAACCTGCATTAAATGATTCTAATGTGATGTTTATGCCTAATCACGACCCGCCTGAGCATATCTACACTGAAGAGGAAGATGAGTTAAGTAAGAGAACAAGGGAAAGAATGAATGAGAAAATGAGGGATCCCGAGTGCATAGCCAGACGAATAATAATCAAGCCCCATGACTATAGTGAGGAAAATATTTTGGCTGTGTTTGCTCCTCAAAAGAAGTTAACACCTGAACAGATATTCTGGAAACAGGATAATGAAAAACTTAAGGAAGAAAAACTTAAGGCCAATACCCCTCTCATTAGAAAAGTTGTGTCCATAACGGTGTATCCTCCTAATACACCTAGGAATTTGGTGCCGCTGTCTCTTCCCACTGAAAGCAAAACCTTTATTAGCTTATATATGCTTTGGCAACTGTTTGCTGATTTTCATAAAACATGTAAGAAGAGAATCACACCAACCGGCATTACTGAGGGGGAAAGGTGTTTTGAACATGCAAAAAGGTGTTACTTAACTGAGGTCATGCCATTCTTTAAACTACTCAAAGAACATTTTGAAGGGCTGCAAACTGCCCTCAATACAGAAATAAAAGAAATGAAAGTAGTGTTTAAAGATATGGAAAATGAGGTGAATGAATATGCAATAGAACTTAAGAGCCGCGAAATTGAAAGGAAAAACATGCTCATCAATTATGATAATTTGATTGCTAGATGTATTGCACAAGATGTATTTTATACTGCAACCGATTCTGCATTATCTGCTTGTCAATATCATGAGTATGCTATGGCTTTAAATGTTACCCAGAATCGTGTTGTGGAGCTTGAGGGGGAGAATTTGAAACTGCTTGAAAAAATTCAAAATGATGATCATGATGACATGGTCAAACGTTTTTCTAAACTAGAGGTTGAACATCTTAACTTACAATTAAAATATCAACACTTAGAAGAAAGATGTAAACTATCAAATGCCAAGACATCTTCGGATGCTCCAGAGTTTGATACGTATTTTGAATTAAGCAAACGGGATGAGAAAATTCAAGCTCACACTAACACGATTCGTCTATTGCGGGCTCAAATTGCCCAATTGAAGTCCAACAAGTGTGATGTTTATGGCACCAATAAACCGTCGTCGTCAGATTCTCAGAATTTTCAATATCAAGACACCATAAACAAATTACGTCATGAAAATGAGTGTTTTCGAGAAGAAAATTCTAAGATTAAACAACATTACAGAGAGTTATATGACTCAATTAAAGTTACAAGAAATAGTCATAATGAAAGGATAACTTCTTTGTTAAATGAAATTGAGAATCTGAAGACTCAGGTGAAAGGTAAAATGCCATGTACATTTTGTAATTGTGGTTCATCAAAGGTTTCTGCTGGTAAATTATATGATGTTGATGTGGGGCCTATTTCATTTCCCATAAGAAATAACAGACCTGTCCATCAGATGTATCTGAGTCACCTTAGGGATGGACTTGACACTCTTCGAGAGGTTGTGGAAGAGGACAGAATAGGAAAACCACATGATAAGGCAATAGGTTATGCATGTGTCCTCACAAAAAGGATCCAGGAACAGCTAGAATATGCTATTAGCTCGGGTCCTAGGTCCAGTTACCAAAAGGATAGCTTAGGTGCCTCATCGTCCACTATTAAGAACAAGCATGTGTCCTTTGATTTACCACCAAGAACATCAGAACCTAGCACATCATTATCAGGAAAGCATGTGTTAGTGAAGCAAACTAATGTTCCCATCATTGCTTCTACAGGAGTAAGAAGTGACACCCAAGCTAGCGGGTCAAAGCCTAAAGGCAATGCAAGGAATGATAGGACTGCGCCGGCTAAGAGTGATCACAAGAAAAGAGTAGAAGTCCAACCTTGGAACAATAAGTTTGTAACGACTAGATGGAATCGTGTTGATTCTAGTATCAAAAGTACTGTAATTAATTCGAATTCTAAAATGGTCTGTAAAACATGTGACAAATGCTTAATTTCTGTTAATCATGATGAATGTGTTGTGTCGTCTCTGATATCTCATGTACCACCCCCATACTATGCATGTTAGGAAAACTTAAAGTAATGTGAAAAGTTGGAGAGCCACAGGAAAAATCTTCACTAATGTTGGGTATCAATGGAGACCCACTGGAAGGAAATTCAGTTTAGGAAACAAGAATCCATTGCCTAAGTTGAATAAACATAAAATTGTGAAGATTAAAGAATGGAGACCAACGGGTCAAATCCTTCCATTAGGAACACATAGCCCTTCTAATAGGTCCCTTGATAACTCTAGAGTAGTTCCCACTGTAGAGGCATCAATATTAGAAAAGACTAATGCTCCAGAACTTGTGTGTGCTAACCAAACGGACCCCAAATTCCAGTGGGGATCCACATATTTCAGTTATCCACTGTTGTCTGATTTCAAATGCAGGTCGTACAAATCGTTCTTTGGTATTTGGACTCAGGCTGCTCAAAACATATGACTAGGGATCGCTCACGGCTCAAGAACTTTGTGAAAAAGTTTATCGGGACAGTTAGATTCGGGAATGACCACTTTGGTGCGATTATGGGTTATGGAGATTATGTGTTTGGTAACAGTGTGATCTCACGGGTTTACTATGTGGAAGGATTAGGGCATAATTTGTTTTCTGTGGGTCAATTTTGTAACGCTGATCTGGAAGTGGCGTTCAGAAAACACACATGTTTCGTCAGAGAATTGGATGGTATAGATCTTCTCAAGGGTAGTCGGGGTACTAATCTATACACCATATCAATCGAAGAAATGTTGAAGTCCTCTCCCATATGCTTGCTTTCAAAAGCCTCTAAAACAAAATCATGGTTGTGGCATCGTCGTTTGAACCACCTGAACTTCGGTACCATCAATGATCTTTCTCGCAAAGATCTTGTTAGAGGAATGCCCAGATTAAAATATGAAAAAGATCATCTCTGCTCTGCATGTCAACTGGGCAAAAGCAAGAAACAAACCCACAAACCCAAAACCGTCAACACCAACTTGGAAGTTCTTCATACCCTTCACATGGATCTATGAGGTCCAATGAGAGTACAAAGCATAAATGGAAAGAAATATATTCTGGTGATAGTAGATGATTTCTCTCGGTTCACATGGGTAAAGTTTTTGAGAACCAAGGATGAGACTCCAGAGGTGATCATTAAGCTGATTAAACAGCTGCAAGTAAGGCTTAACAAGACTGTCAGAATCATCCGCACTGATAATGGAACTGAGTTTGTCAATCAACAACTCAGAAACTTTTATGAAAATATTGGCATCACACATCAGAAAAGTATACCTCGCACTCCTCAGCAGAACGGAGTCGTTGAACAGCGAAACCGTACTCTAGTAGAAGCTGCAAGAACCATGCTTATATTTTCAAAGGCACCGATGTTTCTCTGGGCAGAGGCCATTGCAACTGTATGCTACACCCAAAACCGATCCCTGATTCATCCCATTCATGAGAAGACTCCCTATGAGTTAATTCACAACAAGCAGCCAGATTTATCATTTCTCTCGTGTGTTTGGTGCTCTTTGCTATCCAACTAATGATAGTCAAGACTTGGGAAAGTTAAAAGCTAAAGCAGATGTAGGTATTTTTGTTGGATACGCACCAGACCGTAGAGGGTACAGAATCTACAACCAGAGAACCCGACAAATCATGGAAACCATCCATGTCACGTTCGACGAGCTAAGTGAGCAAACCGTTTCAGGACAAACCAGTTTTGGACCCGATCTTAAACTTTTGACACCTGGACCAATTAGTTCAGGGCTTGTACAGAATCACACGCCTGCAGAGTCTTTCGTTCCACCAACGAGTGAGGAGTTGAAGAAGCTATTTGATCCTATGTTTGACGAATACTTTGAGCCAACAAATGAAACAATCACAAATGCAGTAGCTGCACCTGATGCTGCGGATGTTCAAGTTTCACAAGGCTCAGAAAACCATCCAGCTTCAGTCTCAATCAGTTTCAATGCTCCTGCTGCAAGTCAATCACCCACAACATCAAATACTCAATCCTCTCCGGTGCAACAAGAATCTGCAGATGACCATTCTTTGGAAGTTAATCCTTTTTCTCCTATCGATGATGTTCCTTTTGAGAACATATTTGCTCCTGAACCCTCATCAGACATGTCCTCTCACGAAGAACACAGCACGGCAACATCAATCCAAAACCCTCAACCTCATGACCATCTCAGAAAATGGACCAACGATCATCCAATTGACAACATCATCGGCAATCCTTCTCGTCCTGTATCCACTCATAAACAACTGGCAACCGATGCATTGTGGTGTTTCTTCAATTCTGTACTGTCTAAAGTCGAACCAAAAGATGTCAAAGATGCAATGACCAAAGACTGTTGGTTCGAGGCCATGCAAGATGAAATCCATGAATTTGATCGACTTGAAGTATGGGAATTAGTACCTCCTCCAGAGTGTGCTATGATTATTGCTCTCAAGTGGATCTTCAAGGTAAAACTTGATGAGCATGGAGATGTTTTAAAGAACAAGGCACGTCTAGTTGCTAAAGGATACATACAAGAAGATGGCATTGATTTTGAAGAATCATTTGCTCCAGTTGCTAGAATTGAAGCTATTAGAATCTTCCTGGCCAATGCTGCAAGTCTAAATATGATAGTCTACCAGATGGATGTCAAAACAGCTTTCCTGAATGGGGACTTAAAGGAAGAAGTCTACGTGAGCCAACCTGAAGGATTTGTGGACGGTGAACATCCTACGCATGTTTATCGCTTGAAGAAGGCTCTTTACGGGTTGAAGCAGGCACCTAGAGCATGGTATGATACATTGTCCAAGTTTCTTCTAGATCATGGATTCTCAAAGGGTGTAGTTGATCCAACATTATTCACCAGGAAGACAAACAAACATCTACTACTTGTTCAGATTTATGTAGATGACATCATATTTGCTTCATCTGACCCTAGTGAATGTGATAGATTTTCAAATGAGATGAGCTCCAAGTTCCAAATGTCGATGATGGGACAAATGTCATTCTTCCTAGGATTACAAGTATCTCAAAGTCCTGGAGGCATTTTCATCAATCAGTCCAAATATGCATATGAGATCTTGAAAAAGTTTGGATTCGATTCAAGTGAGCCAGTTGATACTCCCAAGATTGATAGATCTAAGCTAGATGAAGACCCGTCAGGGATTCCAGTTGATCAAACGAAGTACAGAAGCATGATTGGATCCTTAATGTACATTACTGCAAGCAGGCCAGACCTTCTATTTGCTGTATGCATGTGTGCGCGATATCAATCCAAACCTACCAAAAAACATCTAGAAGCAGTAAAAAGGGTTTTCAGATATCTTCAAGGAACAGTTCATATGGGTCTCTGGTACCCTAAGGACACAGCCATGGAGTTAACGGCTTATGCTAATGCAAATCATGCGGGGTGTCAGGACACTCGTCGAAGTACTTCAGGAGGAGCTCAGTTTTTAGGGGAAAAGTTGGTTAGTTGGTCTTCGAAGAAGCAAATGAGCACATCCATATCTTCTACTGAAGCGGAATACATTGCTATGTCGGCTTGTTGTGCACAAATTCTATGGATGCGATCACAACTATCAGACTATGGATTCTCATACAACAAAATTCCTCTATATTGTGACAACAAAAGCGCTATTGCACTTTATTGCAACAATGTTCAGCACTCCAGGTCAAAGCACAACGACATCAGGCATCACTTCATTAGGGAACAGGTTGAAAAGGGAATCGTGGAGCTGTATTTTGTGAGGACAGAGTTTCAGCTAGCAGACATCTTCACTAAGGCTCTTCCGAGAGAAAGGTTTCAGTTTATTCTCCCGCATCTGGGAATGAAGAGCTTATCTCCAGAAAATCTCAAGTGTCTTCAGGAGGAAAAGAAGGAGTAAAGGGTTATCTTCTCATATCCTTGTATATATTTGTATATATCTTAAAAAAAAAAAAAAAAAAAAAAAAAAAAAAAAAAAAAAAAATCAGAAAATACCAAAAATAGTCCTACTTAGGCATGTCTTCTGTTTATCGATAACATTTACGGATCTAGAAATGTCATTCAACAATGACACGGATCTTTAAATAAAGCTCGAGCAGAAGTTATACTAATCAGTTAAAACATGTCTTAATGGCTTGCAGTTACTTCATACTGCAACCCGCGATACACTTTGAGGAAAGCACGTCGCCAAAAAGACGGCTGTTCCTCCAACTGGGTGATGTTCACCTGGGCATGGATTACTTTATATCCATGTTTCACCGACTTGATGTACGTTTCAGTGCGTCATTTCGTGTATAAGAAGAGAAGTCTTCTTTACATCAGACTCTTTATCTTGTTTGATTCTTCAAGAGAGTCTTGATGTTACACAAGGTGGTAAATTGAATTAAATTTTCACAAATACCCGTCGCTCAATTGAATGACTACAGCTCTTTAAATGGAAAACGGGTCATTAATTGAGGGGGAGCATATTTGTTCAAATTTCTGACACCTTGCCAAATTTGTGCAACATCAGCAGTGACACTCTCTCGTTGTTTCAGGGGGAGCATAGTATGCTCCTAAATCAGAATACATTTAAACTTGAACACATTTTCTCCCAAATTTTCTAAACTTATTTAAATCACTTGGGATCACAAATCTCAAATGGTTTGAAATTTTTGATCGGGGGAGAGAATGTGATTTAAATATGAAAATGTGATTTAAATATGAAATTCTGATAAAATGTGATGATTTGGAAGTTAATGTAAGCTCTCCCGTATGTGCTAAACTGCTTTGTATATCAATGCACATATTAAGGGGGAGCAAAATGTTTTGGTCATAAAAGCAAGCTCTTCCATATGTGCTAAAATCTTTCGTATATCGATGCACATATTGAGGGGGAGCAAATAGTTTTTAACAAAACATAAAGGATTTGGGCATCTCACGTGAGCAAGACTCAGACTTCACCAATGAATTGACGAAACATATACTGTCATTGATCGAAAGGACATATCCTGGCCGGGTAATAATTTCAAGCTGGTCCAACCAGTGATGTAAGCGTGTCTCGAAAAGGATGTGTCTGAGTAGAGTGTACCGTTTCGAGAAACTTTCTGTGGACTTGACCAGGCCGGGTAATAATTTCAAGCTGGTCTAACCAGTGATGTAAGCGTGTCTCGAATCGGTCATATTCACTGAAAGTTGATCAATTCAAAAAGTGCGAGCTCTACCAAACATGTGCAAATTTATAAAACAATCACTTGAGCACATGTTGAGGGGGAGCATTTAAAAAGTATATAACTCTCAAGTGTTGGCAAAATGTTTTTCATAATCATGAACACTTTGAGAGATTTTTCAAAGATTTGGTTTGGCAATTGTGGAAGAACACCAAAGACCGACTATTTAATTTAATGCATGGAGTTATAAGGATGGTAAGGTTAGGTTCAAGTTCCCACGATCCCGCCAGAGCTAGAGGGATCTACCCAGGGACAATCCACTAGATAGTGTAGAAGTCCTTAGGTATGATTAAAAAAGGAGAAAAGTGAATCAGGGAAGAGTGCAGACTGAGATGGAGCTAGAACTGGAACAAACCCAACAAGGTTCTAGTAATGAAGTCTTGGTATGCACTGAAGGGGTTGAAGAATTAAAAAGAAACGAAGTGAGAAAGGGTGAAAAGAAATAGCCCTCCTTACAACTTAGGCAGAAACCGGGTCAATACATATGCTGTCAGAATCACATAGTTGATTGCTGGCATTGAAGGCAAAGTATCATGGACCCAGTGATACGCTGCACAACCCTCCCTAGCCACTCAAGGTCCCTCAAAGGATTCTTGTTTCAATTGTCACGGAGCTCAATACATTTCTATCGTCTCTCTCACTCCGAGTTAGATGATATTGAAAAGGTGGCAGTCCTCTTTAGCCTCCGCTCACTAAATCAAAACGCACTATAGAGTCTAGAGCCTCGAGATTCATAAAAAGATCTCATAGGAACACGGATTATTTCTACACTGGTTATTCAACATTAAGGACACCAGTTGTAAACTTATGAGTCCTACGCAGATCTTAGCAATCTGCCAGAACATTCATGAGGAAATTTACTAATGTAATTCTCAATGATTGAATGGAAATTCCTGCCAGGGTCAACATCAAGCAGCCCTGAAAGCAGGTCACTTCGGTAATTCGTTATGGATTACGCTTAGTGATCGCGGCGGTTTCAAACGGTCTACAGTCGTGGAGTGATCTCCAGTGACTCACCTAATCGTTGATGTACTACGGTATGATCTTAAAAAGCCCTCTGTGGGTTTTCGATTAGGAACGGTCTTGGTAAGGATTAGAGAGAGTTTTCACACTATGCTGTTAACAATCTCGAAGTCCGAACCTGTAAGTACCGGTCGATTTGTTGCTAACTGTCGTATGCAGGAACTTCTGGCGATTGTAGCTGTGGAATGCTGTAGCTGGTTGCTGTTGTAGCTGGTTGCAGAAAAGATGCCAATCCTCTATCACATGTTCACACTACATCATCATTGTAACTCAACAAAGTCATGATCAACCTAAAAGACCTTTAACACGGCTTCTGCAAACTCTGATGCTAAAGATCATGACTCCAAATAGTGTGAGCATGTCGGCTTAAAGAATACATCATCACATGGAGACATACGGACAAAAGATGACTTGAAGATACACGTTGGATGGTGCTTTTGAAGAATGATCAAAATCATCCAAGACAAGGAGAAGTCGTCACAAGTCCACTGCTGAAGGCACAAAGATTACTAATGACTGAAGAATCAATGTATACGAGCTACAAAGTTAAGTGTGGAAAACTAGAAGGGGGGTTGAATAGTTTTTACCGTTTTTAAAGTTTTATTTGCTTTGTTACTATATGTTAGATTCAAAGGAAACAATCAAAAATAAATAATCACACAATGTAAGTAAAAGATAAAGAGAGGAAAGATCAAACCACACGACACTGTTGTTTATAGTGGTTCGGCTACAAGGACTCTCTTCCTTGCCCTACTCCACTCCCCGAGTTTCCTACTCGAGAGTTTATCTTTCACTAAGAAACAAACTCCTTTCCTAGGTGGAGAAAACCTTTACACGTCGCTTATTTCCTTTTCCGGTACTAAGCTAAACACTGGGTTCTTTTCACAAGGTAGAACCAACCTGACGTCGCCTATTTACTTTACCGACACTAAGCTAGATGTCGAGTTCTTTACACGGGTACAACTACTCCCTACACTCCTTGTGCTTTAAGGACTAAAGCACTAACCACACTCACTGATTACAAATGATAGATATGATGTGTGAAACAAACTACAATATCACACAGTAATGCAACTAAAGGATTACGGTTCTGTAGATCCTTGAATGCTTGATCTCCTTTCTACAAAATGAAAGATCAAAGTGAAATGCAACTATGAATGATGTTAGTAAGATATGTACTGAATGAATATATGTGTTAAAGCTATATGAGTGATGAGAGAGCCAAATGATCAGCTTCCTATTTATAGGCAAGCTGATCTTCAGCTCACGGATCCGGCGGATCCCTCAAAAGGGATCCGTCCTTTACAAGACTTGGATCCGTGGGATGTGACAGCTATGTAATAGTTGTCTCTTACCATATCTTAGTTGTATCTTACCATATCATCCAAGATCTTCAAATGTCAACTATGTTGCTTGTAAATCTAACCAAGATATATCAAAGATATTGTATGTGATGCATACAATGATGTCATGGAATGGTTTATGAATTAAAGTTTCCTTTTAAGGAAACAAGTTACTAAACTTGTAATTCTTAGTTAATATGTGAAGTGTAAAGTGTGTACTTAAGAGACTTAAGCTAGTATTTATTATTTGCTAAAAGATATTCCTTTTATTTCTCATTAACAAAACTAATGAAAGATCAAAGAATATAAATAACGTTTTTGAGACGCTATTTGTATTAACAATCTCCCCCTTTTTGTTGATGACAAAACATAAAGTATATTTTTGAGCAAGAGAATAAATATAGCATGAGTTCTTAAAAATATATATTAAGTTTGTTTATTAAAGAAAAGTTTTGTAAAAAATGTATGTACTGTGATGAATCACAGTTGATGCAAACTTAGTTCCTTTCTCCCCCTTTTTGTCGAAACAAAAAGAGTAGCGTAGCGGAATGCGATTTTGAGAACTTTAAGAGCTCCCCCTTGCTTTATACTCCCCCTAAATGGAGTAATCAAGGAAATGATGCATGAATCTACAAAACAAATGGTTAGTATATGAAATGCTTATGAGATGCTCCCCCTTGATGTATACTCCTCACTACTCGAGTACCAACGTATACTTTTGAAGGGTATAATATGCTGCAAATGAAGTGTTAGTTATGAATGACTTCAATGAAGAAGTAGAATGCTTGTGAATTGTACTTCCAAACAAGCCTTTCAATATGTTTGACTTTTAAAAGTCAAAGTAAGTGTCTGATCATTATTTGTACCTAAAGCAATCATATTCAAGATATAATATATGCAATGTAGGAATGTTAGTTCACAATGATAATGAGAATATGCAATATGTTGATCACTCATAAGCATAAAAACATCACATTCATTAATTGAAAATTATGTGACAAAAGTCACAAATATGATATGATGGTACATTACAAAATAAATCCTAAATAAAGACAACTACAACATCATCCTAGGAGGTTCCTAACAACACTTTTATTGAGGCGGATGAGAGATTGCGTTTAAACGTTCAAGAACATGGTTCAAGATGAACCTCATCTCATTTTGAAGCTCATGGACCAAGATGTTGGTCCTTTGGGCCAAGTGAGCCGTTCTCTCACAATGTGCACAATCATGACTTGAGAAGCCGGGAGGAAGATTAGGCTCCAAGTTTTGCGGTGGTGATGGTGGTGGTGGTTGGTTGTTGTTGTTGTTTGATGGTTGTTGTGGTGTTTGGAGGGAGTTCATAAGGATGTTTTGAATGTCCATTGCTTCATGAAGGCGATGGTCAACCATACCCGAGAGAGTGTAGAGACGGTTGAGCTCTTCACTAATCTCTTCTTGGGTTTGAGGCACATTCGTCCACATTGCCTCGTCAATGGCAACTAGAGTGGATGTGGGTGATAGAGGTTGTTGTTGAGGTTGGGATGATTGTGCATCATGGTATAAAGGACCATGGATATCCGGATAAACCGGGTGAAAAAGCATCAGTTGTTGACCTTCAAAGGTCATGGGTGGAAGATTGGGTAATTTTGGTGAAAGTTCTTCTAAGTCATCAAGATGTGGTGATGTAGGAGGAGTCCTAAATAATTCCAAGGGTTGGAGTTTAGGTGAGTTTGGTGGTGATGGTGATCTAACAGGCTGTGATGGAGCCGGTGGTGGAGTAGAGGCTATTGGAGTAATGGTTGGTGGTGGTGTTTGTATAACAACATTTGATGGTGTTGGGGTGGAGAGTGTAAGGAAATTTTCACTAGCAATGGGTGATGATATATTGAGAGGAGAATTTTCCTCAGATGAGGAGTTTGCTAAGTTGATAAAACAACAGGGTTTAACACTAATGCGGGCTGTTCTTCTTGAAGTTCTAGATGTGGAAGAGTTGTGTGACTTGGTCATGGTGAAGTATGATATCTAAAGTGTACAGGAGAGGAAGTGGTTGTTGTGTGAAGGGATGATCCTAAAGTGCTAATTTATAGACAGAAAGTTTGTGAGTCTGTGTGTTTGGATTTGATGTGAATCCAATAGAGAATGTTGGTTACTAATGATTTGGAACAAAAATTTATGCAGGTCATATCAAGGAAGTCAATCCATTGAGCTTTGGTTGAGTAATATGTTGTGGATTTGCAGTTATTACAAGAAGATAGTGGAAAACATGATGATTTGATATTTACACGGATTTGACGGATCCCTGAAAAGGGTTCCTTCTTTGTATCTGTTTGGTAACTCACACCTAAAATTCAAAAATTTAAATTTTGGTGGGAAATTTTGTTCCTAAGTTTCTTAGAGTTCCTAAATGATTCTAAGATGAATTATGATCAGTGAATAAATCCTAAATGATACTAAACACTAAGATTTAAGAATCGGGATAAGTCGAAAAGGTTTTATAATTTTACTGGGAAACCTGCGGATCCAAATGGTTGCAAATGCGGAACCATTTTTAGCTATCCGCCAAATCCGCAGGATGGCGGATGGCGGATCCAACGATAGGCCTTGGCGGAACCCTGTTTTGGGATCCGCCGGATCCGTATGCCTAAAACTTAAAAAGTAAACAGAACATATGTCATATTTTTCGTTTTTCGACGAAAACCCGAAAATTCACCTAGACCTTATTTAGCATCTAATATGTATAGAAAAATAACTAAATATGATAACATTAACACATGATTGCACATAGTTTAATCCATACATAGAAACTTACCGTTTTAGGCGTTATGCCAAACACTGGCTATAATTTGGAAAATTGATAACCATGATGGTTATCCACCTGCAAGTGTTAGTTATTACACATACACAACAAGTATTATCAGATAAATTCTAGATACATAGAAGTTTAACAACACAATATCCAACATTGTTTAAAACCAAACACTCCATCAACTCAGCTTCTTCTTCAACTTCTTCATCCCCTTGTGTAATTTCATCATCCAACGCCCCAGATTCTTCACCATTCCTTTGATGTTTCTATACTCAGCGGATTCATGTTTGATTGGAGGAAGATGGCTCAAGTACTCGGGTGGAGGAATCCTAGAATTTGGCATACCATCATCTTCACTCATTGAAGATGATGAGGATGATGTTGGAACACGAGGACGTTTGCCCTTATCAACACTAACCCTAAAATCACTCAAAGGAACGAAGGTGTGTTCAATTTCATTGTAATCCGGAACAAAGCCGAGATGGTTTGGACGAGCGGGTGCAAAGGCTCTATAAAGTCGGGTTAGGAGCATACCGTAAGGCATTGCAATCTTGCTTTGAACCGGAATGTCACACATTCTTTTGGCAACATAATAAGCAAGATTGAAGGGTTGACGAGTAGAGATGTTGTACATCATGTGGCATAAACAAGCATTGATATGATCACGGTTTCCTATGGTGCACATCACATTTTCCCTTAATACATCCTCCATCTTCTTGAATTCGGGTCTTAGTTCATTAAGTTCCATTGCAAATGGATCTCTAGCAACTTCACGACCATGATACATTCTTGTGGGGTTGTTCTTAGGAATGAAGAGATGTTCCCTGATCACTTCTTTTGATTGGAGAGGAGTGGCATATGGTGCCGTCCTATCGAGATTGGAGTCTAAGATTGTTAAGGACCATTTGTCCGAGTAAATACATGTACCTTGACTTGGAATTCCTAAGACCTCACCAAATTGATCAAGAGGGATGTTGACAAGATTTCCATTTAGAGTAAAATGAAGACTTAAGTAACCTTCATCACTCGAGCTAAGACCTACACTAGCATAGAACTCAAGTATGAACCTAGGAATGATTGGTTCATCTATGTCTAAAAGAGAATCAAATCGAATTGCGGCTAATTGTTCCCTAAGTTGAGTTCCTTCATAGAATGATGCATCTACGGCTCTACCCTCATGAACATACTTTTTCTCTAAGACTTTGAAAATTTCGATTTGGGCATTGGTTAGACCCTTGGTTTTGTGGACTTTGGGTAAGTAGTTAACGGTTTTCTTGTGATCGTAGTCGGTTGCGGGAGGCATGATTTTCCTAAGTACAAAAAGTTACATAGTTTTAGTTAAAATGATCAAAGGAAGTGTAAAATTCCTAGTGTGTACCTACATGGGGACAATGTGGAGGTGCGGTTATCTCGACTCATTTTGATGCAAGAAAAATATTATTTATGCAAGTTTTGTTTACAAACGAGAGATAACCCAAACACTCTTATTTCAATGTAGCTACGGTTGAATGTACCCGAAAATACATATTAGTTATGTATTCCCTTTAGCATTCAAGAGACATTATGCAAGTGAAGTCTAAAAGATAACGTTTTTGCATTTGTATGAACAATGTAGGAAAAAATCATTTTACCTAGTCGTTAGAAGATTTTAGTGAAAAATTTTCATGGGGTTTTTGTTAAATTAAGACAATGTGCTATGAGATGCAATTCCTAACTAAGAAAAACATGTTTTTAAGTATAATGCAATAAACATGCTTCATGATTTTTTTAAGAATTATGCATATACCCCAAGTTTATGTTTTGTGCATGAAATGGAAATCCTAGACGCAGATCAGGAGTATAAATATGATAAGAATACTTACAGTGATGTTAGAAGCACAAATTTGTGGAAGAAAATGGTCTAAAATGTGATGGAGATTAAGTGTGTGTCGGATGTAGTAAGGTGATATGTTTTGGAGTGAGGAATGAATAGTAGCTGTTCTTGTTTATTTAATAATAAACTGATCACAGCATACGACGGATCCGGCGGATCCCAAACAAAGGATCCGTCTTTGTTGTCGATTGGATCCGCGGATTCAGAACGCATGTTTTGGTTTAGTGTCGTGTATATCTAAACTAATGTTAATACTAATGTTTCTCCTAATCACTAGCTTCCATTAATCCTAATCCAAGTCTAAGATAATTGAAAGGTTCTCGTTTAAGTGGTTTAGTGAGAATATCGGCAATGTTGTCCTCTGAGGAAACTTTCTCAATTGAGATGATTCCCTTCTGTACATTGTCGCGAAGGAAGTGATGGCGTATTTCAATATGTTTGGTTCTAGCGTGTTGGACTGGATTTTTGCTTAGATCGATAGCACCTTTGTTGTCGCAAAGAATGGGAATGTTGTTGAGTTCAATTCCATAGTCGACGAGAGCTTGTTTCATCCACAGTGCTTGTTGACACGCCTTTCCTGCAGACACATACTCTGCCTCTGTTGTTGAGATTGCGAGGGCAGTTTGTTTTTTAGCGAACCATGATGTTAGACAATATCCTACAAAAGTACAAATACCACTAGTACTTTTCCTATCAACATAATCACCTGCGTGATCTGAGTCAGTATACACTATGGTTTCTACACCCGTTCCTTTGGGATACCATAATCCTAAGTGTGTAGTACCTTTAATATACCTAAAGATTCTTTTAACAGCTTCAAGATGGGAAGATTTTGGATCTTCTTGAAAACGTGCACATAGACAAACACTAAACATAATGTCAGGCCTACTAGCCGTAAGATAGAGTAAACTACCAATCATTCCTCTATATTTAGTGCTATCTACGGATTCATTTTCTTCATCCTTAGTAAGTTTGGTTTCGGAGGACATGGGTGTTCTCATGGGTTTTGAGTCTTCAAGACCAAACTTCTTAAGCATATCTTTGATATACTTTGATTGGTTGAAGAATATCCCATCTTCTAATTGTTTAATTTGGAGACCTAAGAAAAAGTTTAGTTCCCCCATCATACTCATTTCAAACTCGTCATGCATGATTTTTGAGAAATCGTCGCATAACTCTTGACAAGTTGAACCGAATATAATGTCATCCACATATATTTGGACTATAATAATATGTGATCCCTTTTTCTTGGTGAAGAGAGTATTGTCTACTAGGCCCATGGTATACTTATGGTCAACTAGGAAAGTCTTAAGTCGATCATACCAAGCCTTTGGTGCTTGCTTAAGTCCGTATAAAGCTTTCTTAAGTTTAAAAACATAATTTGGTTTTTCAAAGTCGGCAAAGCCGGGAGGTTGTGCAACATATACTTCTTCATTAATAAGACCATTTAAGAAAGCACTTTTGACATCCATTTGAAATAACTTAAAATCATGTGCACATGCATATGCAAGTAATATCCTAATAGACTCAAGTCTAGCTACTGGTGCAAAGGTTTCATCGTAATCTATACCTTCTTGTTGATTGTAACCTTGAGCTACTAGCCTAGCTTTGTTTCTAGATATAATACCCTTTTCATCCATTTTATTTCTAAAGACCCATTTGGTGCCTATTATGGTTTGGTTTTTAGGTGGAGGTACCAAAGTCCAAACATCATTTCTAATAAATTGATTAAGTTCTTCTTGCATAGCAATTACCCAAGATTCATCTTTTATTGCCTCGTCAATATTTTTAGGTTCAATGGTTGAAATAAAGCAAAAATAATTACTTTCATTTTGAGCTTTGGATCTTAATGTTCTTTCATTAAGTTTTCCTATGACGTTTTCTAATGGATGACTTTTAGTTTCTTTAACATTGACTATTTCTCCTTTTACGGGTTCATTGTCATTTTCAATGTTTTCTATAGTATTAACCATTTGACTTTCAACTAAGTCATCATCTACCAAAGGTGATGTCTTAGAGGGAGGTGGACTTTCGTTGAATGTTACGTTCAACGATTCCTCGACTCTTGATGTTTCCTTGTTTAATACAATGTATGCTTTACTGTTTTGTGAGTACCCAAGGAATACACCTTCATACGACTTTGGGTCGAACTTAGTGAGATAGTCCTTTATGTTTAAAATGAAGCACTTGCTTCCAAAAACTCTAAAATATCCTAATGTAGGCTTTTTGCCTCGATAAATTTCATAAGGAGTTTTATTTAAAAATTGTCTAATTAAAACTCTATTTAGGATATATGTAGAAGTATCTACAGCGTGACACCAAAACTTTTGTGGTATGTTTTGTTCATTTAACATAGTTCTACTCATTTCTTGAATTGTTCTATTTTTACGTTCTACTACACCATTAGATTGAGGTGTACGAGGAGCCGAGAAATTATGAGTTATTCCATTATTATCACAAAAATTTCCAAATTGAATTTCATTGTCAAATTCTCGACCATGGTCAGTTCTAATAGATACTATATTACTTCCTATTTGATTTTGAATTTTCTTGCTTAGAATTTCAAATTTGTCGAATGCCTCATTTTTAGTTTTCAAAAACTTTGTCCATGTATATCTAGAGTAATCATCTACTATAACTAAAGTGTAAAAATTTCCTCCATAACTTTGTATAGCCGACGGGCCAAACAAATCCATATGTAATAATTCTAGGCATCTAGATGTAGATACCATGTTTTTAGCCTTATGGCTACTATGTACTTGTTTTCCAATTTTGCAAGCATCACAAAAGTGTTGGTCATATTTCAACTTGGGTAGGTTCCTAACGAGTTCTTTGGATGACAAAGATTGAATAAGCCTCATATTAGCATGACCTAAGCGTCGATGCCATAGAGTTGAGTTTTCGTCCAAGGAGGTAAGACATAACTTATCTTTAGGTGTTTTATCTAATTTCATAACATAGACGTTATTCTTTAAAACATCTTTTCCTACGGTTATGCCATCTTTAAGTATTTTACTTCCATTTTCACTGAAAAGGACGTTATACTTTTTCCGGCATAATTGACTTATACTAAGTAAATTAAAACCTAAATTATCTACATGAGCAACATCATCAATAGATAGAGAGTCATGAGAGATTGTACCTTTTCCGATGATTTTACTTTTAAGCTTGCTACCGAATGTGACATTACCTCCGTCATACATTTGGTAGGTTGAGAAAAGATTTTTGTTTCCCGTCATGTGTCTTGAGCACCCACTATCTTTGATCCACTCATCAGGTTCAAGATCAACTTTCAAGCATACCTAAGTTCATAAAAGACTCAAGCATTTGGTCCCCAATATCTCATGGGTCCGTTTGGGTTAAACATGACATTATCATGGTTTATGTATGTAAATGGTGGACCATTGTTCCATGACATATAGCTAGGACCATGAAAGTTTCTAGGCATGTTTTGGTTCCAATTATTTTGATAAGTATGTTGTGGATTAACTATACTCTTTGGAAAGGGGTGTTTGGGAAAACTCATTTGAGGTCTCTGTTGATCCGTTTTAACTCTATATTCATTTCTAGCTTGTCCTCTTCCTAAAGATACTGCTGGTTTATGTTTATTATTGGTTATACTACTGTTAGGTTTCTTAGTAACTTTAACAAATTCGGAACGGTCGACTTTGTGAACATTCTGTTCAACTTGAGTACCCGCGGATCCTTTGGATACACTTGGCGGATCCAAATTTTTGGATCCGTCGGATCCGTGAGTGTCCAACTTGGTTGAATCAGTTTTATTCACAGTCTGTTCCTTATACTCACTTAAAGTTCCTAGTTTCATAAAGCCTAGTCCTGTTTTATCATGAGGTAGCTTTTGCATTTTCATTATTTCATCTGCACAACTTATGTTTTTATCAAACCTTTTAAACTTAGAATTTTGTTTGATCAAATCTTCCTGTGTGGTTCTTAAGGTTTCTAATTCAAGTTTTAGTTCTTGACAAGACACACATGTTTCTTTACTATCTTTACCTTTTTCAATTCGTATTGCTTTTTCTTTAAGCCAAAATACTTCATTTTCTAAAAGTGTTGTCTTAGTTTTCAAAAACTTGTTTTTTGTTTATGATTTTTAAAGTAACGTCACACAGTTTGTTATATTCTACTTCTAATGTTTCGTCATCTATAAAGGAGCATGAATCAGAATGTACCTCTTCTGTGTCATTAGCCATAAGTGCCATTTCGTTGTTCTTAGGCTCATCATCATCATCTCCTTCACTATCGCTCCAAGCTCCGCTAACAAAGGCTCTTTGAGACTTGGTCTTTGGAGGCTTTGGACATTCTCCTATTAAGTGACTGGAGTCACCACACCTATAGCATTTCCTATCAACCTTACCTTTCTTGTCTTCATGATCTTTCCGAGAGGATTTCTTTTCATCACGAGGTGGTTTCACAAACTTTCCTCGTCTCCTGAAGAATTTCTTGAAATCCCTCACGGCCATTGCATACTCTTCATCATCACTGTTTGAACAAGACTCATCATCACTTGACTCGACTTTGGCTTTCAAGGCAATAGACTTGATCTTCTCCTTTTTGCCTTTGACAATTTCTGAGTCTTTTTCCATAATCATTTCGTGAACTTTTAGGTTTCCTATGAGCTCATCTAGTGTCATGCTTGATAGATCTTTAGATTCTTCAATAGCTGTCACCTTTGCTCTCCATTTCGGATGGAGTGCTCTTAGAAATTTCCTGACAAAATTCTTACTAGAAAAAGATTCATCAAGTGCTTTAAGTGATGTAATAATAGTATTGAACTTAGCAAACGCACTATCAATGGTCTCATCTTCAGAGATAACAAATTGTTCGTATTGTTGGACAAGAAGATCAATTTTGTTATCTTTTACTTGTGAGTTCCCTTGATGTGTGATAATAAGAGATTGCCAAATATCCTTAGCCGTTTTACACATAAAAACTCTTTCATATTCTTTCTTAGGTAAGGCATTATAAAGCATCATTTTGGCTTCATTATTTTTGGCAATTAGCTTCTTTTGCTCATCACTGTGACGAGTAAGAGTAAGGTTGATAGGAAATGCTATAGGTGTGGTGACTCCAGTCACTTAATAGGAGAATGTCCAAAGCCTATAATATACCATAGATCGCTTTGAGACTTATGTAAAGTCCCGACCACCCGAAATATTATCACTAATAGGTTTGTAATCACCATCAACTATAATATACCATAGATCTATATCCTTTGACTTTACATAAGTCTCAAAGCGATTTTTCCAATAAATAAAACAATTTGGTTCAAATAGAGGTGGTCTCTGCATAGATTGCCCTTCTTTAAAGTTTTCAAAATCCATGGATCGTTTTAAGTTTTAAAATACAATATATTTTAAAGATCTTAAGTAACGTAGCTCTTGATGCCAATTGTGGAAAACTAGAAGGGGGGTTGAATAGTTTTTACCGTTTTTAAAGTTTTATTTGCTTTGTTACTATATGTTAGATTCAAAGGAAACAATCAAAAATAAATAATCACACAATGTAAGTAAAAGATAAAGAGAGGAAAGATCAAACCACACGACACTGTTGTTTATAGTGGTTCGGCTACAAGGACTCTCTTCCTTGCCCTACTCCACTCCCCGAGTTTCCTACTCGAGAGTTTATCTTTCACTAAGAAACAAACTCCTTTCCTAGGTGGAGAAAACCTTTACACGTCGCTTATTTCCTTTTCCGGTACTAAGCTAAACACCGGGTTCTTTTCACAAGGTAGAACCAACCTGGCGTCGCCTATTTACTTTACCGACACTAAGCTAGATGTCGAGTTCTTTACACGGGTACAACTACTCCCTACACTCCTTGTGCTTTAAGGACTAAAGCACTAACCACACTCACTGATTACAAATGATAGATATGATGTGTGAAACAAACTACAATATCACACAGTAATGCAACTAAAGGATTACGGTTCTGTAGATCCTTGAATGCTTGATCTCCTTTCTACAAAATGAAAGATCAAAGTGAAATGCAACTATGAATGATGTTAGTAAGATATGTACTGAATGAATATATGTGTTAAAGCTATATGAGTGATGAGAGAGCCAAATGATCAGCTTCCTATTTATAGGCAAGCTGATCTTCAGCTCACGGATCCGGCGGATCCCTCAAAAGGGATCCGTCCTTTACAAGACTTGGATCCGTGGGATGTGACAGCTATGTAATAGTTGTCTCTTACCATATCTTAGTTGTATCTTACCATATCATCCAAGATCTTCAAATGTCAACTATGTTGCTTGTAAATCTAACCAAGATATATCAAAGATATTGTATGTGATGCATACAATGATGTCATGGAATGGTTTATGAATTAAAGTTTCCTTTTAAGGAAACAAGTTACTAAACTTGTAATTCTTAGTTAATATGTGAAGTGTAAAGTGTGTACTTAAGAGACTTAAGCTAGTATTTATTATTTGCTAAAAGATATTCCTTTTATTTGTCATTAACAAAACTAATGAAAGATCAAAGAATATAAATAACGTTTTTGAGACGCTATTTGTATTAACATTAAGGTTCATGAAAAGAGTGCTTGATTTAAGAACATTGTTAACAGGGTGACCTCCCTTAGGGGGAGATTGTTAGGAATATAAATATTCAGTTGAAGACTCGGTCACCCCGAGCACTCTCGTGTATTAAATAGCTCGTAGTAAAACAAGTAATATTAGTAGTAAAGTAGTTAATTAATATTGTGGAGTGAGTCGGGTCTTTACCCTCTGTCAGCTCGCTCCACAGTCCACTAGGGACAAAGTAAGTAGGCTATGCATGCAACTATAAATACCCCTCTCCTCATGTGGAGAGGGTTGGACCTTTGCAAGCTTTCAATTCATTTTTCTTTTTGGTTTATCTCTCTAAAGGCTCCCTAATTCTTTCTCTCTCTAACATCTTGCTTGTTCGATCCATATAAGCCACCCAATCTTGTGTTTATTAGTTTCTGAATATCCTACATAATACTAAATCCATAAGCATCACGACTCCAACACGTTTACCAGGCCCATAACCTCTAAACAAATTTTAACAGTATACTAGCCAACATTGTCCAACCACCTGTATGCTTCCTATGTTGACTTACTACATTTAGAAAACAAATCGGGTTTACTCAGATTAAAATTCTCAACCATCAACCAAATCAAATCCAAAATTTCTAAATGACTCCAAACAGAGCATTTAAAACAAATGGCTGGCCATATGATCGGGACACATGTACCTGAAAACCAGCTCCGAACAGATGGAAGAAATAGCATTTGCAGAATTACAATTATCTATATCCGACCAAACTCCAATGACATCCCAAATTGTAATACAACTTATCAACTATAAACCTTCACACAAACCCAAGACTCCAGGCCAGACCTCACTTGACAGAGCAACAGGACTTTCGCAGCATATACTACATTGCATTACATCTCCCAGACACTTAAACCAACAAAGAAACACTGTTCTATCAGACCAATAAACAACAATATCACATTAACAATTAAATTTCTCAATTAACTTCTCAAGTAGTTTTTTCCATCAACACTAATCTAAGTAGAACAAATAAGTTGCAACAAAAAGCAGTACTAACCTAAACAAAATCCGAAAATGGTTAGCCCTAATTTTAATCAAACGATTATTTTCCCAAACCATAATCCATGGCTTTCTTTTGCTGGCAAATATACCAGACAAAAAACCCCCACCATATACCCACCAATAATTATATGCAATCTTCAAAAAATATACTAATAAAAACAACTTTTTACAAGGCTAATCTTCCATTCATATCATCCAAATACTTACAACTGTTCATCATACAAAACCATCAGTAGAAACTACATAAAACCCCACATAATAACATCAAAATACAAAAGACAACCAGCAACATACCCTAACCACCTTCTTACTCTTCATCAAGTTCCATCAGCTCCAAATACCCATCCTTATCCTTCACTCCTTGACGCGCCGCCACGAGGATTGCGGTGAGCGCCTCAAGCTTCTGGCGATCCTGCATCTGAATTTCAAACAAGCAATCATGACCATAAGTGGCAACATCATGAGATAGTCCGAAAGAATCAGCTTCATTGATTGTCTGCTCCCGCTTTTCAATCTTTGCCCTTAACTGATTGCATTCCTCACCTATACGAATCAAGAATCCTTCCTCCTCCGCCACTTCCTGTGAAAATAAGAACTTAAATACATTTGCCAAGTCATCTGATCCGCAAGCTTCTTTCAATTCATTAAGATTCGGGGTATTCGCCATTTTTTTTTTATTTAGGGATTAGGGTTATTGAAATAAGATAAATGTAAAATCTGATAGGCGACCTTATAAATAGAAAAATATGCGGCCGGAAAATTAATAACAAAAAACGATTTCCCATTAGAACTTAATTACAATACAAAGAATGATTGCAAAACATAATTGAACTGAATCACTTCATCTTCCCATGCAAAAGTGTAGTATTTATGTGTGAAATTATGTTTGCCAATATGATAGAAAAGCCCTCGCAGTTTACATTTTACGAAATAAACCCATCAATTGGATAAACGATACCATTACCATCCTAAAGAAAGAAAAAAATTGCATTTCGTTAATTTACCGATGCTATTTTTAACTATATATATCCTATAAATTTCGTTTCGCAACGGAAACTATTCTACAAAAACCTCGAATCCGTTCCGTTCGGATATTCATCAGCCTTGGTTTGACATGGTTTACGCGTTACTGGCTCCCAAGGTAGTCAATATCTCTATTAGCTAAACCCTTTCTTAACCGATAAAAACAATATGACATTAACAAACAATGAAAACTACAATTTTGTTAAACGGAATACAAACCAAAAAAACCTCACCAGCCGCAACACAACAGCCGAACGCCATTACGTATTATTGTTAATCAATACATTATATGTAAATTTAAGCTATGCATTTGACTTTTGATTTACACAATGTATAAACATTTAATCCATCATACAACTAGGCAAATGACATAATATTCTTTTCTTTAGTCCTTGCTCTGTCGAAGATCTTCGAAACAACACAACATTTGTTAGTTTTTCTTCTAAAACCACTTGGTTAGTTGTAGTAAGTACATTATGCCATTAATGTTGGGTATTAACCATAAGTTAATAGCAAAACTCATCCATTCTTTGCTCCTTATAACCCATACGACACACACACATTTTTTCACAAGTTCTTTCAAAAATCTCAATCAAAACTACTTCTCATTTGCTAAGATTTTGGTCTTGGAAATTGTGGGTAAAAAGCTTGGAGCAACTTGGGTTTTAATATTTTGGGTTAAGAATTGGTTCTTGGTTCATCATCTCCTTCGACACACTCACTTACTCACTGTAAGGATCCTCCTTTTGTTTCTAAATCCTAAACTATATTTGTCTTAAGTTATATATGTTAAACTTGAGGTTACATGTTATTATACGAACATATTCATTATTCAAGGATTGAAAACCAAAAAATATGTTTCATGTGTACAAATGGCTCGACAAACCTATTTATACGATCGACATACATGCTTGAAATGACTAAGGTTGCGTTGCTTGAAAACTTGTGTGGTTTAACTAATAAGCATCTATGATGAGCTGGTACTCATTTTCATCTCGTATGACTCACGTTAAAAGATAGGTAAATTTTTGGACTAAAACAACTCGTGAAACATACTTGAAACGTAAAAATATAAGTTTTGGCTCTCGTTTGGACTTTCACGTAATCAACCGTATGACTTATGTAGCTCGTTTTTATAAAAACACGACTTATGTGAGCTTATTTTGGTCTCCTTTTCGTAAAACTTGAGCTTATTCACAAGCTTGATTTCTTATCTAATGACAAAGATGGCAAGCTGTGTTGAAGAGAAACACACTAACACAAAACGTATGCATGCAAACTGAGAGGAATTATAGCATAATTATAACACAGTAACATGAGATTAAATAGAGTTGAAGAAGTAATATAAACAAATCGCACCATTAGCTCAGTTGGTTGTCTTCCTTAGCCTCTACACAAATGACCCAAGTTCAAGTCTGGGCGCGCACGCCCTTCTTATGTTTTTAATATTTTTACAAACTGTTACGACTTACGAGTATGATTTATGAACTGGATATCATCATATAAATAAATCAGTGGGCGTTTATAAATGAATAACGGCTTAGCCCGCTGGGTAACATGCGGCTTTTTAAGCCAACAGTCTCGAGTTCGAATTCCTATGCCACATTTTTAATATTTTTTTTAGAGTAAATTGCAAAAATCGTCCCTAAAGTTTGGCCAAATTGCATGTTTCGTCCCTGATGTTTAGAAAGTGCAAGGATCGTCCCTGTGGGGCAAACTTTGGTGCAAGTATCGTCCTTTTTGGGAAAACTTTTGGTGCAAATATCGTCCCTGTGGGGACGATACTTGCACCAAAGTTTTCCCCACAGGGACGATCCTTGCACTTTCCAAACATCAGGGATGAAATATGCAATTTGGCCAAACTTTAAGGACGATTTTTGCAATTTACTCTTTTTTTTTTAATTTATTTAACCTTTTTTTTTTTTTTTTTTTTTTTTTTTTTTAACGGTAACGGGACGGCTGCCCTTGAACCTCAGAGCCTAATAGCGTTAGGATGTGCTCAGGGAACAGCGACCGTGCGTCTGGGAACCACGGGGGAGGGAAAACCCCCAAATAAACAGCCCGTAGACACTACACTTAATTGGAAGAAAACCTTGCCCCCTCCAGAATTCGAACCTGCGTCAACAGGAACAACCCCTTCATTGAAGGACTTAGGATACCAACTGAGCTAGGCTCCGTTGATTTTATTTAACCTTTTAACTATTATTTTGTACCCAAACTTGTACATTTTATAACTATTAATAAAAATGTCAAACTATGTATTTTCAACACACTTTGTTCACATTTCCGTCAAATTAATATATTTAGTAACTATTATTAAAACCCGACCAAAAGATAAAAATTAAAAATGATAAAAAAATATTTATAATCAAAAATTAATATAAATATTTTCTTACTTATCATCCAATAACTTTAAAATATACATAAACGCATTTATATATATTTCGTAACATGTAACGTTATTAATATAAATACTTAACATAAAATGTTTATTATTACATTTCCGACAATGAGTGATTTTCCACAAACACTTTTATTGTGAATACTTTCCGTACATAGTTGTCCGGTTACTCCTGAATCGGAAACTTACTCGTCACGAATACTTTTATATACTCTTATATATAATTGTACATTTGTCCAAGAGCCGATAGTTACAAATATATTTTTATTTTTAAGCTTTAAGCATTTGCCACACAAGCAACATTAAACATAACCACTTGTAAACACTTAAACTTGTATACATACTTTGAATCGTGAGTACACATAATTGTAAACTAAGAATTTTCATACTAATTTAGGTCGCGTGTTGGTGCCACACACTGCTACTACTTGACTTTTCATTTTGATGACGTATAGTCCGTATTCGGGTCACGAACCCGACCCATACTCCAGCCCATCACGAATGGACTTAAGCCCATCACGATAGCGGTTTGGGCTTACGATGGCCCAAGCCCAATGTTATTTATGGTTTTGATAGTATATCTTCTATTTATGGGATATATATCAATGAACGCCCTATGCGGGAGAGACCGAAGATTGGGGAACACGAAACCAACAAGGATTTCGTGTCCATATATAGAGGGCACCTCAGCCCTCACAAAGGTACGACTTACAAACCCTAACTCTTCTACAAACCCTAAAAACCGATTACTTACTCTCACGCCGGAGGATAATCGTGGGAGACAATCCCACGATAAGCCTAACGGTGTCTTTTTGTTTCGTTAGTGCGCAGGTCTCAAGCATTAAGATCTGATTGGTACGGAATCAAGGAACGCCCAACTTTTGTATCAACAAGTGGCGCCATCCGTGGGACCCTACACTAAGAACTTTGCTAAGAACTAGAATGACGAAGCACGGAAATCAGCGGACTCCGCATGCGAAGAAAACGCATGACGACCTACTAGGGAAGAAGCAACAAACTGATGCGGCCTCTAAGCAGGCCTCTGGAACAACCAGTGCGCCCAGAAGCTTAGGATCGTACTCAGATCTGCTCTTTACTCCAATAGAACCGCTCACTATGACTACCAATGCTACTACAACAAGTACTAGCGCGGTAGACCTACAGCGCACTCCTCTCACCATGCCAGAAGTAAACTTCACTGAGCCACCAAATGCTCCTATCCGAAACAAGGATCTTGTTTTGGAAACAGATTCCCTCGCACTAGAAGGAGTCACGCCTGAACTAGCGCCAAGTGATTTCGTATCTCAAAACTACGAAGCCTTGGCAACGCTCATGCGAGAGGAGGCGAAAAAGAGGTCAAGCCAAAGTCTGCACGCCAGGCTCAACTTCGACCCTGAGTATGAGGCATCCCCACCGCGCTACCGAAAGGAAAGACGCGAGAGGGATAGCCGCAAGCACCCAGTGTTTACCAGGATTGGAAGGAAGGTTGTGGATGATGAAGCAGCCGACTTTCAGCATCTGGAGGAGCATGAAGATGGGGAACGGCGCGCCAATGTCCACACTAGGCTTGGCAGTCGCAGGGTTCATGATAGGCTTGGGCGACGGTGCTCCCCAAGTGAAAGCCCTTCAAGCTCTGATTCCGAGGATAGTCGGCGCAAGCCCCGCAGAGGAGCAAGCTCAGATTCCGATATTAGTCGGCGCAGGCATCGCAAAAGAGTAAGCTCATCCTCAAGTGACTCCTCGGACAACGAGGACAAAGAAACTGGACACTGGAAATCAAGGGGAAAATACCGCAACCAGGAAGACGAAGACATGTCTCGTCCCTGGCGCCGCCAAAAAGTTGATGCGTTTACTCGGCGCATCAGCGATTTTTCTGAAAATAAGAAAAGGCGCATGCCTGCTAATGTCAAAACATACGATGGGACAGGTGATCCTGATGATCACCTAAAAATTTTCGAATCAGCAGCCACTGTCGAAAATTGGCCACAACCTGTGTGGTGCCATATGTTTAACTCTACATTAGTAGGGAATGCGCGCAATTGGTTCAGTAAGCTTTCACGCAGAAGCATCGGTGGGTTTGAAGAGTTGCGAAAGGCGTTTCGTTTAAACTTTACTCAAAGGAATAAGTGCGCCAAAAACCTTGTTGAGCTCGCTAGGGTAAAACAGCGACAAGGGGAATCCACAAGCGCTTTCATGGAACGCTATAAGGACGAATGCATGCAAGTCAAGGCGTGCCCAGAAATACTAAAAATATCGGGGTTTATGAACGCAATAAATAACCCAGATCTGATAAAAAAGTTAAACGATAGGGTTCCCCAAACCTTTGACGAACTCATGAAGCGCACGAGGTCCTTCGTCCAAGGAGAAGCAGCCGCTGCGGATAGCAAGAGAGGCTACTCGAACCATAGGTCACAAGAAGAGCCAAGGAGACAATCCAACGACCAGAGTGGCAATCGTAACAAAAGCTATCGCAACCAAGGGGGCGGACGGAGAAACGACAAGTACACCCCACTAACAAAAACTCCAAAGGAGATATTTGCGACGGAAGGTGCGAACTTTCCAAGACCCCCACCTATGCGCACCCCTGAAGATCGGCGCGTAGGGAACGGATACTGCAAGTATCACGCACAGAAGGGCCATACCACTAATGAGTGTGTCCAATTACGCCAACTAATTGAGAAACTAGTGAAAGAAGGCAGATTGGACCACCTCGTTAAAAATATTAAGGATGGGAAAGACAAGCAGAGAACCGGAGGTAAGAAAGAAGCGCCTAAGGAAAAAGCTGATACTATCTACATGATACAATCATGGCAGCGAAAAACTAGGCAAAAGGTGAGCCAGAAATTCTCTCATGGAAGCGAAATCTCTTTCCCCACCTTGGCCGCGGACAACGCAGTGGCAGAACCACTCACCATTGAAATAAATGCGGGGGGTCACGACATCCACCGCATGTATGTTGATGGAGGCGCATCAGCGGATATAATGTATGAACATTGTTTCAAGAGATTGCGCCCTGAGATACAGAGACAGTTAAGTCCAGCCACGACTGCGCTTACTGGCTTTACAGGAGAAAAGATATGGCCTATGGGGCAACTGTGCCTACTAGTCGCTGTTGGTAGTAAGGAACACTCCGCGACAGCCTGGATGAATTTTATGGTGATCAGATCTCCTTCATCATACAATGGCATTATCGGAAGACCAGGAATCTTGGCAATACGCGCAGTACCTTCCACAGCGCATGGGATGCTCAAATTCCCAGTAGAAGGTGGCATTGTCACCATCTACAATAGCGCCGCACCACCTCAAGAATGTAACACGATTACATGCGAAATAACGAATACCCCAGAACAGAGCACAGCAAAAGTATCAAACCTAAAGGTTGCAATTCACCCTGAATACCCGGAGCAAGAAGTATCGATTGGGGGATCGTTGTTTGACAAAGGAAGAGCGGTCGTGTGCGCACTCTTGCAGAGGAATTTGGATATTTTCGCATGGGAACCAAAGCACATGACTGGTGTGCCACGCTCGATTGCAGAACACAAGTTACAAATCCGACAAGGATATTCCCCAGTAAGGCAGAAAAAGCGCGGCCAGGCTCCAGAGCGCGCAAAAGCCATACTGGAAGAAGTACACAAACTTGTGGACGCTGGCATCATGCGAGAAGTCTATTACCACGATTGGCTCTCCAACCCAGTAATGGTCAAAAAGAGCGATGGCAGTTGGCGGATGTGCGTAGACTTCACTGATCTTAATAAAGCATGTCCACAGGATTGCTACCCACTTCCAGAAATAGACTGGAAGGTGGAATCTCTGTGCGGGTATCCTTTTAAATGTTTCTTAGATGCATACAAAGGGTACCACCAAATCCAAATGGCTAAGGAAGACGAGGAAAAAACAGCCTTCCACACAAGCCAAGGCATTTTTTGTTATACAAAGATGCCTTTTGGCCTGAAGAATGCGGGCGCCACCTACTAGCGACTGGTAGATAATGCGTTTGAGAAGCAAGTGGGGCGCAACCTAGAGGTCTATGTGGATGACCTTGTCATAAAAAGCCATACTGAAGATGAAGTAGTGCGCGACATTGAAGAAACATTCACAACACTACGAAAGATCAACATGAAGTTGAATCCTAAGAAATGCACTTTTGGCGCTACAGAAGGCATGTTCCTAGGATATTTGATAGAACCAGATGGCATTAAGCCATGCCCGGAAAAAACAGAGGCTGTCATCCAACTTCCTTCACTGCGCACGTTGAAGGAAGTTCAATCTCTAAATGGAAAGCTAGCCGGTTTGAACAGATTCCTGTCCAAATCAGCGGATAAGTCACTTCCTTTATTTAAAACACTCAAGAAGTGTACAAAGAAGGGAGACTTTCGTTGGACTGCGGAAGCGGAAGAAGCTTTCACACAACTTAAGCAACATATAGCAGCGCTTCCTAAGCTAGTTGCACCCCGACCAGGGGAGGAGTTAATCGTCTACTTATCCGCGACCCATGGAGCGATCAGCGTAGTGCTACTGACGGATAGGAATTCCGTACAAACACCAGTGTATTTTGTAAGCAAAGCACTCAAAAAGACAGAGATTAATTACAGCTCAATGGAGAAGTTGGTCTTGGCGTTAGTATTTGCTGCCAAAAGACTGCGTAGATACTTTCAAGCGCATCCAATAGCAGTGATTACCGACCAACCTATCAAACAAGTTATCTCTAAACCTGACGCATCGGGGCGATTACAAAAATGAAGTGTGCTACTAGGCGAGTATAACATCTCTTACAGACCACGCACTGCGGTTAAAGGGCAAATACTAGCAGACTTCATCATCAAAAAACCAGATACCGGTGACGCACCCCCACCGAGCAAGGTAGAATTACAAGAACCATGGGTCTTGTTCACAGATGGATCTTCATGCGTGGATGGATCGGGCGCTGGCCTTATCCTCACTAATCCAGAAGGAATGGAATTCACTTACGCACTGCGTTTTGAATTCACAGCCACGAACAACGAGGCAGAATATGAAGCCCTAATCGCTGGATTACGCATTGCAAATCGAATGGGTGTACGTAACCTAGAAGCAAATGTGGACTCCCGATTGGTAGCCAACCATGTATTGGGCGAATATGTGGCTAAAGAGGATAACATGGTCCAATACCTCGACAAGACCAAATCGCTAATACAAGGCTTTGACAGGTTTACCATTAAGCAAATTCCTAGAGGTGAAAATAAGAAAGCGGATGCACTAAGCAAGATCGCATCTACTAGCTTCGCGCACCTGTCAAAACAAGTTTTAGTGGAGATCCTAAAGAACAAATCCATCTCGGAGATGGAGATATCCACGGTAATAGAGGAAGAGAATCCTACGTGGATGACCCCTATTATCGAATTTATAATCAAGGGCAAGTTGCTCGATGAGCAGAAGGACGCTCGACGGATACGGCGCACAGCGCAGAGGTTTGAACTTAGAGATGGTATCCTATATCGGCGCTCATTCCTACAACCATGGATTTGGTGCGTTGGACCTCTTCAGGCGGATTACGTACTCCGAGAGATCCACGCTGGTTCATGCAGTATGCATTCAGGACCACGGTCCGTCGTAGCGCGCGCATTGCGCTCAGGATACTATTGGCCTACTATGCACCGTGATGCGCGCGATGTGATAAAGAAATGCAACGACTGCCAAGTTCATAGACCCATCCCGCGCAGACCACAACAGGAGCTAACACCTATCACTTCTCCATGGCCATTCTATAAGTGGGGTATTGACATTGCGGGTCCCTTCCCTGTCGCGGCGGGAGGACTTAAATTCCTTATTGTTGCAATAGACTACTTCACTAAATGGATTGAAGCGAAGGCAGTAGCGACAATCACAGGTAATCAAGTAAAACGCTTTGTTTGGGAAAACATCGTATGCCGCTTTGGACTACCTGGGGAAATTGTTTCGGACAATGGAAAACAATTCCGTGATAACCCGTTCAAAGACTGGTGCGCAGAGCTAAATATCACACAACACTTCGCATCAATTAAACACCCACAAACCAATGGTTTTGTTGAGCGCGCAAATCGTAGTCTAGGCGAAGGAATTAAAGCGCGCCTGGACAAACATAAAGGAAGATGGGTGGACGAATTGTCACATGTCTTATGGGCGCACCGCACGATAATCAAAGTTAGCAATGGAGACACTCCTTTTTCCCTTGTCTACGGGACAGAAGCTGTCATACCAGCTGAAATTGGAAGGCCAACTATCCGCACCGCGGAAGTTAATGTCCCAACCAATGACGACGAACGACGGATAGATTTGGACCTATTGGAAGAAAGGCGCGAGCGCGCAGCTATACGAGAGGCAAAAACCAAGTCAAAGATGAAGGGATACTACGATGCTAAAGTTCGAAGCACCTCATTCAGACCTGGCGACTTTGTGTACCGCGCTAATGATGCAAGCCATGCAGAAGATACAGGTAAACTTGGACCAAAGTGGGAAGGACCCTATGAGGTCATTGAAGCACTAGGACAAGGCGCGTACAAGCTGCGTGACATGGATGGCCGTGAGCTACAACGCACATGGAATATCTGCAATCTCAAGAGATGCTATCTTTAGGAAAGGTTACGACCCAATACATGGACACCTACGCACTTTAGTAAGTGCTCAATAAACATCCGTGTATTTACATTCTTTGCTTTCATTTAGACAAATGTTTTTATCTTTTTACAAAAACTTGCAAGTATTAATAAAATGTTGCGGTTTCTAGCTAACTCCGCGACACACTTTACTTTATTGTTTACATATAATTTATGTCTCAATACTGTTTGTTATATTATCTTTTGCCTACATGGCGTGCATGCACCAATTAAAAACCCATCAACATCGGATCACGCATCCTTGTTAAACACCTTACTCTCAAGACGTTGGAGTAAGTTCAATGCGTACCCCACGACGGATACACATCAATGCACACTGTGCGCGTTTAACAAATTAGGAGTTAAGACAATTAACCCCTTAATATGGTATTAGTAGCATGCTGCAATCCATACACTTGTGCACCCCACGATGGATACACAACAACTTGTAAATTTCATACACAATTATGTTATATACAATCATGTCATACACGACTATGTCATAAATTTCATACATGATAAGGATATAAGTGATTATAAATCCTTGTAACTTTTTCTAAATGTGTTTATACAAACGGTTTGATTCTTAGACATCTTTTACGCAAAGATAAAATAACTAAGTACAAACGTTATAACCACAGTCAAATTTGACATAATATGCATACAATTGTATTTTTCAAATTCAACGCTTCATTATGGATAACAAGTTCATCAAAAGTACACATCCAACACGCATATGTATAACAAAAAGTGGACACACCATATCACTACATCGAAACTACCAAGACATGCTACGAGTACGCCTGAGCCCGGAGCTACCCACTTGGCGCGCCACACTACCAACATCTTTAAGCTTCTGCAACAGCTCAGCATCCTTGGGTGCTACCGTTGGCACGCTAACAGGCACTCCATCAGATCTAGGAATGTGAGCCGCACCAAGACCACACAGAATAGCTTTCCCCTTCTGACCCTTCTTCTTGGCAAGTCTCATCTCATGAGCTTCTAAGGATGTCTTCAATGGAATTTCTTTCTCAAGGGCAAAAGGGTTGAGGATGTCACGAGGGCGAGCAAAAATAGGCACATGTAGCTGCGACACATCTGGCTTCAGAAAGTAGTCAACCTGCTCCTCAGCGTCTTCAGTTGAGTGCCTAGCCAAAGTCAAACCCTGCATGATCTCGCTTATGGGGTAATCCTGGTCACGCTCCAGCTGCGCAATATGAGGAAGCTCAAAAAGTTTTAACCTCTCCATAGCAGAAACAAGCTCACCATAAGCGTTCTCATTATAACCAGGCACTTCGGAGGGAGGCATCGCCAAAACATTGGCCGCACACAGTTCCTCTACTGCTTCCGCCTTACCACGCGCTAGGGCACTGATGAACTCAAATAAGTACATTTTATTACTATCATTTATCCTATTAATTTGACTTGTTTTACTATATTATGTATGAGGATTGATACTTAATCGTTTACTTTTGTAATTCTCAGGTAAAAACAAGCATTTGGTGAAACTTAGCGATTTTGGACTGATTATGGAGCAAAACATGCAAGAAGTTAAGAGTCTACTGAAATGAAGAAGATCAAGACTAATCTGCTCCAGATGCGCCGCATCTCACTCATTACATACGGCGCATCTATATCAAGATATCACCAGATACGATCCAAGATACAAGAGGACATGCGCCGCATCTAATCATGGAGTTACGCCGCATCTTCTGGCGGTGTACGAATATTCCTGAATATTATAATCTTGGACCCCACGCAAAGTTAAGTCAATGCGCCGCATCTACTTACTAGATGCGCCGCATCTTCCCTCAGACAGAAACTATAAATACCCCAAGACCAGACGAATTTCGACAGAGCATTATATTAGATTCGAAGACCGAAGTAGCAGAACCCTAGGACGAATTCAGTCAAGGAGGCAGCACAAGACACACCAAACGAAGATACAAGAGCTGTAAGAAGGTGCTGCATGTGTTTAATTCATTAAGTAGTTTTGTTTTATTGTGTTAGCAAACTTTAATTCATCAGGATTGGTGGCTTGTGTAATGTGACAACGAAAGATTGCACTCCCTTTAATACTTGCTTTCCCATCAATTAAAGTTTATATGTTGATGTCTTTGGTTACTACTTATTAGTGCATTGATAACCTCTGTGTTTATTAGTGGCTTGCGGGCATTTGACTGCGGAAAATAATGTGGCTCCCACGGTTATTACTAAATTGATCACTTAGGAATAACTTTTAGACATAAGTAATCATTAAGGGTTTACTCGCCGATAAGAATAGGACCAACGAGAAAGGGTTAACTACATACACTTCATATAAAGCTATCAATAAAACAAGTGACAATCTACTTAATCATAAGGACAGCCCTCTTATTGTCTCGAGTATTTATCTGTGTACGTGTGTGCTACTTGCTGATTCGTGCCTATTGGTTTATTTTATTATTTAATTGCAAACAAATCGTGCTAGTCTCTCAGGCTGAAACCCCCTTGCGTTAGGATATTAAAATACTGATTAGAATAACGAGATAATACGTTCCACTCTTAGTGATCGACACTCTACTTACCATTATATTCATACTGACCGGGTACACTGCTCGTTAAGTGTGTGTGTTATTGATAAGTCGGCTAAATATAAATTTAAAACTTGAGTAGACATTAAAACTGCTAAACCGCAACGACACATCACGCTCCATCAAGTTTTTGGCGCCGCTGCCGGGGAGTGAATTGTTATTATCTGTTAATTTGATTAGTATTTTAATTAGGTTTTTTTTTTATTAGATTAATTGCATCATTGTATTATTTTGCATATTTGTTGTTTTGTGTGTTATTTGTTTGCTTTTATTTTTGTTTTTGTGTTTATTTTTGTTGTGTGTTTTAATTTTTGTTTTTACTTTTCGTATTTTTTCTGTTCTGCTATCGTTGTACTGTGCTAAATCAAACGATACGGCGCATCTGATCTCTCAGATACGGCGTATTGCGTTTAATTTTTTTTAAATACAACGCGTTTAATTAATTCGATACGACGCATCTTTTCCCCAAGATACGGCGTATCTGTTTTTAATAAGAAAATTTTTTCTAAGCGATAAAGTAATACGACGCATCTGCTTTAGCAGATACGGCGTATCTGTTTTTGATAAAAAAAAATTTCTAAACGTTAACGCCATACGACGCATCTGCTTTAGCAGATACGGAGTATCTATTATTTTAATTAAAAACAGTTTGCGAATTATTAAACAGATACGACGTATCGATCTCTATCGATACGGCGCATCTTCTGAATCAAAAAATCTTGTATTTTTAAACGTAACGAAAATACGGCGCATTAACTTTCGTTAATACGACGTATTTAATTTTAAATAAATATCGATTTTTGATTAATTAATTCGATACGGCGCATTCATAAATTCTAAGCGGCGTATCTATTTTCTGGATAAAGTCTGATTAAATTTTAACAATTATAAGATACGGCGTATCCAACTTTTTGGATACGGCGCATCGTGTGCAGACATCAGAAATTTGTATTCTTATATCCGTTTCTATATTCGTTAATTTCTCTTCTAGCGAACAAATCCTACTGATGATTTTACCTATGATGACAGGTTTTGCTATGGAAGACATCTCAGTGAACGGATATCTTGCTAAGGAACTCTTGCTTTCGGATTCGTTCGATGTGAAGGTTTTTGATGATGTCAACTTCAATGTGCTCATGATTGATACGGATTTATTCTTTTGGGAGACTCCTCTTGAAGCTGCTTTTAAGGAATTCATGCGTTTGTGCAACATTGACGAAGGGGTGTTCTCTTATGATGTATTTGTGAGGTACACTGGAGATGAATTGTCGCTCTTATGGCCTATCATTGAATCCAAAGGATTGAACTGGACTACTATCGAAGAAGATGATGGGAAATTCTATCTTGCATACATGGATTCAAGCAACGAAAGCTGTGGTAGAGGCAATACCCAAAACTCTTACATGCCATATTCCGAGCAGTACTGGGGATTAAATGAGAAATATCTGGACAATGATGGAATTTATGCTTTGGCGGAGTTACTATTTCATGGCAGGTTGGTACGATTGATTGATCTCTCCCTCAATGATTGGCTAGAACTTAAATATGGTAGTCCGGAATTCGCCCCTGCAAATGAAGTCAAGCAGATTATGACTTCATGGTTGACACGGAGTTTTAAGAAGCAATTTAACGAGTTCATGGAGATAAGAAGGAATATGATTGGGAAGGTTTGCTTTGAAGTTAACCACGATCCTAACGATGTTGATTTTTCAGAGTGGTTGGCTAGTAAGTTTGATAACCATAAGAGTATGGATCGAGCTACTAAGGATGCATTATGGGTATATTGGATGAGAGGAGAAGATGAAGAAGTAGAAAGCAATTATGGGTTGTCACTTCATGATTCAACAATCAATGAAGGCATTGAAGAGTTATTCAGAATAGACATTGATGTGTTCGATTATGAGACACCCTTGTGCAAGCAGTTCAAAGAATTTAACTACCTTCTTCGAGTCGACGATGATGTGCTAACTGGAGATCTACCAGGATTTAAGACTTATGATGATTTCAAAAACACCTGGTGCTACGAATGGAATGACCAAGTACCATGGGTTTGGGATGAACCATGGGATGTTGAGCACATTAATCATACCTGTACACCCTTCGTTTTCAAGGATGGGAGTAGTGTTTGGCCGACCTGTGATGATAAGAGTGACGGAACCTGTAATGGGGGAAGTATAATTGGGATGAAACGGGTTGGAAACGATGTAAATTTTGAAGACTATGAATGGTACGATAATGTTGAAGACTGCCCACAAAAATCGGAGGCTTTACAAGAAAAGGGCAGAATTGAACGCTTGAAAGGACTTAAGGGGACATCGGATACTACTTTCTGGGAATGGGTGCATAAACAGTTTGATGATTTCACGAAGCTTAGTCGACGGTTACAATATGATTTGGAAAGAGAATGGGAGGCGATTCAAGATGATAATAATAATGAGTCGTTGATTGAGGAATTAGATGACTATTTGATTAAGGATCCTTATTTTAAGTTTGTTGACAAGGACGAAGAAGAGTTTACCAAAAGGAAGTGTCGACTACTTGGGATTCCTTACAATGAGCCACCCATGATTATTTCTGAAAAATTTAAAATCATCAAATATTCTTTAGGTCCTGATGAAGAGTATACTGCGGCGAAGACAAAGAGTTATATTAGATTAAGTCGAACGGAAGAAAACGTCGTAGAGATATACGGGAAAATCTTTCGGATGAAGGAAGAAGGATGGACCGTGACAAGAACTAAATGAAGAGCTGAACGTGAGTCTAACTTGAAGACTCTGGAATAAAGACAAGTGCTTACCGGGAGACAACCCGGAGAATTTTTATTATTCTGTTTTTTTGTGTCGAGTCAGTCAGGCCCGCATGAGGATACGGCGCATCTCAATCCTGAGATGCGACGCATCTCCTGCAATGGTCATATCTTATTTTAATTTTTCTGCATTTTTATTTTCGACTTTAAAACTATTTATCAGTTTATTTTAATGCGGCGCATCCCTGGTTAAGGATGCGGCGCATCTTTATTCTGATCCGTATTCATTCCAGGCTCGATACGGCGTATCTTCTTCCATAAGATACGGCGCATCGACTGACCTGATGATTTTCAGTTTTAATTTTTAAGTTTTATTTTTCCTAACTACTAATGTATTATACAAGTTTGAACCTTTCTTATCTTAGGTGTGTTTTAAAGTGTTGGTGGTATTATAGTTTCCTGGATTTCCTGTGGATACATCAAGTATGAAGCTTTAACGTTCTCATCCACAAGAAAGATGATTTTTGCTCTTATCAAATGGAGGATCATACCGAGCAAATCTCAAGGGAGTTTTCCTGTTCTAATTCTTTTATTTTCCAGTTTTTAACCTTTTATACAAACAACGAGGACGTTGTTTAACTTAAGTGGGGGGATTGAAGAATTAGAACACTTAACAATTACTTGTCCTAAACTTTTTCAAAAATTATGCTTAAAATGTGCTTAATATATCAAACTTAAAAATTTTTAGCATGTTTTTGTTTAAGATCTAAGTTGCATAGCTGCACACATGACGTTATTTTCAAAAATTGTGATTTTTCAAAATTCACAAATCTATGAGTGTGCCGGTGACTTGTAAACTTTAGAACTTGGCTTGTATACTATTCGAGACCACCATAATAAGTATTATATTTATATAATTGGAATGACTTGTCTAAATTGGTAAAATTCTAGGATTACACCCAAATAGCCTATTATATGTTATGTGTTATTAACTAACTACACTGGTTAGTTAACCCCCGTATAAACCCTTTTGTTACTCTCATTTTTAGAGTAAGATACCCCTAGAAAAACACTCAGAGCCATTCCTTTCGTTTCTTACACCTATGTTTAAAATGTTTCGTTATACCCTTACACCTTAGCCTACCCTGTAGATTAGAATCCGTGGTTGGTTAATTGCTATAGGCAAAGTGTGTTTCCTTACATTACCTGTGTTCGCGTGCGTAATTCATTATCTATGGTTAGGTCGGGAAATTGCACAATGCAATTGGAGTAAAAGTAAATATTGTATATCTTTGAGTTTATTTTTCGTGTGTTTACTACTTTCACTATTACCGTTATTTCTGAAGTATGAGAAGTATGGAAAAATTATCCAGAATTATCATTATAGTGATGTGGTGAAATTTTACACATCTATGTTATGTTTCAAGTTAAAAAAAAAAAAAAAAAAAAAAAAAAAAAAAAAAAAATCGAAAAAATAAGAAAAGAAAAAGAAAGAAAGAAAAGTTGGAAGTTTGTTTTAACCGACTTATGTAAAGTTTTGTATTAAGTGGTCGATATCACCACTAAATGTTGTACTATATCTATGGATTGAATGAGAATTGGCAGTTATGGGAACGCCAATTAAGGTTTATTCTTTGATTAAGATCTTGTTGAGTATAATTCGTGTCTACCTAAAGCGTGTGTTTCAAGTGTTAAAGCGTGAGTTATTCGATGATATGAGTCTTATTCATGGGATGGTTGGGATAGTGATTAACCACACTTAGGATTTTAATTTATTTGTTTTGTTTATTTTTCATTTTACACCAATTTATATCCCAAATATTGTCCATGCCCTTTATTATTCTTTATCCAACCGAACATTTGATTTATTGAGATTAGGGATTTGAGCAATCTTAAGTATCGTAGTCGTGGATTCGGCTATGTATTTATGATTTTGTCGCCCTTTTTGATATATTATTATTGGTGAAGTTTGGACCTATCTTTAGCCTATTCGAGTTAAGGATTTGAGCAATTGCAAGTATCGTGTTCGTGGATTCGATCATGTATTTGTGATTTTGTCGCCTTTTCTGGAATTTGAGATCGATAGTGATCAAGAATAATTAACCTTTAAGCCTGAAAACCCTTTTTACCGCTTTAGACTTGTTATTCCTTAGCTTTAGTGGAGGAGATGTGTATACTTGCCAAGCTTATGATAGAATATTCGTCACGACTGGACAGTTAAACGATTAGATTTGCTTTTATCAACTTATTTTATTTTACTTCTAATTCGTTAAGTGTTTAGTTGTGTGATTATGAAATAAACGAATACATGCTTAAATATAAAAATAAATCCTAACATCTTTTAGGATACATTTTCATAAGAGAAATTCTAAGGTTTACTTGGGGACAAGTAAAGTTCAAGTGGGGGGATATTTGATGAACTCAAATAAGTACATTTTATTACTATCATTTATCCTATTAATTTGACTTGTTTTACTATATTATGTATGAGGATTGATACTTAATCGTTTACTTTTGTAATTCTCAGGTAAAAACAAGCATTTGGTGAAACTTAGCGATTTTGGACTGATTATGGAGCAAAACATGCAAGAAGTTAAGAGTCTACTGAAATGAAGAAGATCAAGACTAATCTGCTCCAGATGCGCCGCATCTCACTCATTACATACGGCGCATCTATATCAAGATATCACCAGATACGATCCAAGATACAAGAGGACATGCGCCGCATCTAATCATGGAGTTACGCCGCATCTTCTGGCGGTGTACGAATATTCCTGAATATTATAATCTTGGACCCCACGCAAAGTTAAGTCAATGCGCCGCATCTACTTACTAGATGCGCCGCATCTTCCCTCAGACAGAAACTATAAATACCCCAAGACCAGACGAATTTCGACAGAGCATTATATTAGATTCGAAGACCGAAGTAGCAGAACCCTAGGACGAATTCAGTCAAGGAGGCAGCACAAGACACACCAAACGAAGATACAAGAGCTGTAAGAAGGTGCTGCATGTGTTTAATTCATTAAGTAGTTTTGTTTTATTGTGTTAGCAAACTTTAATTCATCAGGATTGGTGGCTTGTGTAATGTGACAACAAAAGATTGCACTCCCTTTAATACTTGCTTTCCCATCAATTAAAGTTTATATGTTGATGTCTTTGGTTACTACTTATTAGTGCATTGATAACCTCTGTGTTTATTAGTGGCTTGCGGGCATTTGACTGCGGAAAATAATGTGGCTCCCACGGTTATTACTAAATTGATCACTTAGGAATAACTTTTAGACATAAGTAATCATTAAGGGTTTACTCGCCGATAAGAATAGGACCAACGAGAAAGGGTTAACTACATACACTTCATATAAAGCTATCAATAAAACAAGTGACAATCTACTTAATCATAAGGACAGCCCTCTTATTGTCTCGAGTATTTATCTGTGTACGTGTGTGCTACTTGCTAATTCGTGCCTATTGGTTTATTTTATTATTTAATTGCAAACAAATCGTGCCAGTCTCTCAGGCTGAAACCCCCTTGCGTTAGGATATTAAAATACGGATTAGAATAACGAGATAATACGTTCCACTCTTAGTGATCGAAACTCTACTTACCATTATATTCATACTGACCGGGTACACTGCTCGTTAAGTGTGTGTGTTATTGATAAGTCGGCTAAATATAAATTTAAAACTTGAGTAGACATTAAAACTGCTAAACCGCAACGACACATCACGCTCCATCAGGCACATTGAACCACATTCCCAAAGGACTCCTTAACCTCTCAAGACTCCAGCGTGGTCATAGCAGCAAGACGCAAGCCATGGCTGACAAGCCACCTGCGCTCAGCAATTGTTGACACCAAATGTGGATACAACTCCTCATCATATTCAATGCTGAGCTTGCGCAGCTTGCTCTCCTGATTCTCCAGCAGACTCTCCACAGCCTTGCGGAATTCATCCAAGTCAGACATAAGTTTCCCCTTATTCAGCTCCATATATCTCAAGGCCCAAAGGCATGAGGCCTTGTACTCTTTTGCTCCAGTGCGCTCTTTATCCAGTTCGGCCATGAGCGACATCTTCTCATCAGCAACTTTCTGGTCATACATAGCAGATGCCCTCAATTCAGCCTGCGCATCAGCCAACTGCGCCTTTAGAAGGTCAATCTC
The DNA here is from genome assembly GCA_021014915.2 of Artemisia tridentata subsp. tridentata. Classification (NCBI taxonomy): domain Eukaryota; kingdom Viridiplantae; phylum Streptophyta; class Magnoliopsida; order Asterales; family Asteraceae; genus Artemisia; species Artemisia tridentata. Next base: position 194,169,230 of record CP139503.1, on the reverse strand, counting down.
CTTACCTTTCTGCGCAACCAGGCTGCCCTCACCACCATACTCAGCCTGTAGCCGCGCAACCAATGAAGCATGGTGCGCAGCAGCCAACGCCAACTCTTCAAGAAGGCTATTTCTTGGCGCATCTCCAGCAGATTTTTCCTCATCCACTGGACTCTCAGGCCCAAACTCACCAACATATCCAGAATCAGTCTTAGGTGGCGAATTCTCAACATGCGCATCATCATCAACGGCAGTCTCAGCCCTACACGCAAATAACAAAGTTACTCTATAATACTAATAGCGGATTAAAGGACTGAAGATCTAAAGACACAAATACTTACTTGGGGGGAGGATTTTTATGCGATGACGCATCCTCTTCAGTGGGTCGCTCGACAAAAATAGCAGGGCGCTTACTTGATGTCCCTGCGCCATCATCACCAGACGACCTCTTGCGCTTCCGCACCAGGCCTTCCTCCTCAGACTCATCCATAGCACTCCCTGACGAGTCTATATGCAACAACTCAACAGGGATCTGCGACCCAGCAGAGGGAAAGCTACGCAGAGGAGTAGCCATAGTGACACCTGCGGGGACCTCCCCTATCTCCTATGTCTCCTCTGTCTCCTCCTGCGCGATCACCATCGTGCGCCCTGCAGTAGCCTGAAGCAATGGCTGCTCCCCATCTCTCAATGGGCGCACCCCTACGATCACCTTCGTGGGCTTCGCCAAGCGAACAACATCAAACAAATCCATCTCTGCGCAACAAAGCAACAAACAAATAGAAAATGTGTTAGAAAAGCTACAAAGGGAAGAATGCTTACAACTACTAAGTGAAGAGGAAGGAAGAGACAAGCACCTACCCCGGCTATTTTCATCCAAAAATGTTGGCACCTCTTCCGGACTACCAAAGTAGTTGCGACTGATGCCCATGTGCACCAAAAACTCTTCTGGATACGGTTTAATCGGTATGCGATTGGTGTTTATCGTATCCGCATCCGCTACGTTATACAATCCGGGGTCTGGACGCTCATCTCTCGGTAACGATTCTTGAGTATAGAACTCAAATACCCAGGGAAAAAATGCACTATCAATCCAGAAAAAATTTTCCCTCCATACCCTCAGTGCGTCTAATTTCTTCGTATAACACTGCAGAGATCCTGCGCGCTTAGCAAAAGATACCCACCCGTTTGACCACGACGTGTGGTAAAACGCGCGGAATAGATGGACTGTGGGTTCAATCGCCAACAGGCGACAATTTACCTCAAAATTGGTAACTTTCGCCGCACCTATACAGTGCAGTTGTGAGATATGCAAGCGATAATGGTTTAAGATATCGCACAAAAACAGGGAAATGGGAACACGCTGGTTCGCAAATTCGAAGAAGCGCGTATAAACCCCCACCTTCCCTTGCGGGAAATTCGCTATTGACGCATTTGCGGCCGGAACTACCGGATGCAATGCGAGAGGGATGTAATAATCTGAGGTGAACTGACGAAGTTCATCCTCAGATATTTCGGAATTAATATCGGACAATTGAAGAACCATGATTAACCTTCAATAACTATTATAAGCGCACGCGCTATTACCTTCGTTCTTGTTGATTTTTTGCTTGGAGGTTTAACAATGGCGGAAAAGGATGCTTTTTATTGTGATAACCACAGTGAAATGACGGCTCAAGTTTATATAGGGTTACACATATTCGTGGATGAACGACATGTGTACCCCACTTGTTCTAATCGGATGGTTGGGAACCCAAAAGGTAAAGCACTTTTTCACCCACCCTCACGATTTTTGAAGAAGATACTTGGACTAGGTTAACTTGCTAATTTTGGCGGGAAATACTTGGAGCTTCCCCGCTACGCATCGACGAACATTTTTAGCTACAAATATTTAGTCTAGCGTCCGCAATTTCGCATTGCGCACACTAGACTGGGGGGACATGATGACGTATAGTCCGTATTCGGGTCACGAACCCGACCCATACTCCAGCCCATCACGAATGGACTTAAGCCCATCACGAATGGGCTATCACGATAGCGGTTTGGGCTTACGATGGCCCAAGCCCAATGTTATTTATGGTTTTGATAGTATATCTTCTATTTATGGGATATATATCAATGAACCGCCCTATGCGGGAGAGACCGAAGATTGGGGAACACGAAACCAACAAGGATTTCGTGTCCATATATAGAGGGCACCTCAGCCCTCACAAAGGTACGATTTACAAACCCTAACTCTTCTACAAACCCTAAAAACCGATTACTTACTCTCACGCCGGAGGATAATCGTGGGAGACAATCCCACGATAAGCCTAACGGTGTCTTTTTGTTTTCTTAGTGCGCAGGTCTCAAGCATTAAGTTCTGATTGGTACGGAATCAAGGAACGCCCAACTTTTGTATCAACACATTTCATAGGGCTATTTTCTGAGGTGAGTTCGTAGCCCCACTTTTAACTCGTATTTGCTTTGCAAACTTGTGGTGAGAAACATGCTTACTTTTATGGACTATGTAAACAATGTTTTCGTTTGAAAAACTGTTACGTGTTAGCCAAAGTACTGTATCCCAAATTCATGCCCATACTCATGTACCGTTAGTTCCCGCTGGAAAGCACGAGTAATATAAATAGATCTATTGAGGGTGACACCTCCATCCGTGTTGGAGAGCCAACTGTCCAGATAAGACAAACGAATGTATACCATGTCGAATTACAATTGTCACGGGATAGAACACTTGTCGGGCCTTATTATTATTACATGAACACATTTCATGCACACTCTCGTATCTTCGGTAACATGGAACTTAGCGCAGCGTAGTAGACTTTCGTATAACATTATGCATATTATAATGTTAACTCGTAAACTTATTGGTCCAACTTTACTGCTTTATGTAAACCTATGAACTCTTCAGCTTTTTGCTGACTTTTAGCATGTTTTCTCAGGTGTTTAACTGATACTTTTCATATAGCGTCACACTTGATCGGTTGTTTGATACAAAAATTTTAAGTTTTTAAAAGGTAGCATAATCACCCCCTCTACGTTTTCCACACACTCTAAATTCGTGCGTGGTTTGTTTCCGCATTTGTGTTCTTATTTGTTTTCGTTATGGTAGGCTCTGGGAGCCTCTGTCTACCTCTTTCTGCTTTGTTATGGTGTTATGCATTGTTTATTGCCCAACAATAGAACCCAAAGTTTAGAAAGTTGGTGTGATGAAAGATAGTTACTTATAGACATGCTTAACAAGTTAAAAATCATCTTAAAGATAAATAAATGCAAATACCAAATAATCACAACTAAATAATGGTGTTGACATTAAAAATAAATATATAAATAAATAAATAATAAAAAAATAAAAAAATCACTGAAATTGAATGACGTATTCTTTTAATCATAAGTTATGTTTACGGTACTGAAATAAGTACTCCTTCCGTCCCATTTTAGTTGTTCATTTTTGCACTTTTTGTTGTCCCAAATTAGTTGTTCATTTTTAAGCAATTTTCAGTTTTGCCCATAGAAGACAAAACACAATCAAAGATTTGAAATAATAACTTGAGGATATTATTGTCATTTTACAACATACAAACAAAGTTTTTTAATATGTGTGTTTTGTGGGCCCATGACATCTAAATTGGGACGGAGGGAGTATAAACGAATCCACATTTATCTTACCATTCATACTTCTCATTGCTCCAGTGAAAAAGTCAAAAACAACTATGTCTACTATATAGCGTTTTTATTCACTATGACTCTGTCTTCTTATTAAGTTGCTGTTTGTTTTTTTAGAGGTTTTATGTCTGAATCTGAATATCATTTCTGAATCTGAATGAGTGGTTCAAAAGTCTTAATCTGAATTATTTTAAACTGTCTGTTTTTATGCCTAAATCTGAATGTCTGAATAAACAAAAAACAATCGTTTCGCTATAAAACAAACCAAACAACCTTCCATTCGTGATTATTAATAAAAAATCAAGACCAAGATGAGGAGATAAGGATTGAAAAGAAGTATCACTAAAGTTTAGGTTTTTCAGATGTAATAAGACGTTATTCAATTTCTGAACGAATCAAACCCTATTCAGACTTCAGATCTGAAAAAAAACAAACAGTCTGAATCTGATTACGTCTGACCGAATCAGACTTCAGACGCCATTCAGATCTGAAAGAAAAAAACAAACACAACCTAAGTCTGCATGTATCTAAAATCGGAATGACAGTATTGTCAATTACAACGAAGCCAGAAAATTTAAGAACGAGTGATGACGGAAATTTAAGAAAAAACAACCAGGATTATTATTTTATGCTGCAAAAGCTTCTCGGAGGCATTAAGGCAGATCTTGAATTTTGGCAATGAAGTTGCAAAACATGTCAAGGCTGTTATCATCTGTAGCATTACCAATTACTTAAAACTGTCAAATCTTTTGTCATAACATATCAATTACGAGCTATATTATCATCTGATAATTTGTAACAACATAGAAAAGCTATCATTAAAAAATAGACATGCCAAAAAAATTTCTCCATAAAGAACGTTGAATTTAGAAAGTTATACTGATGAACTATAGTAGTGTTAAGCACAAGTGGAGAGTTATTTTACATACCAAACTTTTCTCACATAACAAATGACTCATCCCTACCATCCATCTAAAATAAAATCAATTGTTGAGATTAAAAGTATTTTAATATTTCATATATTTTTTATAATTTAAATATCTCATGAACCATTAATTGTTAGATAAAATAAATTATACCGTCACGACCTGCATTTAATTATCTATTTATAGACGATCATTTTGATATAATTTTGACAAACTTTTTTACAAATCAAATGTGATATAATTATATCAAAGTGCATTTCTATATCAAAGTGCTCGTCTATAAATAGATAATTAAATAGATAATTCGTAAAAATCAAATCACATGTGATTTTTACAAATCACATGTGATTTTTACAAATCATGTGTGATTTTTTTTGGCGGAAATTTTGAAAAAAATAAAGTTCGTCGAAAGTATATAATAATGCATATCTATAGAAATATAATTTAATTCTCGTCGCGATGGTATGATTTTTTTCGCGTAACGATTAATGGTCTGCGAGATATTTAATTTTTAAAAAAATAATGAAAGTTTATATTTTTTGTTTTGATAAAAAATAAAATAAATGATTAAAATTGGTTTATTGGATCTATAAAAATATAATATCTATATTGAACTTTTGCCATCGAAACAATTGTCAAAACTCTCCGATGTCTTCATATTTTATTTTCCAACTAACATTAATGTATTTTGACCTTTTGGCGAAAAAAGTATTAAAAGGAAAAAAAAAATAAATAGTAAAAAAAAAAAACAAAAAAAAACAACTTTTTGTGAGAAAAAAAAGATAGAAAAGAAATTTTTTTGAGTTTTTGTCATGGAAACAAGCCATTACAATTTTTTTTCTATCTTTTTTTTCTCACAAAAAGTTTTTTTTTTTTTTTTTTTTTTTTTTTTTTTTTTTTTTTTTTTGTTTGAATAGGGGTGCAAACAAGCCAAACTTTTATCAAGCAACTCGAGCTCGAGCTTGAGCTTGACTCGATCGAGTCGAACTTTTATCGAGCTTAAGCCCGAACCCAATAAACAAGCTCGAAACAAATAACGAGCCGAGCTCGAGCTTTTCATAGCTCAAGCTCGAGCTTTTTGAGTGTTAGGAACATGTTTTATATAATTTCAAGTCTTGTTCATTTTGATTTAATGTTGCACGATTAGGACTATATTGTTTGTATTTTTGGACCGGTTCAATAGTAGTCCTTGGACCGGTCATGTTATTTAGTTTATACTTATCATGTAAGGGAATATTCCTAAGAATTATTCCCCTCCCAATGCCTATAAATAAAAGGCATGGGAGTCATTCATATTGTTGGTTTTTCATGTTATGTGCGTAAGCTATGTCCGAGTAACATTTGAGTAATTGAAAGCCGACCATTCTTCTTCTCATCTTATTCTCTTCTCATCTCTCGTAATCTTGTTAGCTTATTTCTATTCATACGTAGCTTATTCTAGTGTAGTAGATCGAGTACTTATTAGTATTATCGAGTGTGTGTTTGAGATTTAATCGTGACCTACAAGTGGTATCATACGCCAAGGGATAATTAGGATCGTGTGTTTGAATCATTAGTAGTGTTAATTACGTTGGTTTTATAGTTATCAAAAAGTTTTGTTCACTTCTTAACGTGCAAACTCTAGTTTTTGTTGAAAATAGCTTAGATTTCGTCAAAATTTCACTAATCTTCATCGTTATTTCATATTTCCTACGTTAAAAAGTTTCATCTTCATTAAATCTTTTGATTACTAATCGTTTAAGGTAAAAAACAATCGAGTTTATTGGTTATTTAGACGATTTGGTATAATCCGTATTATTAGCGTATTGAAAAGTTGATGAAAAGTGCTAGTTTTGGTTTCTGAGTGAACTTCGACAAGTTAGGGTTTCATCGCAGTTGAAGGGTTTTATCGCAGTTGCAATCTAGATAACTAAGGGTTTTATCGCAGTTCGAATCAAGAAAGATTAGGGTTTCATCGCATTTGGGAGATCTTCAATTATCGCATTTGGGACTCAGTATTAGACTTTCTTGTATTAGAAAGTAGTAATACTTCGACTTAGTTGCTTCTCTTCTCTTGTACAAGAGTTGAGAATTTATCGAACTTGGATTTGTGATAAATCTATCGCACTTGCCATAAATCATCGCAGTTTGATATATTATCTTATCGCTGTTGGATACTTTATCGCAGTTTGCAATAAATTATCGCACTTTAAGATAACATATTTAACTTGTCATTATTTATCGCACTTGATAGTTTTATCGCACTTTCTACTTCGTTATCGCTATTGAAGGTTATCGCACTTGGTATATTGTCCTTATCGCATTTGGTGAACTGATCTTATCGCACTTGGTGAACTGTTATCGCACTTGGTTATGATGAAGAAGAGGATGCTTTCAACTCTCTGAATGAAGCATTTGGATTGATTGCTAACGCATTTGGCAGATTCACCAAATCCAACAACCGTCTTCGTTCATCTTCTAATACAAGGAATCAGGCAGTTGTTAATGATGGCAGAGTAGAAATTCAAAACAGGTCTTCAGGCAGATATGGTTCGGGAAATCGTGGATATGGTAATCAAAGGGTTCAGTCAGGAGGAAATAAGTTCAGTACTGCAGGGACAAACAGAAACAATATGAGGAATGCTCAGAGAGGAAATTCGAATGTTGGGAATGTTCAGAGAGGCATTGCAAATACGTCTATCACATGTTATAACTATGGAGGGAACGGTCACATGGCAAATGCTTGTCCGAAGCCAAGAACAATGGGCAGTGCTTATCACAAAGAGGCTCTGTTGATGGCACTCAAAGATGAAAAAGCTGCTGGAAGGTTGACTCAGAATGATCAAAGTTTTATGGCTAATGTGGAATCAGATGATGAAATGGAAGATCTAGAGGCAAATGCTGCAGTCATGCTTATGGCTAATATGCAAGAAATGAATCTGTCCGAGTCAGGCCCGGTATATGATACCGATGGTCTTTCTCAGGTACCTGATCCTACATGTCTCATCCATGAAATTGCTTTACCAGCTGCATCTTCATCTACAAATGAAATGTTTGATCAACATGATTCATTCTCATCACCATCTGATGATCAAATAAACACGGTCGTATCATTTGATGATGATAATACCGTTGTCTCATTTGATGATCTCATTGATGATGACAATGGTGATCATCTTGATCAACCTGATCCTTTGACTGATCAAGATTCGGAGTTACAGGCCTTGTTATTGACCACCCAGTCACAAATAGAAAAATGCAATGACATCAATCAGAAGCTTAAAGATAAAATTGCATTGTTAACAAAGGATAATGAGTGCTACCAACAAAAACTTTCAGGATATCTAAAACAAGATAAACGTGAAAAAGGTTTTGAAATAGCTTTTCAACAAGAATACGTAAAGGTTCAAAATTTAGAAAGTCAAGTACGTGAGCTAACTGTTGCCAAAGCTGAGCTTTTCTCACAAAAAGAAAAAGATCAATTTGAATTCAAAAAACAAATTGATGCTTTAACTTCTGAGTTGTTAAAAACTCAATCTGAGCTTTCCACATCTCAGAAGGATCTTCTTGAAGAAAAGCAAGCCACTAGGAAATGTGTTGACTCCTATCTTGATCAAATTCTGGATTTGGAAACCAAACTCAAAGAATTTCAAAACATTGTGTATAAAACGGGTAATTTTGTAACGCAAATTCAAAAGAATGTTGTGAAACCGAGTCCTAAAGGAGTAAGTTTTGCACTTGGCAGTGACACACCCCGAAATTTACACAAAGCACTCAAAGACAATCCCAAGTTATACAATGCAACATTTCTGTTAGATGATACCTTTCAACGTGTTGTTATGTATTCTGTTGATGAAGAAACTGATTTTCTGAAAAACAAGATTGAGGGTCGATCAGATTCACAAACAAAATTTTCAAAGATACATTATGATTATAATGCACGACCTCATTTGAGCAAATCATTTGTCCCTCCCAAGGATCATCCAGAACAAATGTTAACATACACAAACATAAGTGCTCCTTCGTCTATAACTTCTGTCCCCACGACTGCTGCACATTTCAAAGATTGTCTGACAGAGGATCTTGCTGATCCACAAATGCCTCCAAAATGTCGGGTTCTTCGATATTTTAAGACATTTATGGACGACATTTCTCTTTTGGAGAATGAAATTGAGTTTAGTTCTCAAATTCCTGTCTCTTCTTTTCTTTCTCCTGTTCAAAAAGAAAAGAAAGAGATTCTTCAAAAGAAAATTCTTCCTCATGCCAGAAATCTGAAGAAATGCGCAACAAAATGGGAAGAGGAGTTACAAACGGAAGTAGCATCTATGCAAACCATTTTCAAAGCTAAAGATGACAAGATTCAACGTCAAAAACTTCAACGGAAATTTTTAGCAAACGAAAATGATCGACTCTTGGAAAAGGTTTTGTGTTATGACGTAGTGTCTGTGATTATGAATTCGCTCTATGAATCTGGTAATGCTGTACTTGTGAATGATCATGCTGTGGATTGTAAAATGTTGCGTATGGAGATTGATAATCTGGAACATGAGAATGAGATTCTTCGACAGCTCAATAATGATGTGGAAAACAAAGCTTTTAATCTTCAAACACGGCTTGACTGGTTTCAAAAACAGAGTGTTGAATTTGAACTTAAATTTCAACATCTTTTAGCGTCTTTATCATTTCAAAACAGTCATGTTCCTGAAAAGTTTAAAGAAACAAAAGCTTTCTTAAGAATTAAACTGTTTGAAAATGAAAAGGAACTGAATGAAATTCTTCAAAATCGAAATGACACAGTCCGCCTCAATCGAAAATTAGATTCTCAAAATCAAGAGTTCCAACACATCATTATTGATTTGAAGAAGAAAATCAGAGTTTTAGACACAGACAAAACAAACACTCATAAGATTGCCCCAGGGATGTATGTAGTGGACAAAGAACATACCCAAGCATCTGATGTAACCACTAATTCAGCTACTTGTACTTCCACAGGACTAGAAACCACACCTAAGGTCAGCCATTCCAAGACTCACAAGAAACAGAGGAAGAATAGAGTCAAGAAACCTAGGATGAAGTTATCTCAGTCTGAAGAAGTTCCAGTTAGTAGTTTGAATAAGACAAATGTAACATCAGGAATAGAATTGCACTTATCTGAGTCTATTTCTAAGATTGATGTAACAAATGCTGAATCTTTAAATGATAATGAAGATGTTTTGGTTGATGCTACTTGTGTTTTTTGTCGTCATTGCATACTATCTGGTGATCATACAAAATGTGTTGCTAAAACTTTGTTGACTAAGAGAAAGAAACGAACTAGTGGCGCTTCCTCTAGGCTTAAAACCAGTGCAAAGTCCATTTTAGGAATGCCCCCACTAGATGTTTCTAAGAAGAATATGGAAAAGCCCAAATCCAAGACTACAAAGTCACCTAGTGCATACATTAGGAAAAAGGCAGAGACTAGTTGGACCTGGCAACGTTGGTTACAGAACACTTTTGGTTTTAAATGGTTACCTAAAGTACTAACCTCTTGTGTTACTAACCCAGCGGATCCAACCGTTATCAAATCTCCACCTGTTTCCAATATTTATGATGCAGGTGATTCAAATCGTCCTTTGGATTGTTGATAGCGGGTGCTCCCGACACATGACCGGAAATCTCAAACTTCTTCAAAACTTTATTGCTAAGTTTATCGGAACGGTCAGATTCGGGAATGATCACTTCGCTGCAATTATGGGCTATGGGGATTACATTAATGGGAACATCGAAATCAGCCGTGTGTATTATGTTGAAGGCCTTGGTCATAATTTGTTCTCCGTGGGACAATTCTGCGATGGAGATTTGGATGTAGCATTCAGGGAGAAAACTTGCTTTATTCGTGATCTTCAAGGGAACGATCTCATGAAAGGGAAACGCGGCACCAGTCTGTATACTATCTCACTTGAAGGCATGACAGCATCTACTCCTATTTGTTTACTCTCCAAGGCTCATCCCACAAAGGCTTGGTTATGGCACAAAAGATTGTCTCATCTCAATTTTAAAACAATCACTGACCTTGCCAAGAAGAAATTAGTTGACGGTCTACCTAAATTCAGATATGCCAAGGATCACTTGTGTTCTGCGTGTGAACAAGGGAAAAGTCACCGTGCTCATTTTCCTCCCAAAACAGAACACAGCACAGATCATGTCCTACAACTGCTTCATATAGATTTGTGTGGTCCGATGCGAGTTCAGAGTATTAATGGGAAGAAGTATATTCTGGTAATAGTAGATGATTACTCAAGATGGACTTGGGTCTATTTTCTTCGGACTAAAGATCAAGTTCCTTCTATCCTCATCACATTTCTCACGAAGATTCAAGTTCAAGTCCGTAACACTGTCTGCATCATCAGAACAGACAACGGGACTGAATTTAAGAATCAAATCATTCGGGAATTCACTGAGAAACAGGGTATTGTTCATCAGACTTCAATAGCTCGCACTCCAGAACAAAATGGTGTAGTTGAAAGACGAAACCGCACGCTCGTGGAAGCAGCTCGAACTATGTTGATCAATGCTCAATTACCGGATTATCTTTGGGCTGAAGCTGTCAATACTGCTTGTTATACTCAGAATCGTGCCATGATCAACAAAAGACACAACAAAACACCATATGAGCTTATACAAGGAAGAAAACCAAACATCAACTATTTTCACGTCTTTGGAGCATTGTGTTATCCGAAGAATGATAAAGATGATCTTGGCAAACTTAAGGCTAAAGCAGATATTGGGATATTTGTAGGATACTGTGAGAACTCCAAGGGATACCGAATTTGGAATCGTCGGACCGGGGATATTCAAGAAACCATACACGCTAATTTTGATGAACTCACTGAAATGGATTCTGAGCAAGACCGCTTGGAACCCGTAAACAACCGTCTTAACTTCCCTGAATCTTCGGCTGCACCCCTACCTTTCAACAGGAAGGATTTGGAAGATTTGTTTGCCCCAATGTTTGATGACGTTCATGTTACTAGTGCATCAGATGCTTCCACCAGTTCCGCTGCTCGACAACTTCCACATCAAGCACCTGATCCATCAGCATCTACCTCTACAGTAGTTGTTGATGATGCACCACAACCTGAATCATCATCATCAATGGAGAAAACACCTCAACCTGCAGTTGAAGATTCATCCCCCACTTCTAATCAGGTTTCCACACCATCAGATTATGACGGGAACGCATTCTTCAATCCATTTGCTCCACCACCAACCATTCCAAAATCAGGAGAATCCTCCTCGAGCAATATGGACCCGTCAGATCATCATCACAACATTCAACATTTTCCATCCACCCACAAATGGACAAGAGATCATCCTTTGATAAACATAATTGGCAATCCTAACAATCCAGTCTTCACAAGACAAAAACTTCATTCAGACAGTGAACATTGCATGTATGCACTCACTGTTTGTCAATCTGAACCTAAAAACATCAAAGAAGCCCTTACCTACGACAATTGGATTGAATCCATGCAAGAGGAGTTGGAACAATTCAAACGTCTGGAAGTTTGGGAATTAGTTGAAAGACCAGATGGAGTTTATGTGGTTGGATTGAAATGGATTTGGAAAAACAAGCTAGATGCAGCTGGTACAGTGATTCGTAACAAGACCTGACTGGTAGCAAAAGGATACAGCCAAGAAGAGGGTATTGACTTCGAAGAATCGTTTGCTCCAGTAGCTCGGATTGAGTCAGTTAGAATGTTTCTGGCATACGCAGCCCACAAGAATATCACAGTCTATCAGATGGATGTGAAGACGGCATTTCTCAACGGACAACTCCGAGAAGAGGTGTATGTGTCACAACCAGAAGGCTTCGTGGATCCAGATCATCCTAACCATGTATATCGGCTTAAGAAAGCCCTTTACGGCCTTAAACAAGCCCCGAGGGCATGGTACGATAAACTGTCCGCATTTCTCCTTGCTAATCATTTTACCATTGGAACTGTTGACCCGACTTTATTTATACAAACACACGGGGACGACATTCTCATCGTACAAATTTATGTGGATGATATTATTTTTGGTTCAACCAATAAAAAATATTCAAACGCTTTTTCTAAACTAATGAAACAAAACTTTGAGATGTCTATGATGGGTGAACTTTCTTTCTTTCGAGGATTGCAAGTTCATCAATCACCCCGTGGTATATTTCTAAGTCAGTCAAAATATGCTCAGGAAATCCTGAAAAAGCATGGTATGACCAGCTGTGACACCTATAATACCCCAATGTCCTCCTCATCCCCGAAGCTAGATGCTGACATCCATGGGACACTCATTGATACTACGAAGTATCGTAGTATCATTGGCTCGATCATGTATCTCACAGCTAGCAGACCGGATGTTGTATTTGCCATATATCTTTGCTCCCGATATCAGTCTAGACCGACTGAACGGCATTTGTCAGCCGTTAAAAGAATCCTTAGATACATAAAGGGAACCATTAATTTGGGGATCTGGTATCCAAAGGATTCTGGGTTTGAACTTGTTGCATTTTCAGACGCTGACCATGCAGGATGCTTAGACATACACAAGAGTACATCAGGGGGAGTTCAATTCTTGGGTGACAAGCTCGTCTCTTGGCAATCAAAGAAACAAGACTGCACCTCACTGTCTTCAACAGAATCTGAATATGTAGCCATGTCTGCTTGTTGTGCTCAAGTCATCTGGATGAGATCACAACTAATGGACTACGGTTACACATTCAACAAGATTCCGATGTATTGCGACTCCAAGAGTGCCATTGCCATTTCATGCAACACAGTCCAGCATTCAAAGTCTAAGCATATTGATCTCCGGTATCATTTCATCAAGGAACACGTGGAAAAGGGAACTGTTGAATTATACTTTGTGGGAACTGAACACCAACTGGCAGATCTGTTCACAAAAGCCTTGCCTCATGCAAGATTTGTGGATCTGGTTCACCGGATTGGTATGAGATGTTTGACGCCAAACGATTTGGAAAAGTTTCTTAAAAATAAATAACCAAGTCAAACATTTCCAACACTATCTTTGTAAATATATTAAAAAAAAAAAAAAAAAAAAAAAAAAAAAAAAAAAAAAAAATCCCTCACCCAACACTGTGTTTATTTTTTTACAATGTCTATACTTATTTTTTAACACGTGTTGAGGGGGAGATAATTCTTACCACAAGTTTTAAATTGTACTTGCATATATTCTCAGAAATTGTTGTTTCAAAAAAAAAAAAAAAAAAAAAAAAATTGGTGTATAAGATTTTAAAGATGGAAAGTAGTGTGCCTTAAATGTCAAAATAATAAGACTAAGTGTTAGCTTGATGGTGGTTTAGGACTAGGATTTAAAAGATACTAAGGTTAGAGGACTATTTGTGTAATAATTGCAAAACTTAATGCTAGATACTTAAAGTCAAGCATGTTAGGAATATAAATATTCAGTTGAAGACTCGGTCACCCCGAGTACTTAGTAGCACATCATAGCTCGTAGGTGATGCGATTTTATTTTTGTTTTTATTTTTCCAAAGAAATATTCGTGAGAATATTCCCCCGGGTCGTTCTCCCAACGAAGGTTTGACGGCGAATTTGTCGAATCGGTGTCGTGAAAATGTGAAGTGAATAAGTGAACGTGAGAGATTATTTTTTTAAGAATTGATTATACTATAATGAGAAAAATTAAAAGCAATCTACGCTATTAATATAAATGCACACAAAGAAATTTCAAATAAATGCAAACCCCGGGCTAATCCCGAGATTTATAAATCTATTAGCGAAATTATACTTAAAATAGAAATAAAAATAAAAATAAAATCTAAAGGACGAAAATGATTTTTAAAAAGAACTGATTTTATAAAAAGAAATTTAAGAAAATAAAGTTTTATAAAAAACAAGGGACTAAAAATGCAATTTAGGAAACTTTATTTAAACTAAAACTATTTAAAGCAAAAGACAAGGACCAAATTGTATTTTACTGAAACTTGTTTAATACACTAATACTTTTAAGCAAAAGACAAGGACCGGACTTGTAATTTTTGAAATTCTAATAAAACTAAAGGTGATTTGAAACAAAAACAAGGACCAAACTCGCAACACCTGAAACTAAAGGACTGATTTGAAATTTTTTTTAATAACTAAAAATGATTTACACAATCAAACTGATTCGTTCGTTTTCGTAGTACTTTTTATTTCCGAAGGAAAAGGCAACGTATGCGTTTTCCCCCGGGTCGTTTCCCAACGAAGGTCGAATATCGAGTTGTCGTTAACGTTTCGAATACGTGTAGTGAATGTGTGAAAAAGAGTGATTGATTTGTGATTTTATACTACGAACAATTAAAATAATAAAAGTAAACTACTAATTAATCTAATGAACAATTAAACTAAGCATGTAAATTTAAAAACGAAAATTTGAAATTAAAAACGTTATGCGACGTATTATAAAACGTAACTAAAAATGATTTTGTGAAATTTAAAACCTAAAAATATAAAAATAATTTTCCTAAATTAAAAATGATAAAAGAAAATTTTGGAAAAAGAAAAATATATATATATATTTTTTTTTTTTTTTTTTTTTTTTTTTTTTTGACTTTTTAATAATTTTTAATGAATTAAAACTATTTAAAACTAATTAAGTGATTTAATTAAAATGTAAAAGTAACTTTGAAAAAACTATTTTATAAAAGAAAATTAGGAAATAGTTTATAAAGAACTAAAGGTACTGAAATTGTAATTTAGAAAAACTACCATATATAAGAAATGAAAGAAAATTAAAAGTTTATAAAAGCTAGGGACTAAAGTTGTAAAAACTGAAACCATTATAGATTTAATAAAAGACAGGGACTGAAATTGCCAAAACAACAAACTATTTAAGACTAAATTCTACTCAGTCACCATTTAAACCAACTCAGAAAATACAGGGACCAGAAGCGACAAACTCATAAACTTATTTTATTTTCTATATCAGTACATACTCCTCACAAGCTATTTTCAAAAGCTTATAACAAGCTCAAAACTTATCCAATTTTAAAGATGAAAGCTGTTTTGGAAAGCTTATCAAGCAAAGTTTACTAATATCCGAAAAGCCCTATGACAAATACTCAATTGCTTAGCTGAATTTAGCCTAGAACAGTAGCCAAAAGAATCTGCTGCACTATTTTTTAAACTAAATCAACTACTTAAAACTAAAACTAAATTAACTCAAAATTTGCAATTGTAAATCAACTCTAAAACTAAACCAGATTTTGCAAACTTCTTTTAAACTACTTAGATCAACCTCAAAATTGCCGCTATGTAAACTTAATCAGCTACTAAAGCAGAATTAACAAACAAAAACAGTAATATAATCTACATATGAAATAGCAGACAACAATGCTAAAAAAAAACATACTAGTCTGACAAGTGATTCTGCTGCAATACAGATTAACTCAGACTAATCAACCAGGCTTTAACAAACCATGAAAATATCCCCAGAACAGCTACTATCGAACCCAATTTCCTGCTTCTCTCGACCCCATCAGCATAACCAACTTATCATTTCAACTTCTCTCTGACTTTTATTTTATGAGAAACAAACAATATGGATGTAAACTAAAGCTTAACATAAACTTAAAGAAAATTCAGATGAACAGCTTAATCAATAAGCTTAGAAATATTTTTTCTCTTTTTTTTTTTTTTTTTTTTTTCAACTGAAGTATTACTAATACAAAAACAATACTGAATAAAAATTTTAGATTCAAGAACAATAAACTACCAAAAAAACAAAATTGATTTAAACTTTAATTCGGATTCAAATAAACTTGGTTTAAGCTAGAACATCAACCTTTAATTCGGATACAAATAAAAGCGACTTAAAATTTAAACAATTACAATAAAATCAAAACATTAAGAACAATTACCGATTACAAAAATTCTGATAAAACCAAAATTAAAGTTCGACTGAAAAAATTAAAGTAACAATAAAATGATTAATATTAAATCTAATCTATCTAAAAAAAACTAAAAACTAACTACTAAAAAGACTAGCCTCCAACGAGAAGTGATCCCCTGGTATTTATAAGCCTCGACCGATCCTTCTCGAGGGTCCATGCTGGCGATCCGCGTATCATCAGCTACCCACCACCCTTGGATCTTCCCTTTATCTCCAAGCTTCAACTCTTGACCGTACGATCAAAACAGCCACGCGTTCGGACCAATCATCTGCTGCCACGCGTCATTCTTTGTGTCAGGATTATCCTCGAAGTCCGTGCAATGACTGAATTACCCTTAATTGTGGTAATTTTTCGGGTTAAAATTTAGGGTTCATCCGGTTTGGGGATTTGGGGGTGAAAACTTGTGGAGCGGCATGTGAGAAAAGATAAGAGGGTGTGTTTTGTTTATTTGACCGAGTTGACTGAGTGGGAGTATTTAGCTTTTGACCGATTGGGTTATTTTAGTGTTGGGTCGGGTTTAGGGGTATGGGGAGTTGGATCCGGTTTGCTAAATGGGTGGTGTTAAGGTTGGGCCGGCGATGTTGGGTTTTATAGTTTAGTTGAGTGGGCCGGTTGTGGGATGGGGTTTATTTGAAGGTTGTGTTAATTGTTTTAAGGATTAAAGGTTGGGTAAGTTTTGAAGTGGGTGATAATTTTTAAATCCGGTTTTTGTGTTTAGTTTTAGGATAAAAAATAGTTTAGCCAAGGACCAAAGATGTAATTCATGAAACCTCAAGGACCACATTTGCCATTTCTCCAAGAATAAATCCAAGGGCTTAATTTGACAATTTCTGATAGATGGAGGACCTCGGTTGACTTTTTGACCATAATTTCTCCTCGGCATCGGCTACAAATAACACTTCCATATCTCGTGCTCGGTTTCCCGGTTCTTTGCTTGATTTTGTCCTTTTCTTTGATATCCGAGCCTGCATATGTAAAAAACACAAAAACACAATATATTTGGCATTTTGGTCGGGTTTTTGGTCTTTTTGGGTCCGGTTTTGGTCTAGAAATGGTATGTGTTTAAGCACATACCAAAATTCCCCCAGACTAAGCTATTGCAATGTCCTCATGCAATATTATAAGAACTCCCCGATTTTCCATTTTATTCTATTTTTGTATTTTTATATTTTTCTCTTTATTCATGTGACGGCTTTTGTTGACAATCATTATCTTTCGATAATTTTTAGGATCACGGAGCAGGAAACACGACACAAGAGGAAGTGACCATACGGATAAAATTCGTCGTCCTCGATTTTTCACGAGTCCCCAAACTAAGCTTAAAAACGAAATCATTGTCATCTACAAGTTAGACTGCCAACACTACTCAGAAAGCTAATTGTGGACTTCTCGTTCCCAAATTCCTATTTTTTCTCTATTTATTTTATTTTTGGTGAGAAATGAATTTCTTCAAATTCTCGTTTCGATAATTTTTAAGCCGATAAAGATACCTAGTTTAGACGCTAAGTAGTTTCCAAACCTTCCCTTGAAAACCGTTGCATACAAAAATGAGGTCCACATCAAGGTCTCTGATTTAACATGATTTTGAGAATATCCCTTTTATTTGCGACCGAAACAACTCATCTACGAGTCCAGAGACAGAAGCCTTTATTAGGATACCTCGGAGTCGAAATTTGGCATTTTTAATCATTATTAAGCACATATTATTAATCCTTGGCCCTTTATAACAATCACAACATCGGCTGCGAACCGGCAAGATGTGATAGTCTATTATGACCTTGGAATTTTTCCTCTGCCTTTATTAGAAGTCTACAACATCGGCTGCGAACCGGCAAGATGCAGAAAACTTTTTATGGCTTTGGATTATTATTATTCATTATTCATTATATATATTTTGCCAAATCCCGAGTCCTACGGCTTTTATAACAATCCCAACATCGGTTGTGAGCCGGCAAGATGGAATAGTCTATTACACCGTAACACTGGCAGTACCTTGATGTGTACCCAACTCTTATAAGCAAGGATTCTCTTAAGAAGGATTAAAAACTAAATTTCGCCAAAACCAAAATAACTTTAATTATTTATAGAGCATTTATTTTTGGGTGAAACAAGCTGATGGGAACAAAAAACCACAAATAACTTCGATGAGCTCTAAAGAGAACCAACTACTCCACGTTTAGCAATCTAACTTATAAACAACTCTATCATTTCTCGTTCTTCGCAAATTTAAAATCTTAAATAATAAGATCCGCGAATGCTTAGCCTTATAATCAAGCCATGCGTATATAAAGTCAATACGGGAACTTGCAAACTCTTAAAAAGAATTCGCGTTTTCTAGCTCCTTGTGTAAAAGACTAGCACGAGCTTATAGATTATAAACGGTTAAGGGGACAAGCTAGGGCTCAACACGACCGATCAAGTCAGAATTTTATTCCTACTCTCTCCAGCGGAAAATCAACAAAAAATGTCAAAAATTATTATATTTTTGCAAAAATTTTTCTCATTTTTTTGGATTTTTTCAATTTTGGAGGAAAAACGGGGTTGCACGAGACAATAGCAAAAATGCAAGGCAAAAATCAAATCGAAAGATTACCCCCCCCAGACTAAAACGAGACATTGTCCTCAATGTCTTAAAGGTAAGGGTTCTCCTACATAAATCTAAGGCCGTTTATTAATTATGCCAAAAGATAGATGCAAAACGATAAGATTTAGGATATCGATAAGCAGCGAATGATGAAACTCGAGTAGCGTGAAGGAAACTACGAGCACGAGAGTCTTCATCATCGGGCATTCCTGGACACAGCACAGAAAACACGAAACACAAGATATGGAAGAGGGGATCCCTCCTCATGTTTTATTAGAAAATAGATAAGAAGATAGATGGATAAGCATGGGGTGCCTCCCACGAAGCGCTTGTTTTTGGTAACCGAGTCACATGAGCTTGACTCGACCCCGAATTTATTTGTCCTTGGGGGAGCATGTGGAAAAGATAATCTCCATCGGACTTTCGTTCAAGATGTTTGGATAAACATTGAAGCATACGAAAGTTCCACTCCGATGAGACACCCGCGGCTCTAGATAGAAAAGAAAATGCCGGGGTCAAAGATGGTATCTTCACTCCCTAAGGAGTGAATGAGAGGAGAAGTCACCGGGTAGGTGAAGAAAGGAAGAAAGATCATTATTAGAATGGGGACCCATTCTTCATCATCAAAGCTCTTGAAAACCTCGGGAGGGAGGGTTGGGGTGAAATCATTGATAATCAAACTCTTAGGATAGAGTACATCTCCCCCCGGGTCATGATCTTCCTCAAAATCATAGAAATCATACTCTGGAGGAGATATGATATGATTCTTATGAAGTTTGTCTTTGAGCTTGAGCTCTGAAAGGATATACGGAGGTGGGACATGTGCTGTACTTTGTATGCTAGAAGTTTGCACCTCGTCCATTATTGTCTTCGTATCTGACTCATTACTTGTAGAGTCCTTGGCCTCGACGTTCTCTAACCCCTCATCAAAAAGAGGATTAATAACACTGAAAGTGTACTCTTTATTATATTCAAAAAGAGGATTAGAGAAAATTCCGGAAGTAATCTCGGAAACGTCAAGGGAATCTCCATAAGATTGTGAATCAAATTCACCGTCAAATATTTCCTTAGACTCACTTGGGATTGGGACGAGGTTCTCAACACCGTCTGATTCCGTTGCCGGAATAGTGTTAAGATGCTCGTCCCCCATTTTTAGAGAGTCCTCGGGCTCTTTGGTAGGAACGACGGGTATGGTTGCAACTGACGAACTCTCATAAACTCCCCACCCAGAGTCCTCATCATCGTCGTCATCGTAAACGAAAGTTTGACGATATTGGGAGTTTACTCTAGCTGCTTGTTCTTTAGCTTGAAGTTCTCCAGAAGTTCTTTGGTTAAATTGATTAACCATATCCTTAAAGCTTTTTGTTAACTCTAGAAGTCCATGGTTATATTTCTTTGTAGATTCTAATAGTTCCATGAGAAGTTCTTGATTGAGTGGTTGTGGAGGTTGGAAATTGTCAAAACCGGGAGTACTATAACAAGGATTCGGTTCATAGTAATTTTGATTCCACGGTTGACATTGATAGTCATTATGAGGACCTCCACAATTTGGACAAGAAAGGTTCGATGTATCATTGAAATACGGTTCTTGCTCATAAAAGTTTTGAGGAGGGTGAGTGAAATTATTTTGGGGATAATTGGAAATGTTCGGATTAAAATCATAAGTATATGAATTTTCGACTTCCGAAGCACAGAACGAACAAAATCCATTGATCAAATTTCTACCACACCTCTCGCAAGTGCACCGTTGACAATAAGACGATGTCGGATCAATCGAATCTCCACACCCGTCGCAATAACGTTGATCGAACGAAGATATATCGGGCTGTGGTGGGTAGTTGTAGAAATTTGAAGAGTCATTGAATGAATTCATATTTTGATTATAATCAACTGAATTCCTCGAACCACAAAACAAACAACTTCCGTTTCGAATATCATTTCCGCACCGTTCGCACGTACACCACCGACACGGCATTCCAAAAAGTGGTTCTCCACAACCGACACAAGGAATAATTGAGTCCATCAGAATTAAACAAATAGAGGATTAAGAAGATGAGAATTAAACGGATAAGAAGATTGAAGAAGAATATTTTTGAATTTTCAAATTTAGGAACATGGAAAATCACAAAAGAAAAAATAATTTTGGAAAGAAAATCTTTTTGGATTTTTATATATAAGGAAAACCTTGAAAAACAAATTTATTTTATTTTTGGTAACCGTTACGTTATTCGTAACCGTTTCCTTTAAAACTACGCGCAGCGTGGCGGGAAGGCAAAGGTAGCTCCGAAGATGCTTAAAAACCCGCCTTCTTCAGCTCGACAATTTAATGTCAAGCTTCCTTAAACCCCGTAATTAGGTTGTAGTAATAAAGTAATCCGATAACGATCAATTTCACGATTTGTTTTGTTGTTATTTCGGAATGGTTTACAACCGCCCTCCTTCAACGGAAGACCGAGGATTTATTATTAATGGTGAAAACACTTTAGGAAAAGTGTTTTTTAATTATTATATTTTTGTATTTTTTTATTTTTCAAAAACAATTAACTTCCGAGGAAGGGTCTTCAAAACACAATTCTTATGGCGAAACTCCAACTCTTTTCAAGCCTTCCCCGGCAGCGGCGCCATTTTTTGATTCGTTCGTTTTCGTAGTACTTTTTATTTCCGAAGGAAAAGGCAACGTATGCGTTTTCCCCCGGGTCGTTTCCCAACGAAGGTCGAATATCGAGTTGTCGTTAACGTTTCGAATACGTGTAGTGAATGTGTGAAAAAGAGTGATTGATTTGTGATTTTATACTACGAACAATTAAAATAATAAAAGTAAACTACTAATTAATCTAATGAACAATTAAACTAAGCATGTAAATTTAAAAACGAAAATTTGAAATTAAAAACGTTATGCGACGTATTATAAAACGTAACTAAAAATGATTTTGTGAAATTTAAAACCTAAAAATATAAAAATAATTTTCCTAAATTAAAAATGATAAAAGAAAATTTTGGAAAAAGAAAAATATATATATATATATTTTTTTTTTTTTTTTTTTTTTTTTTTTTTTGACTTTTTAATAATTTTTAATGAATTAAAACTATTTAAAACTAATTAAGTGATTTAATTAAAATGTAAAAGTAACTTTGAAAAAACTATTTTATAAAATAAAATTAGGAAATAGTTTATAAAGAACTAAAGGTACTGAAATTGTAATTTAGAAAAACTACCATATATAAGAAATGAAAGAAAATTAAAAGTTTATAAAAGCTAGGGACTAAAGTTGTAAAAACTGAAACCATTATAGATTTAATAAAAGACAGGGACTGAAATTGCCAAAACAACAAACTATTTAAGACTAAATTCTACTCAGTCACCATTTAAACCAACTCAGAAAATACAGGGACCAGAAGCGACAAACTCATAAACTTATTTTATTTTCTATATCAGTACATACTCCTCACAAGCTATTTTCAAAAGCTTATAACAAGCTCAAAACTTATCCAATTTTAAAGATGAAAGCTGTTTTGGAAAGCTTATCAAGCAAAGTTTACTAATATCCGAAAAGCCCTATGACAAATACTCAATTGCTTAGCTGAATTTAGCCTAGAACAGTAGCCAAAAGAATCTGCTGCACTATTTTTTAAACTAAATCAACTACTTAAAACTAAAACTAAATTAACTCAAAATTTGCAATTGTAAATCAACTCTAAAACTAAACCAGATTTTGCAAACTTCTTTTAAACTACTTAGATCAACCTCAAAAATTGCCGCTATGTAAACTTAATCAGCTACTAAAGCAGAATTAACAAACAAAAACAGTAATATAATCTACATATGAAATAGCAGACAACAATGCTAAAAAAAAACATACTAGTCTGACAAGTGATTCTGCTGCAATACAGATTAACTCAGACTAATCAACCAGGCTTTAACAAACCATGAAAATATCCCCAGAACAGCTACTATCGAACCCAATTTCCTGCTTCTCTCGACCCCATCAGCATAACCAACTTATCATTTCAACTTCTCTCTGACTTTTATTTTATGAGAAACAAACAATATGGATGTAAACTAAAGCTTAACATAAACTTAAAGAAAATTCAGATGAACAGCTTAATCAATAAGCTTAGAAATATTTTTTCTCTTTTTTTTTTTTTTTTTTTTTTCAACTGAAGTATTACTAATACAAAAACAATACTGAATAAAAATTTTAGATTCAAGAACAATAAACTACCAAAAAAACAAAATTGATTTAAACTTTAATTCGGATTCAAATAAACTTGGTTTAAGCTAGAACATCAACCTTTAATTCGGATACAAATAAAAGCGACTTAAAATTTAAACAATTACAATAAAATCAAAACATTAAGAACAATTACCGATTACAAAAATTCTGATAAAACCAAAATTAAAGTTCGACTGAAAAAATTAAAGTAACAATAAAATGATTAATATTAAATCTAATCTATCTAAAAAAAACTAAAAACTAACTACTAAAAAGACTAGCCTCCAACGAGAAGTGATCCCCTGGTATTTATAAGCCTCGACCGATCCTTCTCGAGGGTCCATGCTGGCGATCCGCGTATCATCAGCTACCCACCACCCTTGGATCTTCCCTTTATCTCCAAGCTTCAACTCTTGACCGTACGATCAAAACAGCCACGCGTTCGGACCAATCATCTGCTGCCACGCGTCATTCTTTGTGTCAGGATTATCCTCGAAGTCCGTGCAATGACTGAATTACCCTTAATTGTGGTAATTTTTCGGGTTAAAATTTAGGGTTCATCCGGTTTGGGGATTTGGGGGTGAAAACTTGTGGAGCGGCATGTGAGAAAAGATAAGAGGGTGTGTTTTGTTTATTTGACCGAGTTGACTGAGTGGGAGTATTTAGCTTTTGACCGATTGGGTTATTTTAGTGTTGGGTCGGGTTTAGGGGTATGGGGAGTTGGATCCGGTTTGCTAAATGGGTGGTGTTAAGGTTGGGCCGGCGATGTTGGGTTTTATAGTTTAGTTGAGTGGGCCGGTTGTGGGATGGGGTTTATTTGAAGGTTGTGTTAATTGTTTTAAGGATTAAAGGTTGGGTAAGTTTTGAAGTGGGTGATAATTTTTAAATCCGGTTTTTGTGTTTAGTTTTAGGATAAAAAATAGTTTAGCCAAGGACCAAAGATGTAATTCATGAAACCTCAAGGACCACATTTGCCATTTCTCCAAGAATAAATCCAAGGGCTTAATTTGACAATTTCTGATAGATGGAGGACCTCGGTTGACTTTTTGACCATAATTTCTCCTCGGCATCGGCTACAAATAACACTTCCATATCTCGTGCTCGGTTTCCCGGTTCTTTGCTTGATTTTGTCCTTTTCTTTGATATCCGAGCCTGCATATGTAAAAACACAAAAACACAATATATTTGGCATTTTAGTCGGGTTTTTGGTCTTTTTGGGTCCGGTTTTGGTCTAGAAATGGTATGTGTTTAAGCACATACCACAAACCCAGGTTCGATTCCTGGTAATGACAAAATTCAAAACAAATACACAAAAACAAATACACAATATCACTACTAAATATCACTACTCAAACAGCAATATCAAATATAGCAAATTCAAACAAGCTAACACCTTATCTAAACTACTTCAAACAGCAATATCAAATATAGCAAATTCAAACAAGCTAACACCTTATCTAAACTACTTCAAACAGCAATATCAAGACAGATTAAGATCAAATATAGCAACTAGCAAGCAAGTATCAAAGATCTAAACTATTCTATACTAGAAATATTAAAATGGAGTAAAAATAAAAAGAGAAGCTCACAAATCAATTCCCCTCAGCAAGAACAGAGGAGATTTCCCAGAAGCCTATCTTTAAGATAGGCTAAGCTCTTCCCGGATTAGCTCAACTTATCAGAATTTCCACAGATCGATGATTCACAAACGCATTTGACTTTTGTTGACCGAAGGATGCTTTGAATGTTTCACAGCAATTACACTAATTCTAACTTACAATAAGCTAAAAAGCTTACATAAGCTGATCTTAGATGAAATTAGCTCACTGAAGCAGATTCGACTATATATATATATATATATATATATATATATATATATATATATATATATATATATATATATATATATATATATATATATATATATATATATATTTTTTTTTTTTTTTTTTTTTTTTTTTTTTCTTTTCTTTTGATCAGATGTTAAAACAAATTTAATAAACAGAAAAACTCAAAACTCAAATTAAACTTCAAAAGAAAAACTCAAATTAACTGAGAATTCGGATAACAAAAGTAACTTCAAAATTAAACTTGCATTAAAACCTTAAATATTACAAAACTCAAATCGAATGAAACACTAAATTACCGAACTCAATATTAATCAATCTTGAACAACAATTAAAATATTACAACTAAAACTTTCATTAATTCAAATTAACAATTACAAAATAATATCCGAAACAGACTTTAGAATTAAACAAACTTAAGAAAATTACAATGAAAATTAAGAAAACATTTTGACAGCATAACTTTGCTAAATAAAAATTACACGTTGAAAATGGGGTAACCTCTCCTCTATTTATAAGCTCGATCCGAACCTTCTGGTCTTTGCCACGCTGGCGATCCGCGTCCCTCTTAGCTTCAAATCTACCCTTAGATCATCTTTCTCTTCTTTCTTCCTTTGCTAACCGTACGATCACAAAATAATACGTGTTCGATCCAATAATTTGCTCCCACGTGTCCCCGTGTGTGCTAGTTTGCTCTGACAAGGTCTGACAAGGGTACGAAAGGACCTAATTACCCTTAATTGCGGTAATTTTTGGGTTTGGTAATTAGGGTTCATAGGAGGAAATTGGGGATCGGTTATTTCTTTGTTTTTCGGGAGAGAGATAAGGTCAGTAAATGGGTGAGTGAGGTGTGAGTTTGTTTCTTTTTATTTTTATCTTTTTTCTCTTTTGACCGAAGGAGTATTATTGACCCGGTAGTGAAGTTTTGACCGGGTATGATTTATTCTTTTAACCGGGTGGGTAAAGTTTAGTGTTGGGCCGGATGGGGTTGGCTTGGGCTATTTTTAATATTTGAGGTGAGTGGGCTAGTGGAGTTTGTAAGGTTTAAGGATTTAGGAAAAGTTTTAAGGATTAAAGTTATTTAAGGGACTATAGGTGGAATTTCTAGATTCTTAAGGGCTGATGTTGTCATTTTTCAAAGTTGAATCCACGGGCTAATGTTGACGACTTCAGATAGATGGAGGACTAGGGATGCCTTTTAGACCATTTTCTTTGTTTCTGGTTCCGGTTCTGAGCCTTTTCGTATCTCGTGCTCGTTTTCTTGATTTTCTTGTGTCTTTTGTCAATTTTCACTATATCCATCCCTGCACATGCACAAACACAAAAACACAATATCTTTTGGCATTTTGGTCGGGTTTTTGGTTATTTTGGTCCGGTTTTGGTCTAGAAATGATATGTGTTTAAGCACATACCAAAAATCCCCCAGACTAAGTATTGCAATGTCCTCATGCAATATTATGAAAAACTCCCCGATTTTCCTTTTATTCTATTTTTGTATTTTTCTTATTATTCGAGTGACGGCTTTTGATGACAATCATTATCTATCGATAATTTTTAGGGTCATAGAGCAGGAAACACGACTCATAAAGAAGTGACCATACGGATAAAATTCGTCGTTCCTGATTTTTCACGAGTCCCCAAACTAAGCTTAAAAACGAGATCATTGTTATTTACAAGTTAGATTGCCGACATTACTCAGAAAGCTAATTGTAGACTTCTCGTTCCCAAATTCCTATTTTTCTTCTATTTATTTTATTTTTGGTGAGAAATGAATTTCTTCAAATCCTCGTTTCGATAATTTTTAATCCGATAAAGATACCTAGTTTAGACGCTAAGTAGTTTCCAAACCTTCCCTCGAAAACCGTTGCATACAAAAATGAGGTCCACATCAAGGTCTCTGATTTAACACGATTTTGAGAATATCCCTTTTATTTGCGACCGAAACAACTCATCTACGAGTCCAGAGACGGAAGCCTTTATTAGGATACCTCGGAGTCGAAATTTGGCATTTTTAACATTATTAAGCACATATTATTATTGATCCTTGGCCCTTTATAACAATCACAACATCGGCTGCGAACCGGCAAGATGTGATAGTCTATTATGACCTTGGAATTTTTCCTCTGCCTTTATTAGAAGTCTACAACATCGGCTGCGAACCGGCAAGATGCAGAAAACTTTTTATGGCTTTGGATTATTATTATTATTATTCATTATTCATTATAAATTTTGCCAAATCCCGAGTCCTACGGTTTTTATAACAATCCCAACATCGGTTGTGAGCCGGCAAGATGGAATAGTCTATTACACCGTAACACTGGCAGTACCTTGATGTATACCCAACTTCCATAAGCAAGGATTCTCTTAAGAAGGATTAAAAACTAAATTTCGCCAAAACCAAAATAGCTTTAATTATTTATAGAGTGCTATTTTTGGTGAAACAAGCTGATGGGAACAAAAAGCCACAAGTAACTTTGATGAGCTCTAAAGAGATCCAACTACTCCACGTTTAGCAATCTAACTTATAAACAACTCTATCATTTCTCGTTCTTCGCAAATTTAAAATCTTAAATAATAAGATCCGCGAATGCTTAGCCTTATTGTCAAGCCATGCATATATAAAGTCAAATACGGGAACTTGCAAACTCTTTAAAAAGAATTCGCGTTTTCTAGCTCCTTATGTAAAAGACTAGCACAAGCTTATAGATTATAAATGGTTAAGGAGACAAGCTAGGGCTCAACACGCCCGGTCAAGTCAGAATTTTATTCCTACTCTACCCAGCGGAAAGTCAACAAAAATGTCAAAATTTATTATATTTTTGCAAAAATTTTTAAATTTTTCTCATTTTTTTTTTTTTTGGATTTTTTTCAATTTTGGAGGAAAAACGGGGTTGCACGAGACAATAGCAAAAATGCAAGGCAAAAATCAAATCACAAGATTACCCCCCCCCCCCCCCCCCCCAGACTAGAACGAGACATTGTCCTCAATGTCTTAAAGGTACGGGTATCCCTACAAAAATCTAAGGCCGTTTATTAATTATGCCAAAAGATAGATGTAAAACGATAAGATTTTGGATATTTGGATAAGCAGCGGATGATGAAACTCGAGTAGCGTGAAGGAAACTACGAGCACGAGAGTCTTCATCATCGACATTCCTGGACACATCATAGAAAAACAACGAGGCACAAGATATGGAGGAGGATCCCCTCCTCTTCAGTAAGAAAATAGAAAGAAGATAGATGGATAAGCATGGGGTGCCTCCCACGAAGCGCTTGTTTTTGGTAACCGAGTCACATGAGCTTGACTCGACCCCGAATTTATTTGTCCTTGGGGGAGCAAGTGGAAGAGATAATCTCAATCGGACTTTCGTTCAAGATGTTTGGATAAACATTGAAGCACACGAAAGTTCCACTCCGATTGAGATACCCACGGCTTTAGAGGATGAAAGCGGTGATGCCGGGGTCAAAAACTTTGTCTTCGTTTCCGGCTGGAAACGATAGTAAAGTTTCAAGCAGAGATGTCTCCGGACAGAATGGGAGTTTTTGAGTAGAAAGAAGCAGAGAGGAATCATTTTTCTCCAGAATTAAAAGTTCCTTAGATGAGGCAGGAAACTTTAAATTCTTAGCACGATTCAATTTCATCAAAGGATGAAGGTCACCATCATCGAGTAAGCCTGGCTTAAATACTTTGTCCTCACAAGAAAACTCAGCAGGGTACTCGATG
Organism: Artemisia tridentata subsp. tridentata; assembly: GCA_021014915.2. NCBI lineage: Eukaryota > Viridiplantae > Streptophyta > Magnoliopsida > Asterales > Asteraceae > Artemisia > Artemisia tridentata. The sequence goes on along the minus strand of CP139503.1, from coordinate 194,140,385 downwards.
GAGGACTCAATAAAGAAATCATCCTTGGGAGAATGAGGAGCTAAGTCATTAGAGACAGTTGAAGCATCCTCGGTTATGGTTTCAATTTTAGGGCCTTTTTCAGTAGGTTTACCATATAAAAGATTTCTCCATTCGGTTTGATCGGCCCTAAAATCGAAGAGATCATCATCATCATTAAGCTCGGAGTAAGAATCAGATGATGGAGCATGGTACAAAAGATCTTCAACTTCTTTATAATCAGCATGAACGTCAAAGAGATCATCATCATATGATGGAAGTGGATCATCGTGAGCGAGTTCATCGGTGAACTCCTCGTGATAAGAATCATATTTAAACGGATCCTGGTTCATTAAAGATTCCAATTTTCTTAAGTCAGATTCAAAATCAAACTCATCATCCTCATCCCCCGGTGGGATTGGATCAATGTGAGCGAGTTCATCGGCGAACTCCTCAAGAAGAGAATCAGTATAAGAAGTGGTACTGCCACTACTGTGATCTTCTGATTTTGATTCAACATCTGGAACGGATTTAGGCGGTTTTTCCTTAACAACTTCCAGGGGAAATAATTGTTCATCAAATTTCAAGATATCTTCCCCTGGATCACTATTGGTCTCAACAATTTCTGGCGAAATTGGAGCATTAACAGACAACACCTCGAGCTCTTCCCTCGAGATTTCACTTCCCTCAATCGGAGGAGAAGGATGGGAAGAGTCGGAAAGAGCAGAATCAACCATCTCTACACGATAAACCGTCTCCGGAGGTGGGACAAGGGGTGTGCTCTTAGAGCTAGCATTTTCCACCTCTTCCGTTGTGGTCTCCGAATCCGATTCATCATCATCAAGAATACTCTTAGTATTTGTAGCACAACACTCAAACCATTTGCTCGATCCAGGATTAATTTTCATGGCCTTGAGTTCAGCATGTTTTTCTGACATACTCTTGACCGTGAATCTTGAAAGGTTTGGATCAACTTTTTTAGGAGCAATTACGGGATCGGACTTTTGATCAACCGTAGCGACATTGTATTTGTCGGTTTGAGGTTTCGAGTTCGGATTGATTTGAAACGTAACTTTTTCATTATCAACTCGCAAGGTAATCTCTTCATTATAAACATCAATCAACGCTCGCCCGGTTCTTAAGAATCCTCTCCCGAGAATGAGAGGAACTCGGGGATCGGCATCAAATTCGACAATCACAAAGTCTGCCGGAAAATTGAATTTTCCCACATTAACGTAGACGTCTTCGGCTATTCCAATTGGTCGAGTAATTGATCGATCTGCGAGCTCGAGAGTCATGCGGGTCGGAGTGAGAGCGGGGAGAGATAATTTTTCCCAGACGGACTTAGGCATTAGGTTAATGCTAGCGCCAAGATCGGCCAAGGCGAAACATTGAACCATCCCCGGAAAATTGCACGGAATAAGGAACTTTCCGGGATCTCCTAGCTTTTCTGGAAGCTTTTTGAGGAGAACCGCGGAACATTGTTCATTCAACGGGGTTGTTTTTGCCATCTCAAACAATTTATCTTTGTTGCTCAGTAAATTCTTCACCATCGATGCAAACTTCGGCATTAAAAGAGCAGCATCCGCAAAGCTAATTTCGAAACTCATATCTTGAAAGATTTGATAGAATTTCTCCATCTGATGCGTATTCTTATCATGGTGCTTTTGTTCATCAAGTCGCGACGGATACGGAAGTTTTATCTTAACGGGAACCTCTTGTTCAAAATCAACTTTCCCTTTTTCTTTTGACGTTTGGACAACCGGAGGTTGGATGTCTTCGGTTCTTCCGTTATTAGTAGGAAGTGCCGTATCCGTTGTCTCCTCGGTTTCACGGGCGACTACCTTGGGAGGAAGAGAAGAAGAGGTAGTCGGAGCCGTAGGTCCATCATAACAAACACCACTACGTGTTGTGATCGCTTTAACGTCTCCCCTCGGGTTTGCGATCGTGTTGCTGGGTAGAGAAGTAGTACCCGAACCCGAGGGCTGATCATTTAAACGTTTCTTAATCTCACTCATTTCCTTAGTTAACAACTCTTGAGTTCTCATCAAATTTTGATTTTGAAGCATTAATTGTCGAAGAATCTCATCCGAGGGCGGCGGATTTGGAACAACATTTTGATTTTGATTAAAATTTTGCCCTCGGTTGTTGTTATTGAAACCTTGATTATGAAAATTTCCTTGATTTTGATTCATGTTTCCTTGATTAGCATTGAAATTCCCATAAAAATTCCCTTGATTCTGATTTCCTTGAAAACCCCGGTTTTGATTTTGATTAAAACCATTGTTTTGAAAACCATTATTTGCACGATTTTGATTATTGTTCACTTGATTACGGTTTTGACCTTGATTTTGATTTTGATTGTTGAATCCCGGTGGTGGTCCAAGGTAATTATTCGAACGGTAGCTAAGGAGATTATGGTCTCCTTGGGGTTGGTAACCGTTACCACCCTGATTTGTAGCATACACATTCTCGTGAGTAAAGGCACCGGTGGCCGGACACTCATAATACGGGTGTGGACCACCACATGTTTCACAAATCTGGTTCACAACATTAATTTGTTGAGGAGTTCTTTCCTTCATTAAAAGTCCCATTTGTTTAGTAAGAGTTAAAATAGCCTCATTGGTTTTGCTATTTTGATCAAGAACATGAGCCAAAACTTCGTCATTTGATTTGCTACTAGCACTCGAGACTTGAGTTTTGCTCCTAGAAGTCCTTACTCTAGCTTTATTCTCGATGATCGTAAAAGCTTCTTGCTGGTTCCGGGTCAACAAGTTTCCACCCGCAGCAGAATTGAGTGAATCTTGATCAGCATGACACAACCCATTATAGAAAGTATCAATCTGATGCAAGAGTGAAAACCCGTGATTTGGACATTTTTCCAACAACTCCTTAAATCTATCCCAAGCTTCGCTGAACGATTCATCGAAAGCTTGTTGGAATCGAAAGATTTGAGTGCGGAGATTAGAAGTTTTAGACGGAGGATAGAAATGATTCACAAACTTTGAAGCTAGATCACCCCAAGTGTAGATGGAATTTTGAGGTTCCTTTTCTAGCCAAGTCCGGGCCGCTCCTTTGAGGGAGAAAGGAAACAATTTCATTTTGATCACATCATACGGCACTTGGTTGATCTTTATTGTTTCAGTGATATCGGTGAAATTTCTGATATGAGAATGAGGATCTTCATTCTCAAATCCGTAAAATGAAATACTCGTGATGAGGTTCAATAACCCGTGATTGATTTCGAATTGATTAGCAAGTATGTCGGGAATCACAATGGCCCTTCGCACACCATTAAATGGTGTTTGAAGTTGTTCCTCCATCGGACGGAGGTCGGGGCCCGGTTGTGCTCCTTGATTAGGCTCCACCGGAGGAGCTTGATTGTGTTGGTTGTTGGCCATTTCCTCAACGTTTGGGAAATGAGTACGGTGTGTGTGTCGAATTACCCTTTCGGGGTTTGATAATGGAGAAATAAGATTTTGAGAAGATGAGCGGGTGTTCATACACCAAAAAGAAATCAAAAATGAAAATCAAAAATCTTTTTGTATTTTTGGTTAGGAATTATTTTTGGCTTTTTTAATATATTGAAAAATAAAATTTTTTATTTTCTTTTTGGTAACCGTTACGTTAACCGTAACCGTTTCCTTTAAAACTACGCGCAGCGTGGCGGGAAGGCAAAGGTAGCTCCGAAGATGCTTAAAAACCCGCCTTCTTCAGCTCGACAATTTAATGTCAAGCTTCCTTAAACCCCGTAATTAGGTTGTAGTAATAAAGTAATCCGATAACGATTAATTACACGATTTGTTTTGTTGTTATTTGGAATGGTTTACAACCGCCCTCCTTCAACGGAAGACGGAGGATTTATTATTAATGGTGAAAACACTTTAGGAAAAGTGTTTTTTAATTATTATATTTTTGTATTTTTATTTTTATAAAAAAACAATAACTTCCAAGGAAGGATCTTCAAATCACAAAAACAACGGACGAAATCGACGCACTCGTTTCAAGCCTTCCCCGGCAGCGGCGCCATTTTATTGATGCGATTTTATTTTTGTTTTTATTTTTCCAAAGAAATATTCGTGAGAATATTCCCCCGGGTCGTTCTCCCAACGAAGGTTTGACGGCGAATTTGTCGAATCGGTGTCGTGAAAATGTGAAGTGAATAAGTGAACGTGAGAGATTATTTTTTTAAGAATTGATTATACTATAATGAGAAAAATTAAAAGCAATCTACGCTATTAATATAAATGCACACAAAGAAATTTCAAATAAATGCAAACCCCGGGCTAATCCCGAGATTTATAAATCTATTAGCGAAATTATACTTAAAATAGAAATAAAAATAAAAATAAAATCTAAAGGACGAAAATGATTTTTAAAAAGAACTGATTTTATAAAAAGAAATTTAAGAAAATAAAGTTTTATAAAAAACAAGGGACTAAAAATGCAATTTAGGAAACTTTATTTAAACTAAAACTATTTAAAGCAAAAGACAAGGACCAAATTGTATTTTACTGAAACTTGTTTAATACACTAATACTTTTAAGCAAAAGACAAGGACCGGACTTGTAATTTTTGAAATTCTAATAAAACTAAAGGTGATTTGAAACAAAAACAAGGACCAAACTCGCAACACCTGAAACTAAAGGACTGATTTGAAATTTTTTTTAATAACTAAAAATGATTTACACAATCAAACCCAGGTTCGATTCCTGGTAATGACAAAATTCAAAACAAATACACAAAAACAAATACACAATATCACTACTAAATATCACTACTCAAACAGCAATATCAAATATAGCAAATTCAAACAAGCTAACACCTTATCTAAACTACTTCAAACAGCAATATCAAATATAGCAAATTCAAACAAGCTAACACCTTATCTAAACTACTTCAAACAGCAATATCAAGACAGATTAAGATCAAATATAGCAACTAGCAAGCAAGTATCAAAGATCTAAACTATTCTATACTAGAAATATTAAAATGGAGTAAAAATAAAAAGAGAAGCTCACAAATCAATTCCCCTCAGCAAGAACAGAGGAGATTTCCCAGAAGCCTATCTTTAAGATAGGCTAAGCTCTTCCCGGATTAGCTCAACTTATCAGAATTTCCACAGATCGATGATTCACAAACGCATTTGACTTTTGTTGACCGAAGGATGCTTTGAATGTTTCACAGCAATTACACTAATTCTAACTTACAATAAGCTAAAAAGCTTACATAAGCTGATCTTAGATGAAATTAGCTCACTGAAGCAGATTCGACTATATATATATATATATATATATATATATATATATATATATATATATATATATATATATATATATATATATATATATATATATATATATATATATATATATTTTTTTTTTTTTTTTTTCTTTTCTTTTGATCAGATGTTAAAACAAATTTAATAAACAGAAAAACTCAAAACTCAAATTAAACTTCAAAAGAAAAACTCAAATTAACTGAGAATTCGGATAACAAAAGTAACTTCAAAATTAAACTTGCATTAAAACCTTAAATATTACAAAACTCAAATCGAATGAAACACTAAATTACCGAACTCAATATTAATCAATCTTGAACAACAATTAAAATATTACAACTAAAACTTTCATTAATTCAAATTAACAATTACAAAATAATATCCGAAACAGACTTTAGAATTAAACAAACTTAAGAAAATTACAATGAAAATTAAGAAAACATTTTGACAGCATAACTTTGCTAAATAAAAATTACACGTTGAAAATGGGGTAACCTCTCCTCTATTTATAAGCTCGATCCGAACCTTCTGGTCTTTGCCACGCTGGCGATCCGCGTCCCTCTTAGCTTCAAATCTACCCTTAGATCATCTTTCTCTTCTTTCTTCCTTTGCTAACCGTACGATCACAAAATAATACGTGTTCGATCCAATAATTTGCTCCCACGTGTCCCCGTGTGTGCTAGTTTGCTCTGACAAGGTCTGACAAGGGTACGAAAGGACCTAATTACCCTTAATTGCGGTAATTTTTGGGTTTGGTAATTAGGGTTCATAGGAGGAAATTGGGGATCGGTTATTTCTTTGTTTTTCGGGAGAGAGATAAGGTCAGTAAATGGGTGAGTGAGGTGTGAGTTTGTTTCTTTTTATTTTTATCTTTTTTCTCTTTTGACCGAAGGAGTATTATTGACCCGGTAGTGAAGTTTTGACCGGGTATGATTTATTCTTTTAACCGGGTGGGTAAAGTTTAGTGTTGGGCCGGATGGGGTTGGCTTGGGCTATTTTTAATATTTGAGGTGAGTGGGCTAGTGGAGTTTCTAAGGTTTAAGGATTTAGGAAAAGTTTTAAGGATTAAAGTTATTTAAGGGACTATAGGTGGAATTTCTAGATTCTTAAGGGCTGATGTTGTCATTTTTCAAAGTTGAATCCACGGGCTAATGTTGACGACTTCAGATAGATGGAGGACTAGGGATGCCTTTTAGACCATTTTCTTTGTTTCTGGTTCCGGTTCTGAGCCTTTTCGTATCTCGTGCTCGTTTTCTTGATTTTCTTGTGTCTTTTGTCAATTTTCACTATATCCATCCCTGCACATGCACAAACACAAAAACACAATATCTTTTGGCATTTTGGTCGGGTTTTTGGTTATTTTGGTCCGGTTTTGGTCTAGAAATGATATGTGTTTAAGCACATACCAGTAGGATTATCAGTAATATTAGTAGTAGCATAGTTATTATTATTAGTATTGTGGAGTGGGTCGGGTCTTTACCCTCTGTCAGCTCTCTCCACAGCCCACTAGGGGCATATTAAGTAGTATGTATAAATACCCCTTCCCTTGCAAGGGAAGGGTTGGACCTTTCAATCTAATATTACACAAGTTACTTTCTCTCACTAAAAGGCTCCCACTTCTCTCTAGAACTTCCATCCATTCGATCCATAACAAGCCTCACAATAGTGTTTCTTGCTTAGTGAATACCCTACAATTGGTATCAGAGCCAGGTTAACCTTCGGATCCGTGAGGACCGACCTGTGATCAGGTAGAATTCCCTTTAAAGAGAATTCTCCTTGACAGGAATTTCCAGCTTGTTGTAAAAGACTCATTCAATGAACTAACATTGGACTCGTCTTACAAGCATGTTCTCATACCGGAACGTCTCAAAGCAAACAACACGGTTGAGTGAATCAGTGAATTGAATACCCACTGATTGATGAGAAATAGATTAGAAAAATCACTCGCGTGTTACTGGATAAACAATTTTTATGTAACACGACGAGGGTTTTACACATTAAATCACATTTCTGTCATAAATACTTTTGTTTGAAAATTTTCACAATCAATGCGCTCGAAATTCATTTGATGAGCACATTGAAGGGTTTTCCAAAAGCATCCGTCAATCCATTTCCTGGAACAAGTTTGATTCAAATGTGAATCGCCCCATTGTTTCATTCCAGTTGTCACAGGTTTGATCCATGAAGGATCTCACATGTCACCCACCAAGAGCTCGTTTGATGTTGGCTCTAGAAGGATTTCCATCTTCATTGTGATTACTTTAAGTATCACTCGGATGTTCTGGCAATACCACAAGGATAATGCGTAGGACTCTTCATATATATTTTCTTGCTTTTCACGGTGTATGAAACAACAAGCATATTGGAAATGTGTCCTAATGAGATTAATTGATGATCTCTTGGCTCTAGACTCAATAGTGCATTTTGATTTAGTGATCGGAGGCTGGAGAGGACTGCCACCTTTTCAATATCATCTAACTCGGAGTGAGAGAGACGATAGCAATGTATTGATCTCCGTGACAAGTGAAACAAGAGTCCTTTGAGGGACCTTGAGTGGCTAGGGAGGGTTGTGCAGCGTATCACTGGGTCCATGATACTTTGTCTTCAATGTCAGCAATCAACTAAGTGATTCTGACAGCATATGTATTGACCCGGTTTCTGCCTAAGATGTAAGGAGGGCTTCTTTCTTTTCACCCTTTATCTTTACATTTCTTTTTCATTCTTCAACCCCTTCAGTGCTTACCGAGACTTCATAACTAGCACCTTGTTGGGTTTGTTCCAGTGCTAGCTCCATCTCAGTCGGCACTCTTCCCTTATTCACTTTTCTCCTTTTTAATCATTCCTAAGGACTTCTATTCTAATTAGAGGATTGTCCCTGGGAAGATCCCTCCGGTTCTGGCTGGATCATGGGAACAAATACCTAACCTCACCATCCTTATAACTCCAATGCATTAAAATAAGATTGGTCGGTCTTTGGTATTCTTCCACAGTTGCCATCATAAATCATTCGCTCCCCCTCAATATGTGCATCGATATACGAAAAAGGTTTAGCACATATGGGAGAGCCTACACTTGAGTTCCAAAAGATCACATTTTTATCAGAATTTCATATTTAACTCACATTCTCTCCCCCGATCAAAAATTTCAAACCATTTGAGATTTGTGATCCCAATTGATTTAAATATGTTTAGAAAATTTGGGAGAAAATGTGGTCAGGTTTAATATATTCTGATTACGAAGCATACAATGCTCCCCCTCAAACCAAGAGAGAGTGTCACTGCTGATGTTGCACAATGTTTTAAAAAGGTATCCAAATTTGAACAAATAAACTCCCCCTCAATTAATGACCCGTTTTCTATTTAAAGAGTTGTAGTCATTCAATTGAGTGATAAGTATTTGTGAAATTTAAGTCCAGTTACCACCTTGTGAAACACCAAAACTCTCTTGAAGAATCATAGAACTGAAAGAGTTCATGGTGCAAAGAAGACTTCTCTTCTTATACGTGAAATGATGCACTGAACCATACATCAAATCGGGGAAACATGGATATAAAGTAATCCATGCCCAGGTGAACATCACCCGGTTGGAGGAACAGCTGTCTTTTTGGCGACATGCTTTCCCCATTGTACAACGCGGGTTGCAGTATGAAGTAACTGCAAGCCATTTAGACATGTTTTAACAATCCATTTTAACTTCTGCTCGAGCTTCATTTAAAGACCCGTGCCATTATTGAATGACATTTCTAAGTCCGTAAATGTTATCGATAAACAGAAGACATGCCTAGGTGAAACTATTTTTGGTATTTTCTATTTTTCTGATTTTTATGGTTTTTCTTGGTTTTAATATTTTTCTATATACAATTTTCTGGTTCTATAATTTTCTATTTACAGTATGTTTTAAGATATGTACAAACTATATTATTCAGTTTAAGACGATGATGAAATGAATACCGAAATGAGGATACGTTCAGTATGTTGTAGAAATCTGTGGTCAATCATCTCTTAAACTTTCACCACCAAAGCTTTCGAGGCTCCTGAACAATTGACGGAACTTGAGCCTTCCCAATGTACAGCTTTGATAGCTTCCCCCCAAACCGACAATCTTCATACTGAGAAGATTCAAAGCTCTCTTTCAAGCTAACATAAGGTAAGCATACAGCGAAAACCGTAGCAAACCACATTAAGTATTGCTGCTCCCTTTTAAGAATAATCATCGTGATTCTCCGTTCGGGGATCCTCAAATAGATCAGCAACGAATCATCTCACATTTGAATAATTCTTCTCACATTTCTTCCCGCTGAATACTGAAGAGATGCCTACCAAAAGTATCCAGAGACCACTTTCCCCCAAGTAGTTGAAGAGATGCAGCCAGTCTCGATATATGAAGCCCAAAAACCCGAAGTACACACTCAATCCCATTAATGAGGTCGACAATGCATCATCAAGATCAATTAAGACCCGAAAATCCCCTTATCTCCTTTCAGGACATTGCAGATGAGAATTGTTACACCAAATTCAGCTAAGTCCCGAGTGTAAGCAATTTATCCCGTATGTAGTCGACATGATAACACCAAGACAGTACCATAATAGCTACTGAGTACCGGATGTACACATTTCCTTCAGTAGGATACCGACTAACCATAGGAACCATCATACAATTGTGTACCTCTTTTATCATCAGAAACTGACATTCTCTTCCCACACTTAGTTGGAATGACACACCAGAAAGAATGAGTTAGAACACTGATTTTCTCTGCGGTTATGACATTTGTCTTCCCGGAATAATCTTCAATTGAGAAGAAGTATAAAGCCCATCATGTGAACTCATTGTGCATTCAGATGTATGTCTCCTTCCCCCTTGCTGGTTTTGATACCTCAGAATCAGCAACACATTTTACGAACATATTCTTGAAATCTTGTGAGAAGAACAACTTAGGCTCAAGTAGATCAAGTGAGAATTAACCGCTGCCGAAACCGTCTCTGACTATCTTTATCAACCCTCAAGTAGGCCTTATGATGAGATAACTGATGGAGCAAACCCGATATACCAAACTTGAACCTGAAGATAGAATTCCCCATTCTTGTGACTTACGCTTGCACCAATGTTGGAAGAACAGTGTAGAGAATTAGTGCTCCAAGCAAATCTCTAAGTACTCAATACCCAACCAAGGTATGAGACATTAACACCTCTTACGATTATCCACAACGTCAACGGCGTGTGACACTGAGTACTACATCGTAACTCCTTTAAGTGATAGTTACCCCGACTGCTGGTAACTAGATAACCTAAGTCTCCAACTTAAATCTTAAGCACGAGCAAGTTATCATTGAAGATCATGCATCCAACCAACCCCGACTTCAAGATAGTGTAAGATCACGCCTTTGAGAAAGTCAACTTCAAACTCGAATAAGTGATACCTGATCAACTCCATGGTCACAATTAGATGCCCAGCTCAAGTGAGTAAACCAACAACCAAATGTACAACGAATCACTTGTTCACACTTCTCCCCCTCAAAGATTGCATACGAGGATGCCATCTTTGATTGAACAAGTGCATATGAGGTTGATCCATTGTTCACACTTCTCCCCCTTAAAGATTGCATACGAGGATGCCATCTTTGATTGAACAAGTGCATATGAGGTTGATCCACTGTTCACACTTCTCCCCCTCAAAGATAGCATACGTGGATGCCATTTTTGATTGAGTGACTAAACGTCCAATCGAATGGAAGTAGATCCACTTGATATCTGAATGAGCATGGAGCAAGTATGAAGCCTTTTGATGAGAGTAGTCAGAAACAAGAGTATTCGTCTGACCATTACTCAAATCTCAATCATCATGCAGTTTATTCACCCTTCTCCCCCTCAAAAATTGCATGTGACGACCAATTGCCATTTTTGATAGACCGGGTGAATAAGAATATACTTCAATATACGTTTATCCCCTTGATGACTGAATGAGCATTTGAAGAACATGAAGCTTGATGAGAATGGTCATAAATAAGAAGATTCCTCTTCTTCCGAAGATAAAGCGCACTCAAGCGTACGCCTTTCTTTTCTTTGATGAACGGGGCCTGAAGAGATGTCAGCAGACGCCATTATGAAAACATTGAGACCCGAGGCTTGAACTGCATTGTTCAAACGTTATAGTCATTGAAGAACGAGGCCTGAACTGATTTGAACAGACGTCATTGCCAATTCCCCTCATATGTTGTGAGCAGCCTGAGTCCAAATGTCAAAGGACACTCCGTACGACCTGCATTTGAAAACAGACAAAAATGGAGAGTTTGGAGTGCCGGATCCCCAGTTTAAGTTGGGGTCCAGTTGGTTAGTGGAAACAGAAGCATCATTCGCCCGAGTCTTAGTAGGAGTTGGAATGCTAGTGGAAGTAGACCTAATTAAAGGGCACTGTTCTCCTACAGGAAATTTCCTTCCAGTTGGCTTCCATTGACGTACAGGCATTACTTTAGATTTAGTTATCCTAGTTAAAGGGCACTGTTCTCCTAAAGTGAATTTCCTTCCAGTGGGCTTCCATTGGTAACCAACTTTAGCAAACCTATTTCCTGTTGCTTTCCAAGTTTGCTTAATTTCTCTAGCTCTCCAAACTTTCTTAACTGGGGGTTTGTTGGACAACTTCAGAAATTTCTCAACACATTTATCATGATTACGCGAAATTAAGCATTCATTACATGTCTTGCAAAGTGAATTAGGGTTTGAATTATGATTCTTTTTGCTTAATTCTGACTTTTTGTTCCTCATGTGGTCTTCTACTTTCTTTATAGGAACACTTTTAGCTGGTGAAGTCCTAGAATTCTTAAAGTTTATCCTAGGTTTTGACTTGCTAGCTTTAGTGTCACTATTAACTCCTGTAGAGGAACTGATGGGAATCACAGTCTTTTTCACTTCTGGTTGCTGAACATGTTTTGATGTGCTGGGATCTGAAGTTTCCAAAGGTACCTCAAAGGTTACATGCTTGTTCTTGGTAGTGGATGATGATGCACCTAATCTATCTCTTTGGTTGCTAGACTTGGGACCCGTGCCAATGGCATATTCTAACTGTTCCTGGATCCTTTTTGTGAGGACGCAGGCATAACCTATTGCCTTATCGAGTGGTTTTCCTATTCTGTCCTCTTCCACAACCTCACGAAGAGTGTCAAGTCCATCCCTAAGGTGACAGAGGTACATTTGATGGACAGGTCTGTTGTGTCTCATGGGAAATGGAATAGGCCCAACATCAACATCATACTTTTTACTAGCAGCAGCCTTTGGTGCATCACAATTACAAGTGGTGCATGGCATTTTACCTTTCACCCGAGCCTTCAGATTCTCAATTTCATTTGTCAAAGAGGTTATTTGATCATTGTGATTGCTTCTTGTAACTTTAATAGAATCATATAACTCTTTGAAATGTTGTTTAACTTTTGAATTTTCTTCTCGATAACACTCATTTTCATAATGTAACTTATTTATGGTGTTTTGATATTGAAAATTCTGAGAATCTGAAGACGAAGGTTTATTGGTGCCATATACCTCACACTTGTTGGATTTCAATTGGGCAATTTGGGCCCTCAGCAGTCGAATCGTGTTCGTGTGAGCTTGAATTGTCTCATCTCGTTTGCTTAATTCAAAATAAGTATCAAATTCAGGAGCATCCAAGGATGTCTTGTCATTTGATATTTTATGTTTTTCATTTAAATGTTGATATTTCAATTGCAAATTAAGATATTCAACTTCCAATTTTGAAAAACGTTTAACCATATTATCATGGTCATCATTTTGAATTTTTTCAAGCAATTTTAAATTCTCCCCCTCAAGCTCAACAACACGATTCTGGGTGACATTTAACGCAATAGCATACTCATTAAATTGACACGCAGACAATGAAGAATCAGTGACAGTGTAAAATACATCTTGTGCAATACATTTAGCAATCAAGTTGTCGTTAGTAATGAGTATGTTTTTTCTTTCAATCTCTCGACTCTTAAGTTCTATTGCATATTCATTCACCTCACTTTCCATATCTTTAAACACTACTTCCATTTCTTTAATTTCGGCTTTAAGGGCAGTTTGCAACCCTTCAAAGTGTTCTTTAAGTAGTTTAAAGAATGGCATGACCTCAGTTAAGTAACACCTTTTTGCATGTTCAAAACACCTTTCCCCCTCAGTAATGCCAGTGGGTGTGATTCTCTTCTTACATGTTTTATCGAAATCAGCAAACAGTTGCCAAAGCACATATAAGCTAATAAAGGTTTTGCATTCAGTGGGAAGAGACAAAGGCACCAAATTCCTAGGTGTATTGGGAGGATACACCGTTATGGACGCAACTTTTCTAATGAGGGGGGTGTTGGCCTTAAGTTTTTCTTCCTTAAGTTTTTCATTATCTTGTTTCCAAAATATTTGTTCAGGTGTTAACTTCTTTTGAGGAGCAAACACAGTCAAACGATTCTCCTCATAATAATCATGGGGTTTGATTATTATTCGTCTGGCTATGCACTCGGGATCCCTCATTTTCTCATTCATTCTTTCCTTTGTTCTCTCACTCATCTCCTCCTCCTCTTTAGTGTAGAGAAGCTCAGGCGGGTCATGATTAGGCATAAACATCACATTGGAATCATTTAATGCAGGTTGGGCTATCTTAGCAATCTCATGAATAGCTAATTTAGATCTACCTACATTGTTTTCACTATGCTTGTCACTTAACTTTCTGTGCTTATACATCATTTGAGCAGTCTGTCTGGTTTGGTCTTGTGTGTACAACTTATCTTCAAGCTTATTTTTTAACGTCTTGAGTCTAGAGAAATCATTTAAAAGTGTTGATTCTTTTTGTTTGAATTCTAGCTTAAGTGTATTAACATACTTTTGTGCTTCCTGTTTCTGTTTGACAGACTGTTCTAGCTGACTTTTCAAAGAACTCAACTCTAATTTTAATGTTTCTTCTCTTACTCTAGACTCTTTAATAAGTGTACTCATTTGACCTTCTAATTTCTGCTCTCGTTCATTAAGCTCAAACTTAGCACGCTGTTCATACATAGCCACTTGTTCTTTATAGATGTTAAGTCTAGTGATCAAGTTATCATCAGGGACAGGCAATTTGTACTTATGCAGCACATAATCATCATTTAGAACAGAAGATGCACAACTAGGTACAACAGACGCTTCGTTGTGATTCACATATTGTTCATATGGGATAACATCGCTATTTCCCATATTAGCAATATCTGACTCAACAACGTTTGTCTGTTGTACTTTGACGGGAATCTTTTGTTCATGCAACACATTATCATTATTAATGACAGAAGATACCCCATTAGGTTCAGCTGACGCTTCGTTGTGTTTCTCATGTTGCACGTTGTTCCTAGCAGTATCTGACTCAACAACGTTTGTCTGTGGCTGATGAAGCTTGTTTTCTTGAGAATTCGGGCACACAAAGTCTCTATTGGCACCAACATAGTCAAACACGTTTATCTGTCGAACATCTTTGGGAATCTTTTGTTTGTCAATCATGTTGTACAATTTGAGTATCTCTGATATAGCAGAATCTGAAGTATTTGACATGATATTAACGTGCACGGGATTTTACAATTCTATGATTTAAACCGAGAAATAGATTCTTTCGCAGGGTTTTACAAAATCAAGAATAAACCGTGGAATGATGCTTGATATGTGTTATGATGACTGTTGGATTGATGCACTATTGTTAAGTAGTGATTTGGTTTGGTTGATGCGAGTTGTTACGGTGGAATTTTGGTCTGGAAACTTAAAACCTCAATAACTTCATTTTGGAGCGTTTTCAGGCCTCGAAACTTGGGTTGAATGAATAAATTTATTCAACGTGTCCTTCTCCTCGGTCTCACGGTCGTTTTGACAGGTGTTTCGCTGAAAACGGAGTTACGGTTCAAAAGTTATGGCCGTTTGAAGTTTTGACGTAAAAAGTCAACTTTTGATACAAACCGCCTAGACAAACCGAGTAGACACAAACCGAGTACACGCTGGAGGGACAAACCGAGTAGGCACAAACCGAGTAAACTCCTCAGAGACAAACCGAGTCTACACAAACCGAGTAGACTTTTCAGAGACAAACCGAGTCTACACAAACCGAGTACACGCAGCTGGGACAAACCGAGTAGGTACAAACCGAGTAAATTTCTCTGAGACAAACCGAGTCTACACAAACCGAGTATACGTAGCTGGGACAAACCGAGTACGCGCAGCAGGGACAAACCGAGTACGCGCAGCAGGGACAAACCGAGTAGACACAAACTCCCAAGCACGTCGCTTTCACTACCTTTTGTCTTTTTGCCTAAACGAGTAATAGGACAAACCGAATCCAAGAATTGACACAAACCGAGTCCAAAATTCGTCCCAAATAGACAAACCGCTGCCAAGAACAATGCAACAAATACCCTCGAATTTCCCCAAAATCACCACACCGTTCTTAGATCTGTGAATCCAACCACCAAATACCACTCTAATACTATTCTTAAGCTAGAAAGTACAAAGTAAAACAACTTCTAATCACTAAACAAAGTACAAAGTGAAATTTATGCTACTAAACAAACCGAACCAAAAAAAAAAAAAAACTTAAAAAGCTACAAATCGAACCAAAAAAAACTTCAAGAGCTACACAAATACAAGATAAAACAACTTCTAATCTCTAGACAAAGTACAAAATGAAATTTATGCTACTAATCAAACCGAACAAGAAAGATCTTGAAAACTACAAACCGAACAAGAAAGATCTTGAAAACTACAAATCGACCTAAGTATAAACACCTCACAAACTACACAAATTCGTGAATACCAACTCTCATGGACCTAACCATGGCTCTTGATACCAATTGTAGGGTATTCACTAAGCAAGAAACACTATTGTGAGGCTTGTTATGGATCGAATGGATGGAAGTTCTAGAGAGAAGTGGGAGCCTTTTAGTGAGAGAAAGTAACTTGTGTAATATTAGATTGAAAGGTCCAACCCTTCCCTTGCAAGGGAAGGGGTATTTATACATACTACTTAATATGCCCCTAGTGGGCTGTGGAGAGAGCTGACAGAGGGTAAAGACCCGACCCACTCCACAATACTAATAATAATAACTATGCTACTACTAATATTACTGATAATCCTAATACTACTAAACAAATATATATAAGCCTACGAGCTATATAAATGCTAATTAGATACTCGGGGTGACCGAACCTTCATATGAATATTTATATTCCTAACAAAGCAAAATTAATAACCGCAGTTATTACTCTGCCAAATATTCACCAACCGTATTCAATTCACTTCCACCCACCATCATCGACGGCCAACAATCATTCTGCTAATCCGTTCAAGATTTTCGATTTTTGTGAGTAATCTTATGGTTATTATGTGATTATTAACAATGGTTTTGAACAGATTCTTGATCCAACGGCTAGAATAATCTAAATTGTAAAATTTAGTTCTAGGGTTTGCGTTAATTTGGGACTTTTGATTTAGAGCGTTTATGTTATAAAATGATTGTACGATGATACATTTACAATAATAGTTAACCTATATTGCATGCTTAATCACCCTCAGAAACCACAAATTAGTCTAATCGAAGTTTAGGGTTTAAGCAACGATTTGGGGAAAACTGTGTAAAAGTATTATTGGATAATCTGTTGAATGGAAAGATGTTGTTTGATGTTTAATTGAATAATGCCATGATTGGATTGTACCCAGAATCATTCTAGGTGAATCGATTGCATTTTAGGGTTTATCAAGAACAAGAACACTAGCAGTTTGATTTATGTGTAATTATGGTTCGTTTTTGTTATAACTTAGCCAAAATGCCCATAATAGTCATACAAATTGTTTGTGAAAATCTGTGGTCACAAATCATAATGAATCACGATAAAGATTTGAATGTTCATCGTCAAAAAGTGCTCGTAAACTCTTGTATAAGAGTTTATCGAAGTTGGCCAAAATTATCGCAGTTGGGATAGTTATCGCAGTTGAGATAATTATCGCAGTTGAGATTTTTTATCTTGATTGACTTAATTATCGTGATTGTCATAATTATCGCAGTTGGATAATTATCGCAGTTGGGCTAATTATCTCAGTTGAGCTAATTATCGCAGTTGGGATGATTATCGCAGTTGAGATGATTATCGCAGTTGGATAATTATTACAATTAAGATACTTATCTTGATTGAATGATTATCGCAGTTGTCATAATTATCGCAGTTGTCAATAATTATCGCAGTTGACAATAATTATCGCAGTTGACATAATTTATCGCAGTTGTGATCTGATATAAAACTTTGATCAATTTCCTTAGGTATATCTTGTATACTTATCAAAATTAATCAAAATTTTATAGAATTTGGCTAGTTTTTGATAAATTCTTTGACCAAGCATGTAACAAATAATCATTAATACAATAGAATGCTATGTGTTGTTCTTAAAAGCTAACAATTTTTCTAACAAACATGCATTCTGTATACTCTTATATGATTGTTGATTCAGAAACACATAAATGGCATCTTCCCAACAACAACCACTTCCTGCTCTCACCAAAGAAGAAGTCTTTCCTCGTGGGTATACTCTGGAAATAGGGAAGAACAATTCACGGGTAGAATTGGACAAGATCAAATGTTCTGATCCAAGTTTCCAGATTGCTGTAGAGATTCTCAAAGCTCACAAATGCAGGGATATTCTTGACAGCTCAGACACCATTCCAGAGCTATATATTCATCAATTCTGGGATACCTTCACTAAGAGCAATGATGACAAGTACTTTACTTGCACACTGAATCGGAAGAAAATCAGAGTTACACCTGCTACACTCAGAAAAGCCTTAAAACTTCCAGAGGCACCTGAAGCTGCTAACCGATTCCACCCAACACCTTCAGAGTCTGAGGTCATGCAATTCCTGGAAGATATTGGTTATGATGTTCAACCTGATACACCATTAACCACGATATCCAAAGTTAATGCTAGATACATTCCTCAACCCTGGAGGACTATCTTCTTCATCATAACACATTCAATAACTGGAAGAGATAGTGGGTTTGAGCATCCAAGATTGTCTCATCTTCAAGTCTTATGGGGATTTCTAAACCAAGAACCTATTGACTTTGCTGCTCTTATTTGGGACGACATAATGTACTTAATTACAGTGTAAAATTTTCAAGAAAATCCCATTTGTTCGATTCACCAAAGTTCTTATCAGCTATCTACTTGATCAACATGAAGACCTTGATAAGCATCCTACAGATCAAGAAGTTCATGAGTATAGCATGGATAAAACATTGGGCAAAGTTTATTTCCCAAAAGAAAGCACGCGAAAGCAAGGTGCAAGGTTGCCAGAATTTTTGATGCCTGATGAGGTCAAAGAAACAAAAGCTTATCATGATTACGACAAAGCATACCAAGAACGTCGTGTGGGTCTTGCCAAGATGGTTGAAGAATCTAGATCTTCAAAGACTCATTCAAAAGGTAAGACAAAGACAGGAAGTGCCTCAAGTGTCTCTAAACCAAAAGAAAAACATCCAAGAACAACATTCATCAAGAGAAGAGTACCCAGCAAACCTCAGCCAAAACCAGAACCAAATAGAATCATTGATGAAGATACAGAATCCAACTCTGAATCATCTGAATCCGAAGAAGAACATGTCTTTATGACAGAAGAAGAGGCTGAACTCCACAATAAGATCTCTCATGAGAATGCACAAAAAAAAAGTCTCAAAACACTTAAAGAAGATGAAGAGCGTAGAGCAAAGAGAGTATTGGAACAACAGATGGAGTATGAAAGAACACATGGAGTTGGAGGATCACAAACTGTTCCTAAAGAAGCTTTGACCCAAGATGATCCGGTTAATCAACCCGGTGGGTCTGGAGCTGAATCAACAATGGTCTCTTCACAGCAAACAAGTTCGGTTAATCAACCCGACTTGGGAGCACCAACTCAGGAGGAAAAGGAAAAAGATCAGGATAGCAACATTGCTTTATCTGATAAGGATATTTCTGATTCTATGTTTGATGACAATCCCGAGGAACAAACACGTAATGATGATAATGAAGATTGGAACTTAGAAGAAGAAAAAGACATTCTGGGAGACCAAACAACTAAAGCAGCCAAAGATCTTGAGGAAGCAGCTAAACAGGAAGAAGAAAGGAAACGTAAGGAGGAGGCTCAAGCTAACCTGGAAGCAGATAGCTATCTTCGTTCTCACACACCAACACCTCCTCCTTCCCCTCCAAAGGACACAACCGAACTGGCTATGGTCGTTCATAACCCACAAAAGCAGCAAGAACAACCACCAGTTCAGTCCTCGACTGCTTCTTCACCCAAAACACCTCCTGGATCACCGCCTAAGAATCCAACACCTCCACCCTCACCTCAAAAGGAATCAACTACTAAATCTGATGAACCAATCCCTTCTCTCACTCCATCATCTTCGCGATCTTCATCACCAAAATCAAAATCAAAAGCATCAGTTTCTGAAGATATTCTTAAGGCCTACAAAGGAAAGAGCAAGAGAAGAATCGTCCATGTTACGAAAGTTGAGGTTGTGACTCCTGCAGCAAAGAAACTCAAAAAGGCAGTAAAGAGAGCACGAGCACAACGAGACAACCAAGCTACAACTAAATTGGCTGAAATGGAAGACTTAGTCAAGAAGTTGTCTCAACAAATGGAAGAAATTCAGGAAAGCAAGAAGCAGATAGATGAATTCCTTGGTTTCAACATCAAAGATCATATGACACGCAAGGCAAAGAAATTTGTTAAGCAATTTCTTCCTGATCTTCAACAAAACATTAATGAACATATTGATGCACAACTTGACGAAAAGATCAAAGAAGCTGTCTCTTCTTCTTCCCACTCCAAACCACTTCCAGAACTCACCACTGAATATATTGAGCTTGTGCTTCTCGATAGACTCTTTGAAATCACCTCTCCTTCTCCAGAAGAAGTTAACCTAATTGCAGCTCTTCATGCACATATTGAGAAGAAGTCATGCAAGGAAACTGCTGACAAAGGAAAACGCATTCGAGAAGATGATGAGGATGATCAGGACCCTAAACCCGAACAAAAGAAACACAAAGGCGGGTCAGGGATTCACATTCAGGAGCCAACGGAACATAAACCATCATCTCAACCTCCTAAACATCAATCCTCTGGTCCCACTGAAACCGAGCATCACCATGAGCAATTTACAACTGAAGATATGGAATTCCAGCCACACGATGATCAACCTCATTCACCATCACCATCACCAAAACCAAAGCCATCTAAATCCAAGCCTTCACACAGCAGAAAATCATCTACCGGACCAACAGTTGTCACATGGCTGGATAATGATACGGATGTGCTAGGAAATGAATGGTTCGATCATCTAGCAAGCGCTCAAGTTCAGACTGACGAAGCTTCAAGAGTTGAAGACAACACCTTTGCTGTTACTCAAGAAATTAAAAGAACTCTCAATATCAAGAAAATGACCAAGAAGGAACTTCGTCGGATCAAGAATGATGCTTTTCTTCTTCTGAAAAACAAATCCAATAGCGCAGCAGAACTCGAATATCACCTTGAAAACATTGCACGGGCAATGTCAAGTGACTTCGACTGGGCTAGTCCAGACGTCGTCAGGAAAGTTGGCAAGCATCAACCATTCATCACTGATTGGACCAAGCCACTGACCGTGATTCGAAGACATCATCACTCGGAAATTCCCTTTCTAATGTTCTTCAACAAAGATCTGGAACTTCTAAAGAATGGAGCTAAAGGGACGACAAAGTACGCTACATCTATCACTTTCACACCAGCTGCTCATTACGCACAATCAGCTATTGAAGAGGCAGCTATTAACAGCAATCTGTTTGTTAAAAATCTCGTCAAATATGATCGTGATGCAGAGCTGGGGATTCATCACTGGTACTCTAAAAGACAAAGCTGGTACAAGTACAAACTTGCCCTCCATAAATCAAAAGAACCAGTTTACAGTGATCTCAGAATATTGGCCGTCATCAACGTAAGCGGATCTAGAAGATGCGATTATATATTTCTAGAAGAGATCACAGTAAGAAGAATCGATAACAATCTTTACAAATTCTCTGAGGCGGATTTTCCTGATCTAAATCTAAATGATATCGAAGACATGTATCTGATGAAGGTCCAAGGCAAATTGCAGCATCTGACCAACGAGCTTCGATATGCACTTAGTACTTCCCTCTGTCATTACATCAGGAGAACCATCATCAAAGAACGTGTAGAAGATCTCCAGCTTGGTGTGGAAAGTTATCAGACTCAGCTTAACCTTGTTGAACCACAGTTTCTTCTAAACAGCAATAAGGATCCTCAGTACACCATGCTACATCGTCCAAACTTTGGGTTCGTCTACAGAAGCACAACTGATTTTCACCGCTTCATGGCATTCAATGAAATTCACAAGTTCTGTGATGATACCCTAAAGAGTGTACGTGACGGGTTAGCCAATAGAGTTCGAGATTCGGCGTTGGGTAAATCAAAACGATGGAATTCGAAGGAGCTGCGACAAGTCAAGGAATTTATTCGGAAGATGGAAGAACGGTTATACCATCGGGATCAGATGAGGAGGCTAGAGAGCTATGTTGGGGGTCGTCCGCCATTCGCCATCAGACTATTTCAGCGAACTGACCCAGTGTTCACAACTTTTGGTAAAGGTGGATGATGTAAGAATCAATTCTCAAATTTCATCATATCATTCTTCTTTCCATAATTGGCCTGTACATTACGGTTTGTGCACACATAACAGTGCACAACCCGGACCTCAAAGAAAGGACCCTGAGGTACGCTTAAGTGCCTCAATCCTGAAAAAGGAGCGAAAGCTTCTTACTTATGAGCATAATTAAAATCAGAATGTTTTCCAACGGTTTTCAAACATTCTGCTCATAAGGACAAATATTCCCTTGTTAAGGGGGAGTATTTGAAAATATAATCTTTGATCAAAGAATCATAAATGTTCTTGAAATTCTTCCCTAAAACTCAAAAACAGCATATTTTAATCATAAACGTTTTTTTTTCAAAAACATCATGAGTATGCTATTTTTGAGGGGGAGAAGAAAAAGATGATTAAAATATGATATCTCATTTGCTGGAATCTCGTGTGCTCAAACTCAGAATTGACCCTCGAATTGACGAATAGGAAAGTCAGTAGTCGAAAGGACATATCCCGGACGGGTAATAATTTCAAGCCAGTTTAACTGGTGATGTAAGCGTGTCTCGCAAAGGATGTGTCTGAGTAGAATGTACCGATTTCGAGCGATAATCTTTGAATCTGATCCGGACGGGTAATAATTTCAAGCCAGTCTAACTGGTGATGTAAGCGTGTCTCGCAACGATCAGGTTCATTGAAAGTCAATCAATTCAAAAGTGCCAACTCTTTCCGGCATGTGCAAATTTCAAAATTTAATATTAATGAGCACATGTTAAGGGGGAGTATTTCTGAAAATCATCAAACTCTCAAGGTGTCAACAAAATGTCTTTACAATTATCGACACTTTGAGAGATTTTCAATGGTTTGGTTTATGGCATCATTAGGATAGTCATGGAGTTACAAGGTGACTAATGTTAGGGAAAACCGTCCTATGATCCGCCAGAGCCGGAGGGATCTACCCAAGGACAATACAAATAGTTTAGAACTAGAAAGTCCTAGGTATGATATAAAAAGGAGAAAATGAATGAACGGAGAAAGAAGGGGTTGAAGAATTAAAAAGAAAAGCAAAGAAAAGGGTGAAAAGAAATAGCCCTCCATTTGTTCAACCTTAGGGCAGACACCGGGTTCAATTCATAATCTACTGGTTGATGAGCATCACCGGTATTGAAGACTAAAGACGTCATGGACCCAGTGACGCACTAATAAACCTTCTTAGCCACTCAAGTGTCTCTCAAAAGACATTTGTTTCATTCACACGGAGAACCCTTCATAATCTATCGACCTCTCATTACGAGAGTGTTGATATTGAAAAGGAGGCAATCTGCTCCATGCCTCCGATGACCAAACAAATGTGCACTGATTGAGTCTAGAGCCATGAGATTCATAAAAGATCTCTTAGGTACACTTAGTATTACTCTGTTGTTCTACATCATGGGCAGCAGATGTAAAATTAAGAAAGTGTCCTTCGCAGATCTTAGCAATCTGCCAAGAACATTCATGAGAGAAGTTACAATTGTGATTATCAATGATTGAATGGAAATCCTGCCAGAGCAACATCAAACAACTCTGTCAGCAGGTCACTTCGGTAACTCCTTGTGGGTTACGCTTAGTGTTTTGCTCCAAACGGTCTACAGTCGTGGGGTGATCTCCAGCGACTCACTGAATCGTGGGTGCACTTCGGTGTGTCCGTGTAATCCCTTTCGGGGGAATCCGGTTCAGAACGGTCTAGGTTAGGATTTGAGAAAGTCTTCACACTATGCTGTTGATGATCTCAAGTCTGAGCCTGTAAGTACCGGTTGGTTTGTGCTGATGCTGCTGCTGCTGCTAAGGAGCTGGAGTTCAACTATCAAGACTCCATCATGTTCATAACTTGAAGTAATGTTTTCACAAAGAATCAGTAACATCAAAAGTTTAATATATGATTCAAAACAAGTCAAAGACATATGAGCATGATGGAGAAGACGAGAAGACGTTGGAGATTGGCAGACAGAGACAACAACAGATCATCATTATACAAGAACAAAGAAACAAAGATTATACAGACGTCAGAAGCCCAAGAAGCAAAGAAGACGTCGAGCAACATTGATGATCAAGACTTAGGGGGAGATTGTTAGGAACATGTTTTATATAATTTCAAGTCTTGTTCATTTTGATTTAATGTTGCACGATTAGGACTATATTGTTTGTATTTTTGGACCGGTTCAATAGTAGTCCTTGGACCGGTCATGTTATTTAGTTTATACTTATCTCATGTAAGGGAATATTCCTAAGAATTATTCCCCTCCCAATGCCTATAAATAGAAGGCATGGGAGTCATTCATATTGTTGGTTTTTCATGTTATGTGCGTAAGCTATGTCCGAGTAACATTTGAGTAATTGAAAGCCGACCATTCTTCTTCTCATCTTATTCTCTTCTCATCTCTCGTAATCTTGTTAGCTTATTTCTATTCATACGTAGCTTATTCTAGTGTAGTAGATCGAGTACTTATTAGTATTATCGAGTGTGTGTTTGAGATTTAATCGTGACCTACATTGAGCCTTCAAGAACATATATATTTTTAGTATACATATTTATATAAACAACTTAAAACTAACGTGAATATTGGTACGATAATTAAATATTTGTAGGTCGACCATTTAAACCCTAATTCTCTCGAATGTTTTGTATAAGTTCTTTCCTCTCGAGTTCATCGCATATTTTCTTGAATTTATCGATGAGTTTGACTACCAAATTTAATGTTTATAAATGAATTCAAGCTTTTTGAGCCGAGCTCGAGCCTTACATGAGTCGAGCTTAAGCCTGGATGATTAAATCTCGTCAAGCTATCAAGCTAAGCTCAAGTCTACCATATAAATTTCAAGCCAAGCTCAAGCCCTGTCAAGCTCGAGCTCGGCTTGACTCGATTACACCCCTACTTGTGAAGTTGTGTGTGATGCCTTCTATTTATAGAGAGGCGAATAAGGTTTAGAGATGAACCCTTAAGGGATGATCAACAGCTGCGAGGGAGCCATGTGCTGAACATCTGGAGAGCAAACAAGGAGGACAAGTGGACTCTCTTACTTGGTTCGTACAAAATGGTGCTTGTCGTGCGTCC
Source organism: Artemisia tridentata subsp. tridentata (assembly GCA_021014915.2). Lineage (NCBI taxonomy): Eukaryota > Viridiplantae > Streptophyta > Magnoliopsida > Asterales > Asteraceae > Artemisia > Artemisia tridentata. The sequence goes on along the minus strand of CP139503.1, from coordinate 194,115,356 downwards.
CCACTGTATAGTGTCAGAATCATAACCGTTAGTGACAGTTGAGGAGCAGTAGTAATATGTGCTCAGCGTAGTCTGATGAGTTCTTCCAGGCTACGCTTAGCCTGGGATTATAGATGGGCCATTGTCAAGTGTTTGTTGATGGGCCTTGGTAATGGGCTTGATTCGTGCGTATATTTAGTAGGCTTGGGCCACTAATCTTGATACGCTATCAAGTCCCCTCAGTCTAGTATTATATCATGTATTAGTGATATGATACTGGACAATTTTAACTGAGTCCCCCCAGTCCGTGATGCGCTACCAGCATTCCTTCTCAGGCTTACTCTTTCCAGGTAGGGTATTATTCGGGTTGACCCAATCGGGTTCGGGTCAATTCGGGTCAAGGCTAAAAAAAATACACCCGACCCCGACCTTTTTTAGAACTCGGGTCGGGTCAATTCGGGTTCGGGTCTAGGTCGTTTAAAAATTATACAATTTTGGTGTTTATATACAAATTAGAAAGAAAAAAATGAAACTCGGGTCACTCGGGTTGATCCAAACCCGAGTAAGAGACATATATTATACCCAAACCCGACCTTATTTAGAACTCGGGTCAATTCGGGTTGACCCGAATATAATTTTGTACCCGACTAACCCGACCCCAAAAAGCCATATTCGGGTCGGGTCGGCTTTTATGACACCCCTATTTCCAGGCTTATATCACGTTTGTTTTCGTAATGATGATTTGGTGCAGGCTATTTCTGCCTCAATCAGGGTTTTAAGCTGCATTGGGAAAGATGGGTATTTAATGCTTACGTGGTATGTGTAGGAAAATCTCTTTTGTTAGCATTACTTTTAGATAAAGTAATAGAAGTGATGGCCATTCTATATTTAGGAACAATGTAACGTTATGTAAAGCTCATCGCTCTTTTGCCAAACGAACAATAAAAATCAAAAAGCTCATTGCCCACCGCTCATCGCCCCAAAAAGCTCCGCGCCAAACATAGCCTTCAAGTAATTATTGGACTTTTTAGGAAAAGGAACCTAACAACTTAAAAACAAAAATTTCGAATAATCTTAAACACATTCAAAGAAAGTTTAACCAACTTATAAGTAAGTCAAGTTTTCGAGAAACGTAATCCTTCGAGAAATTTTTGTAAACCGATAACACATCATCAATCCAAAATCAACTTACACAATGTCAACTCAACAAGATATTTACGCAGCGGGTAATGAAAACCGTTCTCCTATGCTTGAGTAAGGTGGGTATCTTCAATGGCAAAATCGAATGCTTCGTTATCTAAAAGCCAAGCCTAATGAAAAACTCATGATAAAATACATTATGGAAGGACCTTTTAAGCCTCGACAAATCCAAGATCAAGGAGATCCTAACCCTACACCACCAGTTTTACCTCACCTTCGTGATCAAACAGAAGCAGAATACAGTGAGGATGACAAAATTCAAATAGAAGGTGATGATCTTGCTATGCACTTTATCCAACTAGGATTGTCACGAGAGATATTTGATGTGGTAGATAGCTGTGAAAGTGCTAATGCAATGTAGGAAAGAGTTCAAAGATTATGTCATGGAACAGAAATTGGTAAGCATGACATGGAGAATAAGCTGTAAACAAAGTTTGAGAAATTCACATCTACACCTGGAGAGACCATTGAATCTTACTATTATCGCTACTGTACTCTTATGAATGAGCTTACAAGAAACAAGTTGACTCCATCAGTGATAGTTAGCAACATCAAGTTCCTTAACAACCTTCAAGAAGAATGAGGACGTTATGTCACTATAGTTAACCAAACCAAGGACTTGTATACTTTGAACTTTGATCAACTCTATGATTTCTTAAAGCAAAACCAAGCTGAAGCAGATGAAGTAAAGAAAGAGAAGATGTTGAAGAATCACGATCCACTAGCATTGATTGCTAATACACCAACAACCATACCTACTTATAACCCACATCAACCGTCATCTTCCAATCACAACTTCATGCAACAAACAATTCCTCAAAACCACATTCCACAACTTATTCCACAACAACCGATACAACATTACCAAGTTGCTGACAACACAACACTTGATTATGACGAAGGCACAAAGGCCTTGACAGAAGCTTTTGGCATGCTATCCAAAGCATTCAATGTTCGCTACAACAAACCAACTAACAACAACCAAAGGTTATCATCAAATACTCGTAACAGGCAAATTGCACAACTGGGTATGAATATGGGTCAAGAAGGACACTTGGTTGCAGTTAATGGTAATCAACAAGGATATGCTCAAGGTATGCAAATGGGAAATTAGAGGCAAAACGCAGGTACGTTTGTTGGGAATCAAAGGAATCAGAATATGGGAAATCAAAATGGGAATGTTGCAGCTCAAGTAGTTGGGAATATGGGAAATGCTAATCATGGTAATCATATTTGGTGTTATAACTATAAGGGTATCGGACACTATGCTAGGAATTGCACTGTTGGAACAATCTGAAAGGATGCTAGATACTTCCAGGAAGCATTGCTATTGGCTCAGAAAGAAGAAGCGGAGATAAAACTCACTGCTGAAGAACATGATTATTTGACACTAGCTGACTGTGAAGAGGATACAGAAGAAGTCAATGCAAACTACATCTTCATGGCAAACCTTCAAGTTTCATCGTATGACAACGAGGTAGTCACACCCCCCGTCTATGACTCAGATTGAATTTCAGAGATTTAACATATTTGCATGTGGATCTTCACAACTGATATGTCAACCATGACTATGGCTTCTGAGAGACTCGCTCTAGAACCCGTGCTTAACCCGATGGCTTCTAATTACAACAGATTAGAACCCGTGCTTAACACTAAGACTTCTAGATACATCAGTTCAGGACTCGTACCTAAAGAAGCTCCAACAACAAATTGTGATAAGCCTAAAGATCAAGAACTGGAAAATTTCTTTGAGTTAATGTTTGATGAATATCAAGGTGGAAATTCGACAAATGCATCAAGACATTGTTCCGCTGCACTCACTCAACAAAATCGACAACCACAACTACATGATGCATCAACAACCGTCGAAGAGGAAGCACCAACTACAACAAACTCATCTACATCAACTACACAAACACCAGTCATTGAAATCGATCAACCACAAAATGTTACAAACGAGCAGAACCAACAATCTCAAGATGAACAAACATCAATCCATAACAATGAGGAGTTAGAAGAATTCAACAATCCATTTGCTACTCAAACAACAGGATCTGCTAAATCATCTTCAGGATCTAACAATACAGATTTGGTAATTCCACAGTATCCTTCAGAATTTAAATGGACACGAGCCCATCCAATCCCCCAAATGCTCGGTGATCCACAACAGCCAGTAATGACTAGAAGCAGACTAGCAACAGATCCAGAACTTTGTATCTTTGCACTTGCTATATGCATAGAAGATGAACCAAAGAACATTCGTGAAGCAATAGCGAATAAAAGCTAGACTGAAGCGATGCAGGAAGAACTTCTACAATACGAAATACATAACTTTCGGGAAAAGTTGAACGACCGATCGACAAACTGGTTATCAATCTCAACTGGTTATGGAAGAACAAAAGAGAAGAAGAAATAACTGTAATTCGCAACAAAGCTTGTCTAGTGGCTAAAGGATATTCTCAAGAAGAAGGGATAGATTTTGAAGAATCGTACGCGCCAGTGGCAAGACTAGAAGCGGTTGGGATTTTTCTAGCCTACGCAGCTCACAAGAACATCACGGTCTATCAAATGGATATCAAGACAGCATTCTTGAACGGCACTATTAAGGAAGAGGTTTATGTGAGTCAACCCGAAAGCTTTGTTGATATGGAACATCCAGACCATGTATACAAGCTAAAGAAGGCCATCTACGGTCTAAAACAGGCTCCACAGGCATGGTATGATGAACTATCTTCATTCTTACTTTAGAACAACTTCACAAAAGGTATTGTTGATCCAACTCTTTTAACACGAAAATACCACGATGACATCTTGATCGTTCAGATTTATGTTGATGACATAATTTTTGGCCCCACTAATCCAAAACTTTCATAAGAATTTTCAAATCTAATGAAAAGTATATTTGAGATGTCAATGATGGGGGAACTAAAATATTTTCTTGGACTTCAAATTCATCAAACCCCAACTGGTATCTTTCTAAATCAACACAAATATACCTTAGAAATCCTTAAGAAACATGGAATGGACAAATATGATCCTTCTAGTACCTCAATGGCTACTTCAACAAAACTGGATTCTGATTTACACGGGAAACTAGTTGATCCGAAACTATATCGGAGCATGATTGGTTCTCTCATGTATCTAACAGCCAGTCGACTAGATATTCATTTTGCTGTGTGTTTACTAGCGTTATTTCAGGCAAAGCCTACAGAGAATCACCTCAAAGAGGTAAAAAGAATCTTTTGGTACCTTCGTATGTCCGTCGACATGGGTATTTGGTATTCGAAAGGATCTGGATTCGATCTCATGGCTTTTTCAGATGCTGACCATGCATGTTGTAGAGACACAGCAAAAAGTACGTCTGGAGGTTCTCAATTTTTGGGAGAAAAACTAGTTAGCTGGTCTTTAAAGAAACAAGACTGTACCGCACTTTCCACTGCAGAAGCTGAGTATGTATCTCTATCGGCATGTTGTGCTCAAGTACTTTGGATGTGCACACAGCTGAGAGACTGTGGCTTTAACTTCAACAAAATACCTATGTGTTGTGATTCGAAGAGCGCCATCACATGCAATTCTGTACTACACTCACGTATAAAACACATTGCAGTTCATTACCATTTCATCAAAGAGCATGTGGAACAAGGTACTGTCGAATTATATTTCGTGAGGACTGAATACCAACTTGCGGATCTATTTACTAAAGCCCTTCCAAAAGAAAGGTTTAAGTATTTAGTTTATCGAATTGGGATGTGAAGCCTAACTCCAGAAAAGTTAGAGAGTCTTCTCGAATCATCTTAAGATTTTTCAAAATCAAAAGACTTCGCTTATCTGGAAAAAAAAATTAAAAATAAAATACAAAATTTGAAAAACCCATAAAAACAAAATACAAAAATATAAAACTTTGAAAAATCCAAAAACAATAGAAAACATCAAAAATACAAAAACATTAAGAAATTTCAAAAAATCAAAAAATAGTTTTTTATTTTTTATCTTTGAAACATTTTTTTCTTCATAATGACTTATACACACATAACAGTGTATGACTCGCACTTCAACGTGAAATCTTTTAAAAAGAAAGTTCGGGTACATCACCTCAAAAAGATTTCAAAACAAGGACTTTAAAATGACTTACAGTTAAATGACATACTGTAACTCGTACATAAATAAAGCAAATTTTGTACTCATTTAGTGCATTCTTTGCTAAAAAGAAAACGAAGAGAAATCTTCTTGTTTTTTGAAAAATTTACTCAAATTTTTTAGATTGTCAAAATCTTTTAAATTTTTCAAAATTCAAATGACTTCTAAGTATTTCAGCTTAGAACTCGTACTTTGATAAAAAATCTATTTCAAAAATGTTCGAGTATAAACAAACGAAAAGATTTTAGAACCAAAAACTCGTTTTTCCAACGATTTGTGTATACATCGGTACACAACTCAAGCTTTACACAAAGGAAATTCTTTTCTATTGAAAAACGTTTTTTACAAAAGAAAAGATTTTAGAACAAAAAATACCATCTTTAGCACCTGTTTTTAAACAAACGTTTGCCACGAAGAACTTTTTAGTCTCTAAGTGCAAAACAAAAATCTTTATGTGCTTAAAAATAACTCTCTCAAAATCTTTCAAACGATAAACTTTCGATAAAAACAACTTTTGTTAGTTATATCAAAATGTTATTATGAAAAGGGAGTATAAACTTAATAAACAAAGTTTTCATACTTAAAGAAACCGTTAGACTCTCCAAATGCTTTTCAAAAACATCGTTGATATTAAAAAAATATCATGGTATGCTATTTTTTAGGGGGAGAAAAACGTGATTGAAAAGTGATCTTATGAATTTGTGATATATATTGTGAATCTTAAAAATTATTTAGCTTGACTCAAATGTGATTATTTCAAATAGACTTGCAGCGTGACGGGTAAAAACTTCAAGTTAGTTATTAGAGCCAGTTATCACCTAAAAGCTGATAATGTATCTCTTTAACTAGTCCATGTAAACGTGTCTCGCAAAGTATAGTCTTATTTGAATAATTTACTAATTTAAAGGTGTTTTTTCTCAAACCACCATGTGCACAAACTTTAACAATTGGTAACAAGAGCTATACGTGAACGTGAAGCAATTATTTTCAAAATCTTTTAAAGCACATGTGTAGGGGGAGTAGTACTTCAAAACAAAATCAATCAATGTGTGACTAAAACAAGTTTTCACAAACACATTGTGACTTTCAAATTGATTTAATGGCTGTGAAGTTTTCAACAAACCAACAAAACCAATTCTTATGATTATGAAGATATAAGGAGGTTAAGTTTAGGTTTTATCCCATGATCCAACAAGAGCTGGAAGGATCTACCCAGGGACAATCCACTAGTTAATGTAGAAGTCCTTAGGTATGAGAAAAAAATGAGTAATTGAGAAAAAGGGAAAGAATAGGTTGAAGAATTAAAAAGAAAAGTTAATGAAAGGGTGAAAAGAAATATCCCTCCATAAACTTAGGACAGAAACCGGGTCAATACATAATCTATCTCTAATCACAAAGATGATTAAGATATTGAAGACAAGACATCATGGACCCAGTGATGCAATGCACAACCCATTCCCAGCCACTCAAGTTTCTCTCAACAAATACTTGTTTCATTTCAAACGGAGATAAACACATAATCTATTGACCACTCACTCCGAGTTGTGTTAATATTGAAAATGTGGCACTCTGCTCCAGCCTCCGCTCACTAAATCAAAACGCATTCCAAAACATAAATTTGTTGTTCATCAATTAAAACACAAAATGTAAATCTTTAGAGTCCTTCGCAGATCTTAGTAATCTTGCCAGAACATTCATGAGTGGAATTGCTTATGTGATCCACATTGATCGAATGGAAATTCCTTCCAGTGTCAATATCAAACAGCGCTGACAGCAGGTCGCTTTGTTAATTCTTCGTGAATTAAGCTTAGTGTTTCCATGGTTACATATACATCAAAAGGTCTACAGTTGTGAAGTTATATCTCGGTATACTTCAGCAACTCATCAGAATTATGTTACCACTCCTGTGGCATCTAATTCTGAAATTGTCTATGTAAGGATTCGAATAGTATTTACACACTATGCTGCAAATACACTCGATATCTAAACTCGTAAGTGCTAGAAATCCTGCTAAGGAGATTCATCTTACGAATCGAATCCTTAAGACGTAGGTCTTTACTTGGATCTAATCCAATGTATTGATAACTATCTCTCACGAGATTAGGACGACTGATTCACCCGACCAAGGTGAATGGGATCAGGACATTCATCAGTAAAACAATTGACGTGAATGAATTCTATAAGAAGAAGTTCACTATAATCAATTGGAGTTATACGATTATGAAACTAACCTTAGTATGCAGGTACAAAAGATGATACCACATGACGTGAACAACCACTTTCATCGACATCAACACCATCATAAACTTATACATACGCAACAATCAACATCATCATCAAAGCTTGAATCAGGAAAAGTTCAAGACAAAGAAATCAAGATAAAGACAATGAATCGTCAAAGTCAAAGATCTAATCAAAAGAAAGTCAAGAACAAATCCAAGCAAATGAGGAAAGCTCAAGTATGAAGATCAAAGCTATACAAGACGTATAAGTATGACGATAAGACAAAGACAAAGTCAAATGTGAAGATGATCGATCAAGGCAAGAAAAGACAAGAAAAGACATCAACATTACATCACTAAAGACTCATCTTATACAACGTTAAAGGTTCAAAGATCAAGAGTAAAGAAGACCAATTCACAACAACTCATCCAAGACAACTAAGGAATGACTTCAGAATGACATCCCTTAGGGGGAGATTGTTAGCATTACTTTTAGATAAAGTAATAGAAGTGATGGTCATTCTATATTTAGGAACAATGTAACGTTATGTAAGAGTCTAAGTAATGGGCAATAGATAGTAATCTAATAGGCTAGGAGAATAGGCCAAAGTCCAACCCAAGCACATAAGGCCTTGGATGGACTATATTTAAGCATGCATGATTCATTCATGTGTGTGCTTGTGTGTGTGTTTATAGTGTGTGATAATACAAAAGCTCTCTCCATCTCTCTCTCTCTCTCTCATCCATCAACGCCGCACCATCACCATGAACACCATCAAGTCACCATGTTTATAGTGCAGTAAGTTGATAGAAATGGGAGCCTACACCTTTTCAGGATGATTCACTATATTTGGGATTTGATGTTTTACTCTTGTCTTTTCGAATGCATGCGACATCATCCTGACATTTCTTGAGCGGTGTGTTTGACTCGTCCCATCGATTGTACATGACGTGTATATTGACATCAATTGTACTTGCGTCTTTGCAGGGTGAGTGTCATGCGCCCTGTTAAATGCATTTTGACCCAATGGGCTTTTGCCAAGTGTAATCTGCTAATTCGTTTTCTTTGCCTATTAAAAGGGTTAGAAAAATGGGGAAGTTATAACTTGAAGCGACAAAGTCTCTTTTCCTCTTCCTTTTTCCCAAACCCTAAAAAAATTCCTTCAAAGAAAGTTTTTTCGTATGTTTTTCTTATATTTTACAAAGGCCAGTTTTCATTCTTTGTTTAAGAAGAAACGCTCCTTTGGTTTGTTTTCGGTGTAACTAAATGAGGAGTGTTAGTCGTTATGATTTCGAAGCCATTATTGTTTTCCTTGAATCCTTTACCTGTGTTCGGGAGTTGGATGTGGAGATGTTAACTCTTATTTCATTCTTGTCTAACGTTATTATTCATTGGGTGCTTCTTGAACCTGGTGCAACATTAAAAGTGAATGTTAGAATGGAAGATATAGAGGGTCTTGCATATGACTTTCTATCATTTTTCCTAGGCACTATCAGGGTGAATTTGGTCATCCTGATGAGAAACTTAAATTTTACACCTATGATCAAGGTAAACTTGGTCACCTTGAGGTGAAAATTAAATGTTTCACCATACGTCCAGGACCAGTTTGCTTGTTGGTCCTGGGTGATTTCTTCAAAAAGCTGCGAACAATGTCGACTAGCGTTCGCAGATCGGGTGTACAGATGCTCAAAGGTCGTTGGGGGGGGGGGATGCTAGGAATAAGCTTTTTACTTGCTCCCTCCCTTCCTTGATCTGGTATCCCTTTGTATGTTCTTTTTACCTCTGTTGCGTTTCGAGGGTTTTTATTTTAGCCAATTGGCTAACCTTTGTTTTATTTTTGGACTATCAGGTAGCATCGTACAGCAGAACTCAGTAATCCAATTGTTGTAGTACTCCTAATACGCGTCTCAGTTATTCTGGGGGAGTTAGAAATTTGAAGTCATCTTTAAGTCGGGTTGATGACTTTCTTTTAACGGTCTCCAAGATTAGCTTGGCACCTAGCGATTCTCTAGTACCAGGTTCGGTGAACTGAGTGTCTAGTCGCGGTTGCTATCCTGTTGAGAACTGTAGTAGGGAATGAGTTTGAGCAGGACGAGAGAGTAGATCATGGAAAGTTCTCCTCTGGTTCCTCTGCAGGAAACTTCTAATTCCCTTTGTTCTGCATTTATGCCCTTGTAGGGGATTGTCTATATTAGTATTGAGTAGGTTTTGAGTCTGATGTTGTTAGATCATATTAGCTACAGTAAAACTTGTAGGTGAGTGTTTGTAATCCGTGATGTATTAGGATTGTTTTGTAAAATGTACCAGGCATGTTTTGTGATGGGTTTTTGAAATAGGGTGATTTACCTTGATAATGAACTTTTTTTTTTTTTTTTTTTTTTTTTTTTTTTTTTTTTTTTTTTTTTTTTTTTTTTTTTTTTGTTACCAGGTTTGTGTAGTCCTGGGTTTTTAGCAAGAGTGTTGTAACCATGAGCTCTTAATGAAATTAGCAATTTAGCCAATTTATTGTATGTGATGTATCCTTATGTTTAGTGATTAGTTAAACATAAAGAATGTTTAACTAGTTTGTTCAACTGATTTAAGTCTTTGCATACTTAAATAGTGTTTGTAATCTAGGATCTGATTTGTTTTTGTGATAATCAGTACTTATGTTTTTTATTTGAAGTGCACGTTATAGCCGGTACTATCGACTAGCTATATTCAAGAAACCCGGTTATGGCAGGTTGTTGGTCCGATACCTAGAATGGAAGTTGCATCTCTATATATAGTAAGACATGAATCCTCATTTAAGCTGTAATCGGGCTAAATGTTTGTTAGTCTAGTTTGTTTGACCCACATGCACATTTTCTTATGAGCATGTTCATAAAGGCTAATTTATGTTTGAGTAAATGTTGCTTATATGAATAGTCGTATATGACACTTTGTATGAAAAATGTTGAAATTGTCATTGTATATTTAAAGAAATAGTACAGGTGAGCTTTCCTGGTTGTTAGAAGCCTTCTTTAAAAAGTTAAAGAAAAGTAGCGTGAAAGTTGCTTGATTCAGCGATCCACCTTAGATAGTGCTATGTCTAGCATAAGGGAATCTTCGTTTTCTTCCTCACTGATCGTAGAATCTATTTCTGTTTGGATGAGCATTTTAACGAGTATCACGACTTCAGTTCCATAGACAAAACTAAAGGGTGTTTCTCCTGTGTTTTCCTTTGGCGTTGTTCTATGCGCCCATAGTACGCTTGAGAGCTCGTCCAACCAACAAGTCTTGTATTCCTTCATATGTTTCTCGATGAGTTTCACAATTTCTTTGTTGGCTACCTCTGTCTGACAATGGTCTTGCGAATGGTAAAGTGAGGTTGTAGCCCTGAGGATACCCTGATTTTCGCACAATGATTTGAATGGCTCCGACGAATTAGGTTCCGTTGTCAGTGATGAATGTTTGTGGCATGCTGAATCGAGTGATGATTTGATCGTAGACGAAGGTTAAGACTTTTCTCGAACTGATGAAGGCTAGTGGTTTTGCTTCGACCCATTTGGTGAAGTAATCGACGGCAACAATCATGTGTCTGACATTTCCTGGGGCTACCAGGAATGGTCTGCATATGTCAATGACCCATTGATTGAATAGCCAGGGTGCAGTGATAGGGATAAGGTCATGTTTTGGTACGTGTTGGATGTTGGCGTAAGTGTTACATTCTTGGCATGTCCTTAGCTCAGCTTCAGCGTCCTGATTGACTGTTCGCCAATACTACCTCATCCTGATTGCTTTGTCTGCTACAACGCGAGACCCTGAGTGCGTGCCGCACATTTCAATTTGGATGTCTTGAATGATTTTTCGAGCCTTTGTTGGTCCAATGCATCTCGTCATGTTGGCTATTTCGTATCATGTCCCCACGGATGGCGCCATGTTTACGTATGGTATGTAAATCGGTATTAAGCGATAGGTTGGGATGGTTTTGTTGTTTGGTTTCCCGTGTTGAACGGTAAAGACCCGATGAGAATGATTGAGATCAAGAAGCTCAGGTAACACTTAAACAAAAACCATTTGAGACTGCTGTGAAACAGTGTTTGCCCAAGTGTGTGAAACTTGTGAAGTTGTGTGTGATGCCTTCTATTTATAGAGAGACGAATAGGGTTTAGAGATAAACCCTTATGGGATGATCAACGGCTGCGAGGGAGCCAGGTGTTGATCATCTAAAGATCAGATAAGGAGGATAGGTGGACTCTCTTTCTTGGCTCGTACAAAGTGGTGTTTGTCGTGCGTCCCAAGTGTACAATGTTATATGGTATATCTAAACCGTTAGTGATAGTTGAGGAGCGGTGCTACTATGTGCTCAGCGTAGCCTGATGAGTTCTTTCAGGCTCGGCGTGGCCTGGGTTTATAGCTAGGTTGCTGACGTGTGTTTGTTGATGGGCCTTGGTAATGGGCTTGATTCGTGCGTATATTTAGTGGGCTTGGGCTACTAATCTTGATACGCTATTAGTGTGTAAGATAAGTCAAATTTAATTATGTTTTCATTTTTGTTTTTTGGGTTTTGCTAACCACAACCCTATGGGTTGTGATTAAACATACCTTAATTGAAAAATTAACAATTAATTAACATCAAACATTTCATGTTTAACAACATATTTTATAATTACAATAATTAAATATGTATAAATATGAAAATAATAAGCTCATTAAATGCTATTTTTACACAAAAAATAAATTTTAACCACAACCTTTTATGCCTGAATTCTTAAAACAAAAAACATTTTGTGTAAGGGACAATTTTTTATTTTTATTTGTCATGTTGCTTATTAAAGGTATATGGGAAAATGAAATACTCCATCCGTCTCAAAATTATAGTCCACATTTTCTTTTTGTGATGTCTCAAAATAATTGTCCACTTTTCTTTTTAAGTAAAAACTAGAAAATATATTAGGGGAATATTCTCTTTAAGTGGTTGAGATTTATAGTGGTCCTATTTTTATTAAACTTTGCGATTTCTCTCTTCTGACAATAATTTTTAGACGGAGGGAGTATTACCAAACTTGTTTATATATCCACAACCACGCAATTGGTAGTTGGATAACTTAATTAAAATGGGCACTTATTTAATATGGGCCAAAACGGACCATGCATGTCGGGTTATTTTTGACCTTAAAACCTTTTCCTATATGTTCTGGTAGTTAATCTAGAACTAATTTCTCATACCCCTTCCGTCTCATAAAAATTGTCCACTTTGATTTTTGTAAGTATTTCTCTTTCAACTTTGACCTTAATTTTTTTTTTTTTTTTTTTTTTGCGTTATATAATACTTGATAAAAATTATATTAATGAAAAATACATTTAAATCCTAATTCATTCATATATTTTTCATCAAGTGTTATATAACGCAAACATAAATATTTAAGGTAAAAGTTGAAAAAGAAAAATTTTAAAAAGTCAAAGTTGACAGTTTTTGTGGGACGGAGGTAGTATATGATTAGAATCAAAATCAATTTAACTTTTTTTAAGTTTGGGCAATATTTTGCCCTTTTATCCTGTCAACCCATTTTCATACACAATTGTTCGATTTCATGCATTTGACTAGTACGTGCCGTTGATCTTGTCACACCATTTCCATTTGTATCATATAAGCTTTATTTTAGCTACGTGATGTGTTAGTTATGTAACATAGCGCAACAAAATATGCCTGCATAAAAGTGAGTCAAAATTCAACCTCTTTACTCAAATCTACTTGAGCCTAATGAAACTCTAATACATAAGACTAAGTAATAGTAGTATAGAGACGTTATGATATACCGATAATGTGGATAGATGGGGTAGTGACAGGAGTTGAAAAAGCATCAGATGCAAGTTTAGGGATCCCAAACTTTGAAGCACCAAATTCGGCACCTGATGCCATTATCACGAACTTCACCTTTGGAACCTTTGATAGAGCCACCCCTTCCCTTTGCATTCCTGGTATTGCTGCCGTTAACAGCGCCCCCTTGTTTTCATTTTAAACAACAATAACAACAAAAGATTTATGTCACATACAAGTCTTAAAGAAACATTGTCACTCTTTACTGTTTACAGCAAAAAATAAGTGCATACTTCAGTAATAGTTGACAAGTATATTGCACAATGGTTAACAATAAACTACATGGCATATATATATCAGTTTGATAAAAGTGAATTCTATATATTACATGCAGATGGAATTTCGATTCACTACACAAAAAAGATAAAAATATATCTTTATGAGGTCTAGGAACTGACCTGAGAAAAACCAAGAACACCATCAAAAGGTCCATTACTCAACATAAACTCTTGTATTTTCTCAAGGCATTCTTCAAAGTTATAGAATTCTTTAAATCCCTACAATAACATGTAATCAATCAAATTATTTAACTAAATCACATACCTACATTAATCATGCAAAAACTATAACAAAATAAAATGATCACCTCATCAGATTGGAACCATTCGTAAAAAGGTGGATCATAGAATCCATCAACATCCGACTTGCCTTGAGCCGGATAAGGAGCATCCATGTAAACAAGGTCTAGCTTCTCTAACAGTGGTTGTGGCCATCTTTCCACTAGTTTTCGCAATATTACACCACTTGTTCTGAACCCATGAAGACACAAAATTTTGAGTTTTTTGTTTTGGATCTCATTCTCCATTGCTAAGCTCTGAGATGATTTAATCACTTCTCTTATAACCATTTTAAAATGGAAATTGATTTGCAAACTTTAATTGGGACACTCCAATTATTGCATTAAACAATTTTACCACATTTATATCATGTTTTGAATCTTTGTACAGTAATGTGTACAAATAAAGAATTCCCTGTAGTTAGCATTGAAGTCGGAGAGTGGGTGATATTGATTTCTTGATGGGCACATTACATGTATCTAGAATACTATACAGTGACACCATATAAGCTAGTTAAACTGGCTTAAACATTATACATTTTACGCGATTTTCAACTTGATTGATGTATTTCGGTTTTTAATAAATGTTTAAACTTAGATTATTTGACCAATTGATGACATACATAACATAGAAGCAACATAAGTTCATATTAAATTGATGGAAATAATCACATAAAATCAGCAATCCTATTGATTAGCTTCTTGAGGTTGTAACTAAGTTGTTTCTCATTCCTCAATTTTTTCTTGAGTAAATTGCATAAATCGTCCTTAAAGTTTGGCCAAATTGCATGTTTCGTCCCAAATGTTACGAAAGTGCAATGATTGTCCCTATGGGAAAACCTTTGGTGCAAGTATCATCCTTTTTTGGGAAACCTTTGGTGCAAGTATCGTCCCCACAGGGACGATACTTGCACCAAAGGTTTCCCCACATGGATGATCCTTGCACTTTTATAACATTTGGGACGAAACATGCAATTTGAACAAACTTTAGGGACGATTTATGCAATTTACTCTTAAATATGATAACTTAATTAGAAATCTTACACTATGTTCTAGAGTTTTTTTTTTTTTTTTTAAGAGGGAAGTAAAGTAAAGTAATGCAATGTAAAGAAATAGGGAAGAGTGGAAGTAAAGTTTATAGATTTTCATGTTCTTTAGTTTATAGTAAAGTAAAGTAAATGAAAGTAGGTGGTCCCATTTTATACTTTTTATATTTGTGGAATTACTATTATAACCTTGCTTCATAATAAATACACACTAAAGACAAAAGGGTATTTTTGACATTAAAGTATTTTATTTTTGTCTTATTCTCTTTACTTCCTTTCCATCCCAAATATGGGCGGAAAGTGTGGAGTGAAAAAAACAAAGAGCCAAATGTCATTTTCATGTGTTTTACTTCCATTTACTTACTTCCAAAAACTTGAGAACATGATTTTTTTTTTTTTTGTGATCCTTCATTTACTTCCATTTACTTCCATTTACAAACTTGAGAATAGAGTGTTAGTACATTGTTAGTATTCTGTTAGGCTAGCTACATTCTGGCACATTTTAGTTGACTTTAATTGTAGAGTAGATTACAAAGATGGTCCCTGTGGTTTGCGTTGACTCACACTCTTGGTCCTTTAACTTTTTTTTTTTTGCACAAACCATCCCTAACTCCGAAACCCTTAACACTCACAGTCCCTTGACCCAATGACGTTAGGTTTGACTGTTAAACACCCCTCATGTGACTTGCACATGAGGGTAAAAATGTCCTTTTATATATTTTTTTCTTTCTATATAAAATTATGAGCCACCAATGTTAGTCCTACCACTACCCTTCTCCATCTACCACCACTACCAATCAAACCATCATTTCTTTCTTTCTTTTCATCTTTACCCACAAACATCCAACTCTCACCATCATTATTTTCAGCCATCAATTTTCCGGCCACTTTAATCAAATTCCGACCACTTCAATCAAACACCCATATTCTTTTTCTATTTTATTTTACACTTAATTACACATAAAAGTTTCAAAAATATACACTGTAAATGGGCAAATAACCCATTTTATCTTGAACAAAGTCATAAAAACAAAGTGGGCAAATAAACACTAATTTCCATTTAAACATAAAATGGAAAGGAAAAAAAAAACAATATTGAGCTATCAAGAAAATAGAAATAATTAAAAAAAAATTAAAAAAAAATATATATGCATATTACAAAGCCAAACTATTTGAGAAACGACATCAATAACACATAGCCTTATGTCCCAACTTCAGTACTATAACCAGAAATGTTGTTGGAATTATAATATCATGACAAGCATATAAATAAACAAATACATCATAGAACACATATAGCGGAAGCAAGGATACATAACACATAAATAATTAAACCGAAACTTAAAGTGAACATACCTTGATGATTCTAGTAAGAACAAGAATCAACCTTGAGCAATATGGATTATGAACCCTAATTAGGGTTTAAAGGATTATAGGAATTGCCCCTTACCAATTTTTGCAATTCAATCCAAAATTCTTACAATAGTGTGTAAGAATCACATTCTTGTACACACGCACTAAACCGAACTAACAATATGCAAGTTATTTATCACAAAGTTAAAACCAAAACAATTTTTGTTTCACAAACAATTCGGTCGACCCAAGGGAAGGGAAAAACCGATCGATCTAAGCAAGGAGAGAAAAGAAAACTTTGAGGTTTAGCTAGTGCACAAGAGATACAAAAACCTAGAACCTTGAGTTTGCTTTTATAGGCAATGTATCTTAGAGCCCAAGTTGGAGTTGGATTAGGAATCCATACCCCTACAACCGATCGGCCTAAAGTAATTAGGGGATCCGGAATCTTCTTGGCTACTAATTTACATTCTAGTCCTTTCCTTATTTTATTTAACGACCGTTAGTCACTTCCGTTAAATACTAACGTTCGTTATTTCTTTTGTGATAATTAATAATCAAATATAACATTTTATATCTAATTATTAATATTTAGTTCTCATACGTAATGTGTGCAATCCCGTGATCTCGAGTTCGATCCTAACACACAAATACTATTTTATGTCTATAAAACTAACAGCTCCCATTTAGACATATCATAATAGTTGTGATCACATCGGTTAGCGTCTTGCAACACGCCGATGCCTCTAGTATAACTCGAGTAGGTCTCCTGGAAAAACCTTTAATGATTCGTCATTATTATTATCCTTTTGTTTCTAATACTACATTGAATAAAGATATGGATATTATCTTAATTCAAAATTCTGTTTCTCGTTGTTTATGATTGAGCAAGATTACCAAATCTTCTGAACATATTCAGGGGAGATCTTGGGCACGGCCATGCAAACATCTTATCAACCCTACGAGGGGCCCAGCGGTATTAAACTCCAAAAATAAATTTGGAGGAACAAATTCTATTTTGACTACGAGCATAACTTATGAACTTTGCAACAATTCCGAAAATAATCCTTATGACTACCAGTTACGTATAGCGTTAAATTGTTCCACAGAATGCACTACATTCACAACAGTTATCTGTTATCTCAAGTCTGAGGATAACTATTCATGATTTACTTAGAAATATCCATAAGCAATATCATGTGGTTGGGATAAGTCCTATATTCAATTCATTGAATATCATGTGAATTTGGTATGACAACGCATCAATATACTTTCAAGTATATTCCACCAAAACTCAGATTTGTCTTAACATAATGATATTCACATATCATTAACTGACAACGGACATTTAGAATAACTAAGTTATTCACGGATTAAAACATGCAAAAAAATAGGATAACAATATTAAATAATGAATATAAACATAACCACTACTTTATTTCATTAATAAATAATAAATGTTTTACAATCCTTTATCCTAATACTAAACACATCCATGCATGAAACTATTAGCTAATCTAAGTCCAATTCCATTGATTAGTTCAGTAAGCTTTTCTTTAGCTAAAGCCTTAGTGAATGGATCAGCTAAGTTTTCATCTGTGTGAACCTTCAAGAGATTTATTTCACCTTCGCGTACTTGTTCCCGAACATAGTGATACTTCCGTAGAAAATGTCTGGTGCCCTTCATGACTCCAGGTTCATGGGCAAATATGATTGCAGCAGAATTGTCACAATACATATTAATAGGAGATTCTATTGAAGGCATAACACCAAGCCTTGAAATGAATTTCCTAATCCAGACTGCCTCCATTGCAGCTTCTGAAGCAGCTATGTACTCGGCCTCTGTCGCAGACATCGCAATTGTACTCTGCTTCTTGCTCTTCCAGTCTACTGCTCCTCCATTGATAACAAAGACATAACCAGTCTGAGACTTCACTTCATCTTTGTCACATTGCCAGGACGCATCACAGAAACCTGTAACATCAAGTTCTGTAGCTGGATTTCCACCATACACAAGAAACATATCTTTCGTATGCCTAAGATACTTTAGAATATGTTTAACAGCAATCCAATCTTTATTGTAACCACAGGTAAAAATATGACTTTACAATAAAACTATACTTATCCTTTTTCCACGTAATTTTTTTTATTATTTATTTTCTGATTATAACTATTATCTTATGTGACGTAGATCACATCTCCGATAAATGTGCTCGCGCGCAACCCAACCTTAACTTATTTAATGTTTATCTATATAAACATCTTTGACATAAAAGTTTATAATGTCTCATTTACCACTTTGCGTAAATTCGTTAGCGTACGATTAAACTAAACGTTTCTTATTTAATAAGAGTTTTTATGAAACCCTAAACTACCATAGCAACATATAAAAATAACGAAACCCTAAAAACACTGAAATACAATTTATTTAAATAATGTACAAGTTACTAAAGCACAGAAACCCTAATTCCACTATAACTTCCGGTAAAACCCTAATTTCACAAAACTATTATTATATGTAATAAATTCACAAACCCTAATTAATATTTTTACAAAATATATATGTACAAGTCTCCTAAACTAAGGTACAAGTCTTTAATGTATAAAAACTAATTATTTATAATAACCTTATATAAATCTTAATAATAACTATTTTAAAGGCATAAATTGTAATAATTTCACATATTAATTTTTAAAATAAGTTTATTAATAAATGTACAAACCCTTAAACCTATAGTACAACCCTCTAATGCACAAAAACTTAAAAACTCATTTAATTACTTTAAAAACTTAATTAAAATTATATAAATTAAGGAAATATTAAAATTATATTTTTCTTATTTTCTAAACCCTAGTACAACACAACAAAGCCCATTGTACAACACCATAAAGCACAATGTCAATTTCTCTTCATATATATAGAATTCGATTATATATACACATAAAGATAAAACCTAAAATTAACCTCTAATTTATAAACTAATTACCATAAACCCTAAATTAACTAGTTACCATCTCAAACGCTAGAGTATCATATGACAAAGCTTAATGTACAACCAAATCAAGAACCATTCGAACCAAATATTTCCATGTTCTCTTTGTTTAGTTCGATTCCCAGTAAAACACAACAAAACTAGTTCCTTCATACAACCTTCCTCAAATAGCCTCTCCTTAGATCCCCCCTCCTCCACATCATCAATGACATCACAAGATGGCTACTTGTATGATTCTAAATAAACCACATCACTTTTCCCCCCTCCAACCATATGGCACCACCAACAATGAAACACATCATCCATGTCATCCATACAACTCACAAGAGAAACCCTAGAAGCTTAAGGAAACCCTAATCCCTCCTTCTATAAATACTTGATCACTACTCCTTCTATTCACCTCAATCCATTCGACACAAACATCACAGCCCACCATCACAAACCTTACTAATTTCACAGCCCCTATATAAGTCTTAGAGCACTCTAGGAAGCCAAGAAAGAAGGGAGGGAATCTTGTGTTTCATTTCCAAACCCTACGCCCAAGAACTTGCCCAATTCGATTCATATTTACTAGGTAAGTTTCTAAACTATTTCATTTCGTTTTCTATATTTCAAATACCTCTAATAACACTAATAAACATACCCTAGTAATAATAAAACCCTAAAACTAAAATCTACCTTTTCTTTTTTTTCTTTTTGTTTTTGGTCGAACAAACCCAAACACACCATATAATTATTTTTTTTCGATATTTTAAAAACACTAGGCTATAGGACACTTACATATTGTTAAAGATAATTTTACAAGGAAAACGTAGCAATTTGAATCACCTAAAACGAATAAACGAGTCAAAAGTTATGGTGATTTGAAGTTATTTAAAAACTGAAAATGCATACTGTTGTTAGAGTTTATGGATAATTATTAATATTCGTATGTCCGGTTTCGAACACGAGACTTCGGGATTGCACACATTACGTATGAGTCTCAATGTATTAATAATTAATATAATTAATTATTAAGTCACAAATATTTATATGATCGAACAAGGAAAATAGAGGGGGTTAAGTGTCGATTTATGAAACATGAAGAGGTGAAAAATAAAACTTGGAAGACAAGTTTTATTGCTATAAAAGCCTCTTGTTTTAATAGAATCGAGGGACACAAATTTATCCCTAACCGATTGACCATTCAATCGATTCACTATTTTTCCTATCCACTGGCAATCGACTCTTTTTCCCATCTATCCACTGACAATCTATGACATACAGTAAAGGGTTATGACATGCACTTGCATGTGTAATTAATTTATGTATCTTGCATGCGTGTGAAGGTAGATTAAATTAGTTGACTCTTTATCTTCATGTTACGTACAGTGGTGAGTCCGATTGTTAGTGGATTCGATCATGTATTATTTAGAACATCAAACTCTAGGTGTTGTGATGTTTTATTTGTGATCTTGAACCTAGCTTTTCACATTGAGACGCTAGTAGTACGTGTGTACAGGAACGGAGTACAAGCTTACTTTAGCTTGTTGTTACCTTGCCCTATTCGACCCTAAAAAAGTCGATCCATATAAATCCTATTAGGGTTTATATTTTGTTCTTGGAAGCACGTGATTCCTTGTTCTTGCTAGGAATAAAAAAGGTACGTTTTCTATTTAATTTTA
Source organism: Artemisia tridentata subsp. tridentata (assembly GCA_021014915.2). NCBI lineage: Eukaryota > Viridiplantae > Streptophyta > Magnoliopsida > Asterales > Asteraceae > Artemisia > Artemisia tridentata. The sequence continues at coordinate 194,094,363 of CP139503.1, read as the reverse complement.
TGTTAATTAATTATATGTTATGTAGATCCATTCCGCTGCGTGATCTTTGTGTTTATGTGTTTATAGAATTATTATGATTCACATATTCCAATAGTGGCATCATGAGCCGCGTTTTAACGTGTAATTGATTACATAAAACCTTAAAAATTGAATCTTTAATTAGATACATGCAATTAATGATCTAGGGTTTGTTTTGTTTAAGTAAACCCTAATTTTGTAATTAATTAGGTTGACACCTAATTTAAATAATTTAGGGTTTGCGTTTTTGTAGAAAACTTGTAGAAAAACCCTAGGATTGCATGCAATTTTTAGGGATTAATTAATGAGTACCTTATGTGACGTCGTTAATTAATTAATTAGAATGCGTACAGGATATATTGACATGATAATATGTGCTAACATGATTATATGTGCAATATGGGATCCATGACAAAATCTTGCATATTTGTCATGGAATGTTTGTTGTTTTAATTGCCACATGATTTTATGATAGATCTTAAATTAGGGAAGACCCTAATATATTAATTAAAATTAGTTATGTGCAATGTGGTATATAATTGATCAAAACTTACGCGGCCAAATTTATTTGGTGTCTGTGGTCCATTGGGTACAATGAGCTCGAAAACCAATGGGAGTTTTATTGATTAGATACATGAAAATTCACATAGATAATTAATAGGATTTATCAAAAAGGTTTGCATGTGGCTATATGATATTATTAATGATCATATATGTGTTATTGAGTGTTTATTTATTTTTTATTAATTACTTTTTCTTTGTGTGTTTAATTATGATGGATTGTAACAACAAAGAGGGTAATTTTTCAAAATAAAAATAAATGAACCTAATAACTATGAAACCTTTGTAGTAAACCATTTAATTGCCAAGTCTTATGTGCCGACAGTGGTTCGCTTCGCACGGTAATTTGCTCCCAGGTGAGACTAGCAATTAATAATTTACTACATAAATTGTTTTAGCAAGAAAATCATATTTTTTTAGTTGATTGATTGCGACTGTACAAAAGTGGTCGAAGCGGCGGACCTATTATTGACAAACTATAAAGTGGGTTTAAGGTTGGTTCACATTAAATTATGACCTTAGAGGGGCACGGTTTTAACCAGCTTCGGCGGCTGTCGTCCCTCCGCTCGCCTGTGCGTCAATAATAGACTTACCAAGTACACCATGAAAAAGTACGAAGCATCTTAAGGCAATGTTGTAATTTGCTCAACGCCTCAATTAAAAACTTTGATGATTTGAGCTTACGAATGAGTAAACGGATTTTTGTTGAAAATATATATGATACAAAGATGAATGCATGACATCTTTGTACATATTTTTTGATTTAACACATCAAAATTTATACCCTTAAATTTAAGTAATATGCCAACCAATTAATACGGAAACACCTAAGATGACATCTACCATTGCTAGCAGCCTCAGCTGATGTAATGGTTCAAAGATGGTAGTCAAAAGGGGTAAATTGAGCACTTTCATTGCTTGCAGCCTCAGCTGATGTGATGAAATGGCGTCAATTTACACGTTTCTAAATTGGTTAATTTAATTGAGCACTTTCATCACTAGCAGCCTCAGCTGATGTGATGGGACGGCGTCAAGGCATAAAGATTTGGGGATGAAACATGTTTACATTTTGCAACTGATGTTGGCAATATAATGTAAGTCCCATGATTCTAGGAATTGCAATTAGATATTGGCAATTGAGTGCAGCACTACCTTATTGAGTACTTTTATTGCTAGCAGCCTCAGCTGATGTGATGAAACGACGTCAATTTGGATCCTAATTTTCAATGAAAATTAAATGGTTAAATTTATTTTACCGTGGGTGTTTAATTTTCTTGAAAAGTTATTATCAAAAATACTAAATTGAATTTTGCAAATTCTTTTAATGTATTTAATGCAACGTTAAAACCGTAAACGTGGGGTTTTTCTTTTAGTAGTAAATTGATCTACACCCGTAGGGGTTTTGGATAGAGTCAATTTTTACTGAAAAGGATAAACCTTGTCTACTTTCCGTGTGAAGAGTAAGACTTAATCCTATTCCTTTTCATGAATGAGAAAGGTATAATAGGGTAATTAGAATTGTCTAAATTCTAAGAAATAACTCATGGCGAATTTCTTAAGAAATTGCATGGTTAGGAGTTATTAAATTAGAAACTAGACTAATTACCGCAAAAGTGGTAAAAGGCAAACTAGAATGTTTGATCTAGTTGTTATGCTTTGACCATTTAAAGGTGCTACATACCATGATGGAGATGGTAGACCTAACTAAGGAAGAAATTGCATACCCAATTCTTTCAAGTTAATTGTATTGATGGATATTCCATCATTCACAAGTAGAATACATTTTTTGAAGTACCTTAGTAGTGTTACGTAAGGGATTACTCAAAGGTGTAGGAAAGTAAACAGCACGATATTTGCTTTTACTGGTTCTGCAACACTTATAATGTTGTCAAACCCAGTCAGAGCATTGTGTTGTAATTACTGAATAATGAGTTCATGCAGTGATCTTAAATTCAGTGGGAGCTACAAGTCTTGGTAGTAACCCATATTATCTCTAGAATCTCTAGGGATAAATACTTTCCAATTATAGACACTTGTGATATTAAGGATAGCCGTGTACGTTTCCTTACTAGACGAGGTGATTCTATATATACTTATATATCTATGACACAAATCATATTGATCAAATAAGCAAACTATTGACGTGTTGTTTATCTGATATGTGATGTTGTTCCATGCACAAGTGGGAGAAATATTATTGTGTGCAAGCAACATCATAAAGGAATATGATTTAAAGGGTTCTCTTGACTGCAAGGTCAGAGATTGATGTTCTAATGTGTTTTATACACATTCTAATTTATAGAACACTTGGAGTTAATATCTACTTTCATTACTAGATATTAATGACAAGGTAAATTGCATACTTTCATCATTGCAGCCTCAGCTGAAATAATGAAACTATGATAGTTTACAAGTTTCTAAAATTAGATAATTATTAGAACAAGTGTCGATATGTTAGTAAGACTACTTCAAATGTAAATATTTATGTATTGTTGTAATGACATAAATAAATGAAGTAATCTTATACTACTTCAAAATTTAAATGTTTATGTATTCTTGGAATGACATAAATATATGAAGTAATAAATTAACTTGAAATAACTATTGAAACCAAGTTGTGGGTTTCATCATTACTTTAGTTATACATGTTTATATTGTAAGATATAAATATGAAGTCTTTTATTGCTATAAGACTTATAACAAAGTAAGATGTTAACTTGTTATGTTTTTAATTAAGACATATACAAGAAGTCATTGAGTTGATCAATGATCTATAACGTAGATTGGGATTATAACAGTTTATGTCTTTTGTTAAGACATAGATATTAAGTGGCTTGGACTATAATGCACTTATGTTATAAAGTATGCAATTGGCTTGGAAAATCTATTGTACCATTAAAGTGATTTAATTGGTAAATAGGTAAGCCAAAAACAAAATATATTTATCTCACATATAGTAAGATTGACTTACAATATTAATCCTGATGAAATACATAAGTTTATGGTATGTTCATTTAGGAAAATCAAACTCTTGAAAAATTGTTTGATTAAAGATAATTATATCTTCTAATCTTCCTAAAAGATATCAAGGTTAGAAAATTGAGTATGGATTAGATATACTCAATTTGACTCCAACCTAGAAGAATAATAAGACGCCATTTAATATGGAATGTGATCAATCACATTAAGTCTTAAAATTGAAGTTCAAAATTTGTTAAACTACTTGTTGAGTAGGTTATTAACAAATTAAGGTTAGGAACTGTCAATTTGTATCTGCAAAGTCCCAAAAGAGAACAAGTTTTGTGTTGCTCTATTTGCCAAGAATTTATAGGTAATCTATAAATTGCAAAAGGCGAGTGGGAGTTTTATCTTCGAAAGATAAAAATTACAAGATACATAATCTTCTAAATACACTAGTAAAATCATAATGAGGATTTAACATGTCAGTGTTAATTCTCAAGGTGATGGAATTCTTATTCATAGATCCGTAAGGGTATCTCAAATATTTGTAGAATATGTTGAAGGTTATGAGTTACAGGATCGTGATATGCCTGTTAATAAATTGCAAATGTTATTTGGCAAATTACTCATACTATGAATAATTAGATGCAGTCCAAGAAAGATAACTAGTTTGGAAACGTAGTTGATCTTAAACTCTATAGTTACACTATAGAATGGAAATGAATTTCTGCAAAGGAAATGGAAATCCTAGAGATTTAAATTCTTGTGTAGAAATCAGAATGGACAAAATTTGTATACATATTTAATATGTGAAAAGATTATCAATCACAAATAAGCAACTAAATGTGATTGAAATTCTTTCTAAGCACATTAAATATATAAAGATTATGATTGTCATTGTTAGTTTCATTTATATGAAATTAATAATGAGATTTCAAAACTCTTTCTTAAAAATTACTTGTGCGAGGACGGAAAGTAATTGAAAGGAGTATTTGAATTCGAAATAATCTTTAGTAGTATACAAAATGCAAATCATTTGTGAATGGATTAATGAATGCATCTAGAAGATATACTTATTTTAGTTATTAAATCTAGTTTGATTTATAATTAAAATTAAGATATTTCTTAATATTCCTGAAAGCTAGTGGGAGTGATGTATTTATTTTCTTATTTCATATATGTTGTACAACATATAGGAAGTAACATTTCATTAACATTTATATGTTAAGTTTTAGTTTGGAATGAAACTTCATATAGAAAATAAAACCTTGAAATATATGTTTATTTGATTATAAACATAAGCGGTAAAATAACTGATTCAAAAAGAACATGATATTCTATTAGAAGATCTAGATAGAAACATATCTTTGAAAAGATATGACATGAACAAAATCTAAGTTGGACACAAGGATTTTTCATGTACATCATGTTGCTTGTTGTATCATGCTTGGATGCAAGATGATTGACAACATTAGTATCTAATTATAAATTATTAGATAGTTAAGTGTAATGGATATGGTTTAGAATTTACATCCTCAGCCTGGATTTGTTCAAAAATTCTAAATATGAACCATATGGCATATTGTTGCTTAATTGATATAGTGGACAAATCTTGAAGGATTTGGAGATATCAAAACATTACACGATGGATATTAAAGTTTACGGAACTTTTAAAAAGAGCATATTGTTGTTTGATACAATGATGCTAGTAAGATTGAGATGACACTCAATACTAGTCATGGTGGGAGTTCATCCTTATTAGAAAACCATGTATACTAGTTATGCTCAATATGAGCATAGTTGCATTATACATAAAGAATTAGAATACTTTAACTACAAGGTTTGGTAGTTTAATTGTCATAAATTCGTGTATGAGGATGTCACGCAATTTTATGAAGTATGTGGCAATATCTAGATAGATGAATGCACACATACAAGAATTTCATTATATGAAATAAGTATTCTCAAAATTCCGATAGATCAACATTAGTTGACTTATGCCTTGTCAACAAGTATGTGGAACATGACTTGTGGCATAATTCATTAATGAGAATTATCATGCATTGATCTAGTTAGTATTTGGATAAGGGATATTAAAGCAATATTATTTTAAATGAAATAAAGTGTGGATAACGTTTATTCTCATTTATAATATGGTATCCTATATTTGCATGTTTAAATCCATGAATAAAATTATTGTATTATTTTATTCTAAATAGTCCGTTGTCAATTAATAATATGGGAATATTATTGAACTAAGACAAATATGAGGATTGGTAGAATGTACTGTAAGGTTGAGACACCAATGTCACATGATATTCAATATTGGATAAATTGAATATAGGACTTATCCCAACCACATGATTATACTTTATGGATCGTCGTCATTAAGTAAATCATGAATATTTATCCTCAGACTTGAGATACCAGATAATTGCCGAGAATGTAGCTCATTTTCTGTAAGATGGTCTAATGCTAACCGTAAAAGGTAGTTATAAGGGCAATTTTCGGAAAATGATGTGAAATTCAAGGGTTATGCTCGTAGTCAATAAAGGATTTGTTCCTTCAAATTTGTTTTGAAGTATAATACTGCTGGGCCCCTCGTAGGATTGACAAGATGTTTGTAAGGCCTTACCCAAAGTCTATCTGGAAGACGTTCAGATGATTTGGTAATCTTGATCAATTATTAATAACGAGAAACATAATAGTTAATTATGGAATGACCTAGATCCATATCCATATTAACGCGGTATTAGCAACAAAAGGATAAGTATGATGATTAAATTCATCACGTGGTTTTTCCAGGAAAACCATACTCGGTTCAGGCTGGGGGCATTGGGAAGGTTAAGCTAGACTGACCCATGTCATTACGATATTAATGAATATCCAAGTGGGAGCTGTTAGAGTTTATGGATAATTATTAATATTCGTATGTCCGGTTTCGAACACGAGACTTCAGGATTGCACACATTACGTATGAGTCTCAATGTATTAATAATTAATATAATTAATTATTAAGTCACAAATATTTATATGATCGAACAAGGAAAATAGAGGGGGTTAAGTGTCGATTTATGAAACATGAAGAGGTGAAAAATAAAACTTGGAAGACAAGTTTTATTGCTATAAAAGCCTCTTGTTTTAATAGAATCGAGGGACACAAATTTATCCCTAACCGATTGACCATTCAATCGATTCACTATTTTTCCTATCCACTGGCAATCGACTCTTTTTCCCATCTATCCACTGACAATCTATGACATACAGTAAAGGGTTATGACATGCACTTGCATGTGTAATTAATTTATGAATCTTGCATGCGTGTGAAGGTAGATTAAATTAGTTGACTCTTTATCTTCATGTTACGTACAGTGGTGAGTCCGATTGTTAGTGAATTCGATCATGTATTATTTAGAACATCAAACTCTAGGTGTTGTGATGTTTTATTTGTGATCTTGAACCTAGCTTTTCACATTGAGACTCTAGTAGTACGTGTGTACAGGAACGGAGTACAAGCTTACTTTAGCTTGTTGTTACCTTGCCCTATTCGACCCTAAAAAAGTCGATCCATATAAATCCTATTAGGGTTTATATTTTGTTCTTGGAAGCACGTGATTCCTTGTTCTTGCTAGGAATCAAAAAGGTACGTTTTCTATTTAATTTTATGTTAATTAATTATATGTTATGTAGATCCATTCCGCTGCGTGATCTTTGTGTTTATGTGTTTATAGAATTATTATGATTCACATATTCCAACAACTGTTACAGCAGCGAAAGTCACGAAAAACGAGGCCTTTCTGGTCCGTTTCGTCGAAAAGTTAAAACACGAAAGTTATCCGGAACGACGTTTTCTTCAAAAACTCTTTAGGCCTCGAATCATGAAAACGCATAATAGATGCTGATTTTATTCAAATTCTTAACAGCTTTCCATTAAAAACGCCCCGCTTTGAACCATTGTTTCGACCCCTAAACCGTCTCTAAAAATTCTAGATTTTTGTCAAAAGATAGATCACCTAGCACTCTAACTATAGGAAAAAGAACGAAGTAATTTGGTTAAGTTTTCATCAGGATACGTCCTTTTCTTTTCGGGTCTTTTCTGTCCAAACCATTTGAACAAACACACCCTAAAAAAATTCATATCGAGCTCGTGAGCTCGAATCACGAGCTGGAACTTTGTAAATATTGAGTTTATGAACTGATAAATAAGTGTACAAAAGAGTCGTAAAAAGTTTTGCCATAATTCGTAAGATATAACGCGTTTTTAAGAAATAAGGACGTCGTGTGTAACACGACGGGAGTCTCAAGGGTATTTTATGTCAACACTCTAACTAAAATTATAACTAGGACTTTATTTGCAGTCGACTTAAACCTCAGGGGTAGAAAGTGTCATTTTTGAAACTATAGGGGTAAAAGTTGTCATTTAACCAAAGTTGAAGGGTAAAAATTGTAATTTTGTGAAAGTTGAGGGGTAAAACTTGTCATTTTACAAAAGTTCAAGGGTAAAAGTTGTCAACATTGAAACTATAGGGGCTAAAGTGTAACTTTCACCATAATAATTATTATAATTATAATTATAATAATAATAATAATAATAATAATTATTATTATTATTATTATTATTATTATTATTATTATTATTATTATTATTATTATTATTATTATTATTATTATTAGTGTTATTATTAATAAACTAAAATACGTTTTCTTCGATAACGAACAAACGAAGTATTTATTTAACGAACGAACGGAACGAATAAGAAATAAGATAAAATCTTATAACTTTTGAAGAGACTTCATGTTGTCTCAAAGTAACATTTAATAAACAACTGAAAACATTACGGAACGAATACTAAAACTTATATAATCAGAAACGATTACTGAAACTTGACATACCAACCCAGGTTGCGTGCCGGAGACGTTTATCAACTCTGTTTAACTTTGTTTTCCATCCAGACTGCCCAGGTGAGTTTATAGTCCCACTTTTCCTTTATACGTTTTTTCAAACTTGTGGGGAGATACATGCTACTAAACCGAACGCAAGTATTTTCCTGTATGCTTTCCTGATTTATATTGCATAAGTTTAACTGTTGCCTATTTAAAGACCCTCTATCATGAACCATTAATCACTTTCGGGTGAGCGCGAATATAATGAATAGATCTATTGGATTGACAATCCCTTTGTGTTGCTGGATAAGTGACTCAATGCATTTTATTTGAAAACGTTTAATAAAGAGTTTCAGGCAGACTCCTACTCGGGGCATAATCGTTATTTATCGTGTTAACGTTTGAGTTCATGAGACTTAGAGCAATATATAACGAACTGCAATATTACTGATTTACGTTCTACTTAGCTTGTGTTCAAACTGTTTTAACTTTAAACGCTATGGATTCACTCAACCTTTGTGTTGACTTTTTAAGCATGTTTATCTCAGGTAATTGGAAGTACGATTTGGCACGGAGTGGCATGAACTTTCTTCTTATAAAAGAGTGTCCTTTTTGTTATCATTCAAACGAATAATGTAACAATTATAACGTATTTCGAAACCTCCCGCTGGGACCTCTATATGTAACTCTGATTTAAATAAATGAATGATAACAGTTTTATTTAAAACGTCTCTTTTCGAGTCGTTTTCTATTATCATGACTGTGAACCTTGAAGTAGCACCCCAAACTTATATTCCGCTGCGTATATCGAAAACGGGGGTGTTACATTTATCACCTGGATTCTGTTGAAATTGACTGGTAATATTTTGAGCAAACGCCACATCTGGCCTTGTACATCTCACCGCATACATTATAGAACCTACAGCCGAAGCATAAGGAACTTTGCTCATGCGTGCCACCTCTGCAGGTGTTGAAGCACAATGCTCACTACTCAAGCCATGTTTTACTTCCATTTGCAAAAATCCCTTCTTGGAATATTGCATATTGAATCTCTTCAATATTTTGTCAGTGTAAGCACTTTGACTTAGTCCGATTAACTGCCTTGATATATCTCTATAGATCTTGATTCCCAGGATATATGCAGCTTCCCCTAAATCCTTCATAGAAAAGCACTTTCCAAGATATGCCTTAACCTTTTGCAAACTTGGAATGTCTTTTCCCATGATCAATATGTCATCAACATATAGAATAAGGAAAATTGCATTACTCCTACTAGCTTTGTGATATACACATGGCTCATCAAGATTCTGAGTAAATCCAAACCTTTTGATTTCCTCATCAAATCTTTTATTTCATTGCCATGATGCTTGCTTCAATCCATAAATGGATCTTTGAAGTTTGCATACACGGTTTGGAAACTTTGGATTCACAAACCCCTCAGGCTGCGCTATATAGATGTCTTCATCTAGGCGACCATTTAAGAAGGCGATTTTGACATCCATTTGCCAAATCTCATAGTCATAGTATGCTGCTATAGCTATGAGAATCCTAATAGCCCTAATGTCAGCTACAGGAGAAAAGGTCTCCTTATAGTCAACACCAAATATTTGAGTAAAGCCTTTAGCTACCAAACGGGCCTTATAGGTGTGTACCTTTCCATCCACGTCAGTTTTCTTCTTGAAGATCCACTTACTCCCAACTACCTTGGCATTAGGAGGAAGGTCTACTTCAATCCAGACATTGTTATCTTTCATGGATTACATTTCCCCATTCATAGCAACTACCCATTTGTCCTTTTCAGAACTCTCAATGGCAGCCCTATAATTAGCAGGTTCATTAAGATCCCCTAATATAGTTTCCTCAACTTCTACGTTAAGACATAGACGTTCAGGCGCTTTCACATGTCTTGAAGACTTGCGAATGGGAACAATTTCAACTTCAGGTGGAGGATCCAGACTATCAGGTTCCACAGGAAGTGAGCTAGTATTTTCAGAAGGTAATGTATCTATATGATCATCTTCTAGATCATATACTCTCCCACTGAATTATTGAGATATAAGTTCCTTTTCTAAAAAGTCTCCATATCTTGCAACAATTACTTTGTTTTCAGGAGGATAGTAAAAGTAGTAACCCATTGTTTCCTTTGGGTATCCTACAAAGATACATTTCATAGATCTCTGTTGGAGTTTATCTGTTGAGTCACGTCTTATATACGCCTCGTAACCCCAGACCTTTAAATAAGACAAGTTCGGAACCTTTCCACTCCATATTTCATATGGTGTCTTATCTATCTTCTTAGTGGGAACCATATTCAAAATACGAACCGCAGATTCTAAGGCATAATCCCAAAAGGATAAAGGAAGAGTTATAAGATTAAACATTGATCGTACCATATCTAACAATGTACGATTCCTTCTCTCAGATACACCATTTTGTTGTGGAGTATATGGAGATGTGAGATTCTGGACAATTCCATTCTCAGCTAAATAATCTTTAAACTCTTGGCTTAAATATTCACCGCCTCTATCGGATCGAAGAGCTTTAATCTTCTTTCCTAGTTACAATTCTACTTCTGCTTTAAAAACCTTAAATGTTTCAAACACCTCATGTTTATGTTTAAGTAAATAAACATAACCATAACGGCTGAAATCATCATTAAAGGTTAAAAAGTAGCTAGCACCTTTCCTTGACACATGTCTAAGTGGCCCACACACATCAGAATGTATTAAACCAAGTAGATCTGAAGCCCTTTCCATATTACTATGAAAAGGTTTCTTCGTAATCTTCCCAGATATACAAGACTCACATTTATCATATGATTCATCATTGATACTTTTCAAAAGCCCATCATGTTGCAGCTTTTTCATGCGATTCTTGCCTATATGAGCAAGTCTACAGTGCCAAAGGTAAGAAGAATTCAAGTCAGACTTAATTCTCTTACTAATGCTATACATTGAATTATTATTGGACATATTATCATTTATATCAATTTCAAACACACCATTAACAGCAATAGCATTAAAATAAAAAACATTATTTAAAGAAACTGAAATTCCATTGCTACTGATAATGTGATTAAAACCAAGATCCAACATACATGAAAAGGAAACTACACCCCTAACAATTGAAGGTGCATAATGACAATTGTTTAATAACAGTACTAAGCCCGAAGGCAAAACTAAATTAAACACTCCTATGGCTTCAACAGCTGCAGGTGCTCCATTTCCCACATGCAGATATTGCTCCCCATAGGCAAGCTTCCTTTCCACTCTAAATCCCTGCAGCGTATTATAAATGTTAATACCGCATCCAGTATCATATACCCAGGAATTAATTTTATGATTTAGGGTAAATAATTCAATAAGGAGTAAGTTACCTGAAATGTTGCCGCCCGAGTGCCCAGTCTTCTTGTTCTTACTCTCCCGCAACTCTTGGATGTAAAGAGGGCAGTTCCTCTTCCAGTGATCCACTACATGACAGTAGTGGCAAGCCTGATCCTTCTTAGGATACTCCTTCTGCTTAGGAGGGTTTTTCTTGGGTGGGGGTGGAGGTTGATAAGCCATAACTTGCTTACCCTTATCAGCCTTACCCTTACCCTTGCCCTTCTTGTTCGTACTTGGCTTGTTAATCCTACCCCTTTGAATGGTAAGAACCTGGGGCGTAGGAGAAGTCCTTGGTGGTAAACCTTTCTCGTAATCAATAAGCAATGCGTGCAAATCAGAAACTGTCTTCCCCACGCAATGCATATTGAAGTTACAAACAAAACCACTACATTCCTTTGTGAGGGATCTATTGATTAATTTGATGGCAATTTCTTGTTCATAGATTTTGCCCAGTGCTTGTAATTGATCCATGTAACCTTTCATTTTTAATACATGAGCACCCACGGGTTCACCTTCTGCCTGTTTGCAACCATGTAGAGATTCCATTAAGTCATAGACCTCAACATTTTTTGGTTTTTCAAACATCTTCCTGAGTTCGTTTAGCATGTCCATGGGGAAGTAATTCTCAAACTGCTTTTGAAGAGTAGGTGTCATCGCCCCCAACATTAAACAGGCCACATCATTATGCGTCTTATACTCAGTTTTCCACGCTGCTTTTACTTCATCAGTAGCAGTTGCAGGTGGTTCAGCAGAACAAGGCTTAGTCAGATAGTCAAGTTGGTCAAGCACTCGCAGGACAATCCTCAGTGAACGAAACCAATCATTGAAGTTCTGTGTGCCAGTCAATTTTTCCCGTTCAAAAAAAGTTTTGAACGCGGAACTCATATTGGTGTTATTGTTTAGAGCCATTCTACAGATAAAGAAAGTTCAAATTAGTATTATCGATAATACAATATTTCAAGAAAATAAAATACCCAAGGAAATATTCATATAACCATAGTACTTTCTTGAAAACTAGGATCCAAATTAACATAGTTTCATTACATCAGTTGATCTGCTAGTAATGAAAGTATATAATAAGGTAATCTGTCGTACATTAATTGGCAAACAATTTTCCAATTCCTAGATCAATGGGATTTACATTGGCAAACAATTTCCAATACAAGCATGTTTTATCCCCATCTTATGCATTGAGTTCAAGCTCTCACTTAACTCAATTTAAGTCGTCTAATTAAAAAACTGCAAATCACCATAATCCAATTACATCAGTTGATCTGCTAGTAATGAGAGTATGAAATTTACCTTTCCATTGAAATTTAGTCCAAGCTCTCACATGACTAAATAACAACTTCAAGTGTTCTTTAACTAGATGGCATTGACTTAATTTTAAAGGGTAATAATTTTGATGTGTCAATCAAAATATGTACGAAGAAGCATGCATACATCTTCGTATCATAATGTTTTTCAAAACCTTTTTACCAATTTTTAAGCTAAGATTTCAATCAACAAAGTTTTAATTGAGGTATTGGGTTCACCAATCAAAGAATTACCTACAATTATCGCCCACTATATCCTACTACTGCATGAGTAAAAAAACCCAAGTTATTCAGATAATTACCACAAAAGTGGCACATGGAATTGAGGTCAATTCACCCTTAAGTTGATTTTGTACATAAAATAGTCTTACTTGGTAGCTCCAATTTGACGCACAAAGGAGCGGAGAGACTAACGTCCGCCCGAAGGCTAATTAAAAACGCGTCCCTTTCGGATGACAATTTAATGTCAAGCCTCCTTATACCCCTCTTATAGTTTGTCAAAACTGGGTGAGCCTTTCAAACTATTAGTACAAATTCAACAATCAATCAAAAGTTTATGACTTTAGTCTTAAAAATTATGTAAATTTTGCTAGTCTCGCCTGGGAGCAAATTACCATGCGAAGCGAACCACTATCGGCACAAAAGACTTTGCAAGATTCATAATTTATTACCTATGTTTCACCATTATTTAGTCCGTTTACTTTTTATTAAAAAAATACCATTTTGCTTAAACATGTCTTAACAATTAAACAAAACAAGTAATTTTAAAATAAAACAACTAAATAATACACATAACTTAACAATTAATTATGAAAACATGTAGCTACAAGCAAATTAATTCAATAGCCTATTAATAATCAATCTAGGTTTTATTATGTATATATATAACTAAGACTCCCATTGGTTTTCGAGCTAATGGTACCAATGGACCACATACACCAAACAATTTGGTTGCTTAAGTCCTAATAAATATGTGGAAAACTAGAAGGGGGGGTTGAATAGTTTTACGTCTTTTTAATTTATTATGAAAACTTTGTTTACTTTTAAAAACTTAGATTCGAATTTATGTGAACTCAACTCTTGAACAATATGAACAAATATAAGTAAATCTAAATTAACAATGCAAGTAAAGTAATGAAATGAAATGAAAGATAGAGATGGAAAGATCGAACCGCGAGACAAAGGATTTATAGTAGTTCGGCTACAAGGACACCTTCCTTGCCCTACTCCACTCCTCGAGCACCTAACTCGAGAGTTTTCTTCACTATGTCAACAAGCTCCCTTATGGCGGAGAAAACCTTACACAACTTTCGCTTACACCAATTTTACGACACAAAGCTAAATGTCGAGTTCTAATCGTAGCTAGAACTAATCTCACAACTTCAATCACAACTTCTTCACAAATTATTCACAACTTCTTCACAATGGCTTCACAACTTCTTCACGACGGCTTCACAACTTTTTCACAACGGCTTCACAACTACTTCACGACCTAGCACTACTTATATACTCTTCTACTTCTTCACACCTTCACTACTTACTGATGAGGCGAAAAGTGTACCGCTTTTAAGGGGTCATTTAAGCCTTAAATCGTATTTATTTGATCAAATATTGCCCTAAATCGTTCCTTTTGTCATTTTAGGTACTTTTGAGGAGAAATCTGGAAAAGGAGGCATTTTGGACGTTTTTGGAGCATAAAAGTGAAGAAAACGACAAAGTCTCAAAAATCGGCTAAAAGTTACTCTTGACGGCGTCACAATTTACTCTGGACGGCGTCATGCTTTGGCAAGAAAAGTTGGACGTGAAATTTACTCATGATAAGCCAGTGAAAATAGCATGTGAATTCTGACGGCGTCACGCTTTAACTTGATCGAGGGCGTCACGGCTTAAATCATAAGGGGACGGCGTCACGTTCATTGTTAGACGGCGTCAAGCCTTGATAAGCCAGAATGGATTTTTGAAGAGCTAAAGAGGGACGGCGTCAAGAAGGTCATCCGGGAACCCTAAAAGCGGCGAGGTGACGGCGTCACACTCCATAAGGTGACGCCGTCAGATCCAAAAATCTATATATAGTTTTCTAATCTTTTGTCATTAAGGAGAGCTTAGTGTGTGGAATTTTGGGATAAAACCCTAAGACGATTTTAGCTACTTTTTCAGGGCTTTTTGCCTTGAGATCTTCCATGTTTCATTGAAAGATAAGTTATCAATTAATCATTCAATATGTCTATGTGTTGTTTGATTCTATCTTATTCTTGTCTTTTGTTTAACATGTTAGGCTAATTTTATCTTGTGTTTGCTTAGATCTAATGAAACCTAGCTATTGATTATTGGTTGTTAGTGTGTTGTTAGTTGTATTGGATGATTGTTTATCTATGTTAGGCTTAAGAAAACTGGCTAACTTCCTATTCGGTAACTTGCTTGAACGTCTTAAGAAACATGAACCAAATGCGTACTAAAGGTTTTTATGGTTGTATTTAATGCACAAGCGAATTCTAGTGATCCCATGTTAGGAGCTTCCTAGCCGGCTCGACATAGGAGTGAAGTAGGAGCTTGTAGAGTTGGGGAAGTAAGTACGCCACCCCACGAATGGTATTAAGGAATACACCCGTCATCCACGCGACTAATACACACTAATTAACCGGTAAAAGATAGTTAGGGAGTAAGGAAATCTAAGTAAACACATTTCTCTACACATAAGTTTCTCACCACATTTCATTTTTGTTATTTTATTTTATTGCATTTGTAGTAATTTTGGGTTAGTTGACTAGCAACTAATTCCGCCCACTCTATCAAAACCGAGATTTTACTTGCTTTCATAAAAATTATAAAAACATAAAAAGAATCTTCCTCAACCCTTAGACCTAATTAGAGTAGCCTTTCACACCTAACGAACACTATTCCCTGTGGAGAACGATCAATCCCCCGTACTTACCACTACACTATACTACATCGGTCAGGTACACTGCCTGGTGGGGTTGTAAGCCTCTTGAGATCCCTCGAGAGGTAAAACCTGTTGTAAGGTTACAAAACCACGCAATCAAGTTTTTGGCGCCGCTGCCGGGGAATAGTTATTGTTTAGGTTGAATTTTTATGTCTATTAGGTCTACTCACTAGATTCCTTTCTAGTGAGATTTTTATTTTCTTTTTCTAGATTTTCTTTAGTCTATCTTATTTCTTTGTACTTTTGTTTGTGATACCTTATACTTACCTCATGAGTAACATTGGTCATTTGATCCCTGTTATTCGTGTTTTTCGCCGTGCAAATTTTCAACTACCCGTGCCCGCCCCCATAGTAGCAAACAACAACCTTTCACCCGACCACCACTTTGGTAACAATTCTGAGATGGAGGAGTCTGACCATGAGAATGACTATGTTAGTCCATTTTACTACTCAGACTCCGATGAGGATATCGGTAATGGAGAAGTAGTTAACGAGGAATGGGGAAAAGAAGAAATTGATCCCTTTAAGTATGTTGACCCTAGGACTAAGATCGAAAAGGATAGCCTCTTTAACATGCAATTCCCGTGTAAAATTGGTTATCATGATTTTTATGCTTATCTTAACTCATCTTTGCCTATGAACATTATCTCTCGCGCTAATTATAATAAAATCATGGTAGATGAGCTTGAATATCAAGGAGATAACATTGTTGCTAGGATTAAGCCACTACACGTGTTCGTAGGAAGTTTTGTGTATTTGGTGGATTTTATGGTTATGGAGAATTTAGGAGAATTTATCGATGACAAATTAACCCAAGTCATTTTTGGAGAACCCTTCAAAAGGTTGACCAACCTTGACGAAAAACTTGTGGACGGGTTAATTACATTCTCGGACGGGGATGAAGATTTTGTCTATCAAATGCCCCGAGCACATCCTAGGTTTAAGAACTACCCCATTGAATCTTGCAATAGAATTATGCCTATCGACTTGTTAAGTGAGAATGATAAGAGGAAGGGGCTCAAATATCCACATGAGAAAAATAAGAGATATTATCATGGATGTTTGGAGCTTAATGATGAATACAAGAGAGATGAGGCAACAATTAGATGGCTCACACTCGGATACGTGAGCATAAGCGACACTAGATGAGCCTTACTTTGAGTCTAGCTACAAGACTCGTTAATAAAGAAAAGCGCTTCTTGGGAGGCAACCCAAGCTTTATTTGTTTTATTTGCTTTGTGTGTTCATTTATTTGTTTGTTTGATTTTATTTCCCGTATGTGTGTTTAATTTTTATCATTATTGATTCATGTTCAAAACTAATTTGTGAAAATGCTTTATTTTGTTTTTAACTTCGTCTTAACTACATATAAAGGTATTTTGCAAAAGATAAGTGTAAGGGAAATCTAAATCGGTTTATTAGAACACAAATTAACATGAATCGTAATAATAATAAATTAGCATGCATATTAGTATTTGTTTGAGTCAAATGCTTGTATCGAGTCATAATGATGTTTTGCAGGATTTCCAGGAAGTAAGGTAAAGGTTTTTCCAGAAATTTTCCGGAAACTAAAAATGAAAATTTTTGTCAGGTCATTTCTGACGGCGTCAGGGGTTATAACCTGACGGCGTCAGATTTAATTTCCAGAAATTTTTGAAAGTTTTGTTTTCATAAAAAGTTTTTATTAAAATCTCCAACTTATAATCTCCAGGAATCTGCAAAATTATCATTCCACAAGCATTATATCCTTATATATAGATTTTTCCCGCCGATGTTATGCAGGTTTTCGTGTTTGTTTTCTCAGGTTTAACAGGTTATTTTGGACAAGGAGATGTTTTTGGAATCAAGCTTATGGCAATGCATTAGTTATGGAGCTTCAACATTCTCTTTGGAGGAAGATTTAACCGTGTAATTTCATTATCCACCGAGCGAATCAGGGGAGTATTTGATTTCATTCTTTTACTTTTTGCTTTTACATCTTATTATTTGAACATTGGGGACAATGTTCATCTTAAGTGTAAGGGGAGGGTAAAAGTACGATTTTAGAGAATACAATTGCGCTTGATTTTTGTTTGTTTAATAATAGATGTGTAATAAAACTGAGAGAAATACTTGTTAAGGTAATTTTAGTGCCAAATTTAAAAATTTTTACAACATTTAGGAGTGAAACTTTAGTTCTAATGAGCGTCTCACGGATAGGAGTTATATGACTAGCACAAAAACCGTACCACTAAAAAATTTTCCACCCCCAAATATGTGAGGTTCGCCCCTAGAATTGGTAGGAAAAGCATTTATGCTATGATGTGTGTACCGGTAGCACTTAGATTCTAGAACTTGCGTTAGGACCATTCCGAGGCCACAAGTGAGACTACATTCGTGTAGTTAGATTTACTACATGATAAGAGGCATTAGGATTAACCCATTGTTTTACACCTGTGTTTTTTGTTATAATTACGTTGGCTACATTGGTCAAGTAATTCTCCCACACCCTTTGCGTTGTACTCATTTTTAGTACACGATACCCCTAGTACACCCCTCAGAGCCTATCTTTTCGTTTCGACCTTTAAGCATTTTACTTAAAGGAAGAATTTGTCTACACCCCACTAAAATGTACACCCAAATCGCCTTAGCCTACCTTGTATGCACTCATCTTTAGTGCATTATTGTTACAACATTTGTTTAAACCCAAGTTAATTATCTAGTTGATTACATGGTTGCTAAGTCGAGTCATATCCTTGTACATATTGTTTTGGGACGATTGGGACTCATGGGTAAAGTACTAGTGTAATGAAGTAATGAGGAAGAACATCATTTATTACCCCCATATGTGCTAAATGTTTTAAAAGTACTCCAAGTTTTTCAATTATCTTAATTCGAGTCATTAGATTAGTACTTGTAAAGTTATGTAAAAGTTCAAGTGTAAGGGGAATGCAATGCCCCTATGATGTATTATTTTGGATGGTAGGGTAAAAGTGTATGCAAAAAAAAAAAAAAAAAAAAAAAAAAAAAAAAAAAAAAAAAAATCAAGAAAAACACAAAAAAAATGAGAAAAAGAAAAATAGAAAAAACATACGGACTACCATCCCGTTTTATTTTATGTTTATTTTATGTTTTTGTTATTTTATCATTAGCTTAAGATCGAGTCTAGTCTTGGCTTAGCAACATTGTATAGTACATGTAATTGATCAAGATTTTTAACTCGCCACCAGTAAAATATCCCGTATCCAACAAAACCGTGTTTTCCTTTTCCCTACACCTAACGTTATAACCCATTTAAAAGCCCTCTTTGATAGTTTATCTTAGGTGCTTACGCCTAGTGGAGGAGGTTTTCGATCCTTTCCCAAGCCTATGGTAATCTATTTGCTATGACAGGTAGTGAGAGATATTTTCCGTTTTCATTTATGAGATTTATTTTGATGACACTTGAGAGATGTGAGTATCTAAACACTACTTGTGAGGTGCTAGTTTATAATCTCCGTGCTTATTATGATTGAAGTGGAACGATTATTTGTTGTAATTACTTTTATGTTAGCATTAAATGACCCCTAACTTGTATTTTGATTAGAATAAAAGCGCATTTGCTTGAGGACAAGCAAATCTCAAGTGTAAGGGTATTTGATGAGGCGAAAAGTGTACCGCTTTTAAGGGGTCATTTAAGCCTTAAATCGTATTTATTTGATCAAATATTGCCCTAAATCGTTCCTTTTGTCATTTTAGGTACTTTTGAGGAGAAATCTGGAAAAGGAGGCATTTTGGACGTTTTTGGAGCATAAAAGTGAAGAAAATGACAAAGTCTCAAAAATCGGCTAAAAGTTACTCTTGACGGCGTCACAATTTACTCTGGACGGCGTCATGCTTTGGCAAGAAAAGTTGGACGTGAAATTTACTCATGATAAGCCAGTGAAAATAGCATGTGAATTCTGACGGCGTCACGCTTTAACTTGATCGAGGGCGTCACGGCTTAAATCATAAGGGGACGGCGTCACGTTCATTGTTAGACGGCGTCAAGCCTTGATAAGCCAGAATGGATTTTTGAAGAGCTAAGAGAGGGACGGCGTCAAGAAGGTCATCCGGGAACCCTAAAAGCGGCGAGGTGACGGCGTCACACTCCATAAGGTGACGCCGTCAGATCCAAAAATCTATATATAGTTTTCTAATCTTTTGTCATTAAGGAGAGCTTAGTGTGTGGAATTTTGGGATAAAACCCTAAGACGATTTTAGCTACTTTTTCAGGGCTTTTTGCCTTGAGATCTTCCATGTTTCATTGAAAGATAAGTTATCAATTAATCATTCAATATGTCTATGTGTTGTTTGATTCTATCTTATTCTTGTCTTTTGTTTAACATGTTAGGCTAATTTTATCTTGTGTTTGCTTAGATCTAATGAAACCTAGCTATTGATTATTGGTTGTTAGTGTGTTGTTAGTTGTATTGGATGATTGTTTATCTATGTTAGGCTTAAGAAAACTGGCTAACTTCCTATTCGGTAACTTGCTTGAACGTCTTAAGAAACATGAACCAAATGCGTACTAAAGGTTTTTATGGTTGTATTTAATGCACAAGCGAATTCTAGTGATCCCATGTTAGGAGCTTCCTAGCCGGCTCGACATAGGAGTGAAGTAGGAGCTTGTAGAGTTGGGGAAGTAAGTACGCCACCCCACGAATGGTATTAAGGAATACACCCGTCATCCACGCGACTAATACACACTAATTAACCGGTAAAAGATAGTTAGGGAGTAAGGAAATCTAAGTAAACACATTTCTCTACACATAAGTTTCTCACCACATTTCATTTTTGTTATTTTATTTTATTGCATTTGTAGTAATTTTGGGTTAGTTGACTAGCAACTAATTCCGCCCACTCTATCAAAACCGAGATTTTACTTGCTTTCATAAAAATTATAAAAACATAAAAAGAATCTTCCTCAACCCTTAGACCTAATTAGAGTAGCCTTTCACACCTAACGAACACTATTCCCTGTGGAGAACGATCAATCCCCCGTACTTACCACTACACTATACTACATCGGTCAGGTACACTGCCTGGTGGGGTTGTAAGCCTCTTGAGATCCCTCGAGAGGTAAAACCTGTTGTAAGGTTACAAAACCACGCAATCACTTACACACCTTAACTTCTTCACAACTTCACTACTTACACACTAATCTAGCCTAAATAATTATGTTCACACCTATCTAACAAATATACATAACTTATACAAATGAATGAATGATTTACAATTATGATACACCAACAACTTGGATGGAAGAGATACACCAAGTTGTAATACTTCTTGTCTTGAAGGATAGAAGTATTCTTCTCTTGCACTTGAGAGGTTGAAGATTTGGATCAGTTGAAACAAAAGCTTATAATTATATGATCAAAGGGTTTTTGAAGATATGAAATGAGATCTAAATCAGAAAGTTTTTAGTTCAAAAGGTGAGAAAAAAAGCCAGGAATGAACCAGTATTTATAGGCAAAATTTACAGCTGGAGGAGCGTGGGGGTTCCCCTTAATTATTTGCCGGCCCCCTTAAATATTAAGGGGACCGCCCTTATAATTAAGGGGGCCGCCCCTCCCTGAATGGCTATAAATTTTGTCTTTTACTGGGGAAGGTTTTTCTAGAACATTTTTGCCATTTTTGGTTAAAAATTTGAATTCATATATTTATAATGGATTTAATATATTTACTTAATACGAAAAATGATTTTCTAAAAGATATAAAATGTTTGTGACATTTTATAAAAAATCTAGTGATTAAGAAAATGTTCCTTTGATCATATAATGCATTAGGCATTTGTTTATTCATACCTTAAGTGATTAAGTTGTTAAAATAGATATTTACAACTAAATACTTGTTTATGTCATAATCTTTCGTTTAATGATTTTACATTTTGTGATTATCAAAACGTAGAGGTATCAAAAAATATTAATAACGTTTTTAGGCATTATTTATATCAACAATCTCCCCCTTTTTGATGATTACAAAATCTAAACTCATTAAATTAAAAAATTAATTTTTAGACAAATATTTAGTGAGTTTATCTCTACTTCTCCCCCTTTTTGTAGAATTAAAAAGGTTATGCCGACAAGTTTCAAGAATGAAGTTTGACGGGAATAGAGCTCCCCCTTGATGTGTGCTCCCCTCGTTCGAGGGCACCAAGGAGTCGAGCTATGGAAATCTTGCAAGAAAAATATTAGAAGTACAAGCATACATAGCAAAATATTTAATATAAAAACAACAATCATGGCAAACAACAATCATGGCAAACAAATATTAAGAACACATAGCAGGACATTCATTAATTTAAAGTGATTATGTGAAACACATAATCATTGCAACGACATTTAGTATGCTTGAAACATATAACAAGAAAAAGGTCCTAAATTGCCAAAGAGAGCTTTCGGACTTTCTTGCGACACGAAAGCTTGGAAAATAAGAAACATAAGCATATAGTATGCTTAGATTGTTGATGGTAGAGTGTTTGGGATGGAATTGGTTGAGTGAGGGTAAGAATGTTGGATTAATAGAGGTATATTTTTGGAGGTGGAGAGTTTGGAGGTAGAGAGTTTGGAGCGGAGTAGGTTGATTGAGGGTTAGAGTGTTGTGCTAGTGGAGGTGTTGTGCTAGAGTTTGGAGTGGAGGTGTTGGATGAGATCTAGTGATAAGATACTTAATCCAAGTGAAATGTTCATTTAAGGCAATGATTTATTTTTGGAGAAGGATGCGACAAGGACAATAGTTGACATAATTATCAACTTGATTCAAGTTGTGGGGGTGAGGTAAGCAATTTGAGTAGAGTGAGGATGGAGGATCGAGGTTGGCCTTTGTTGTGTTGTGCGAGGTGTATAGCAAGGAGATCACAAAGGTCATGGATTTGGTTTATATCTTCACGGAACCTTTCCTTTTCTGTGAGAATGTAGATTTGATCATTTGGTGGAAGTGGATGAAATTTGAGTGTGTAGTTGGAAGTAAACTTGGATGTTTGACCAATATGATGAGGGTTTTGAAGGGTTTCATTGAGATTAGTTTGAGGTTGAGATGTGTAGTTTGGAACGAAGGTGGAGGTTGAGGTTATTTTGTGACGAAGGAGGGATAGAAGGGAGTTGATCCAGTCTTGCGTTGAGCAAGGTGCAAGGCAAGAAGAGCACAAAGCTCATGGGCTTCTTTAAGTTTTTCAATGAACTTCAAGTGTTATTTGGGATGGATGTTTGGATATGCAACATAGAAGAAGCATGTGAGTTGGTAGGAAGTGGTGGTGATACTTTTGGTGATGGAGACATTTTTGAGTTTGGGTAATCATTAATGGATGAAGATGAAGGCACGGAAGAAAAGGATCTTTCATGAGTGGAGGGTGTTTTGGATGGTGCATTGGTAGGTGAAACATGATGTGAGGTGTTGGTGATGAAATTAGGATTGTTATTTTGAGATTGAGCATGTTTTTTATAAGAATTATTTGGGTGAGATGATGATGTATTTTTGTGAGCAAAAATAGATGGTTGGTTATTATGATGAGGTTCGTGAAAGGATTCGTTGGAATGAGCTTGAGGATTGGGAGTATAATTGGGAACAAATGTGGGTGGAGGTGTTGGTTGTTTAGCCACATCATTTGTTGAGATGGACTTATTTTGGGGGTTTGGTTTTCTTCTTCAAACGGGTTTTTGGGTCATCATTGCTAACCTTGAGGATTTTGGTTTTGGTTTGATGGGAGATGGAATGATGAGATGATGGAAGATTATGAGGAATGGGAGTGTTTATAGTGTAGGATTGATGGGATTAAGGAATGGATAAAATTTGTTGGATGGATTGGAATAAGATATGTTTGTGAATTTTGGGAAGTGTAGGATGAAATGGGCTAAATGAATGGATAAAATTTGTTGGATGGATTGGAATAAGATATGTTTGTGAATTCTGGGAAGTGTAGGATGAAATGGGCTAAAGAGCAGAAAAGTTTCTGTAAACCCCGGCCATCAGATGGCCGGTCCCCTTAAATAGGGGCCGGTCCCCTTAAATATTAAGGGGGCCGCCTTATGATTTAAGGGGGCCGCCCATCATGAGGTCTCCAGGTTACTGGAAATGGGTTTTTGGCAGAAAATTGTGGAAATGGTTGTGTTTTTGGGTTTAGTTTCAAGCAAGTCCAACTCTTTGAGGCAATTAAGCATGTAATAGATATTTATGCAAAACATGTTAATTAAAGAGATTAAGCAAACAAGTAATTTCATCTAGCATGTAAAAATACTCATCAAGCAAGTAATACATATGAACTAGAAAACAATAAACTACACCAAGTATTTTCTTAATTATATGTAAGTGGGAAGATTAATGAACTATTTGGTGGATCCTAATGTGTGCCTATGTGCAATAAATAGGAACTTAAGATAGCATGGACTTCTAGACTTGTTACAAACAAAATCTTAATAGACAAACCATGGTCCACTTGATTTGACTTAGTTCACTTATAAATGTCATGTACATAAATATAGATGACAAATATGAGATCACCATGCATGATTTAAAGAAATGTTTTTAGCATTATTCAACAATGTTTGAAAGTGAGTTTTTATGTAGATGTGAAAGTTATTTGAATAAAATAGATTGGGTTTTATTTCAAAATGTGTTTATGAAGAATGGGTAAGAAAAAAAAATTCCCAATCTTTGACTTTGATCGAAACAGAATTATGGACATAGATTAAGAAGAAAAATGAGATAGTAAAACATGTTAATAGAAAGTGAAATAGTCATAAAAAAAATCATTTTTCCAAAATGTGAAGTTTCTGTATATTTTTAAAGATACTAGATTTTTGACAACAAATACCATTAATCATAGATTTAAAAAAAATGGTTGTTAAAGATCTCATGCTCAAGGGAATTGGTTAAGGCTATTGTCACATGCTACCCTTTTCTACATATCCTATGGTGATGACGAAATTCTATATGTTTGATGCGAGAGTGTTGAATGGGGTATAACCTAACATCTATAGCTCCTTTGTTGTCGCACACTTATCTAACTTGATGCCATAGTCTACGAGAGCTTGTTTCGTCCATAGTTTTCTAGCGCGAGAAATCTAATCTTACTTCTATGTTAATGATTAATCCACTTAACTCAGTTCACTTCATCACCATGAGTTTTCTAATAGTGGGCATAAAAGATTTTCATTTTAAACGTTATAGCTTAAGAGGGCCAAAGGGAAAAGAACAAGTGATTCTAGGTTATAAGTAGATTCATATAAGTTATTATGTGTATATATATAACTAGGCATTATGAGCTAAATAGGCATGAAATAACTAGTCATTAATCTAAGCATATATTATAACAATGAGCTTAAAAAAAAAGAAAAAAAAAAAAGCGTACCTTTTTGTCTTCAGTAGATTTTCTTCAAATACTTCAAGGTGTTATATTGACTTATAGAGGCCAATCATAGATGAGTATCCGAATTATTCAATGAGTGACGATTTAGCCACTTGGTCCCCATTGTCTCATTTGTCCAGAATTGTTTGAACCAAACATGGTTTGCATTTGTATGTATGGTGGAAGTATTACCCAAAGATTAAAACTTGGTTGATGTGAATAATTCCACATTGGGTGACTATTATTAGGAAAGTTTTGTCTACCTTGATTTCTTCTAGGTTGAGGAGTTTTAGGCCGAGGATGAGGATTATTTGGTCTATTTGGAGGTAGAGTTTTATGGTATGTGCTTAAACACATACCTTTATTTGACCAAAATCGGACTTAAAAAGACCAAAAACATATTAAAAATGCCAAATATATGCTTGTTTTTGTGTTTGTGTATGTGCAGGTAACAGATATGAGAAAAGGACATAAAAGAAAGACAAAATAGACAAAACCGAGCACGGGAATGGAAAGAGCACGAAAAATCGAGTCCGGGGGTACTTTCTTTAATTTTTGAACCAGGCCATAACTGCTTTAAATTGACAGGTCGAATTGTATTTTGAACCTTTTTATTATTGAAAAACTGAACTGTCAAGAATAAGAGTTTAAAAGAAATTATTATGCATAAGTTAATGAAACCATTGCCTAGCTCAGCTGGGCGGTGTGTTTCCCTCTCACACGAGAGACCCGGTTTCGAGTCCGGCGGGAGCCAAAGTGAGTATTTATACTCACTGCCACGTGGCACCACCTGAGTGGTCCACGTGGCAACCGACCCGAACCAGTATCCGACCCGACCCGAACTAGTTTCCGACCCGACCGTTGACTTGGCTGTTGACCGGCGTTGACCGGTGACACGTGGCACTGCCACGTGGGAGTGGGCCCCTCCTGAGCTATCTCAGCGTGTGGGTCCCACATGCTGACGTCACTGGCGGCTGACCAATAGGAGGCTGCCACGTGGCGGATGCGTCGCCAAACTAATGATTGGTACGAGGTTTTGCAGGTACGGCGTCGACATGGTTGACTGACATGTGTCAGTACGAGGTGGCAGGCGGCTGACTAATCAGAAGGTGACACGTGTCCACTGTGACGCTGTTAGTACGAGGTGGCAGAGCTGACATGGCAGTACGAGGTGGCAGAGTATCAATGGTAGTGACCAATGGGAGCATGCCACGTGGCACCAATGACGAGTTAAGATGAGCTGTCTGGGAGGATGAATGTGGACGCAATGAGGACCAGATTCAAAGAAAGGAAGACCCCATTATACTATAAAAGGCCATCCGGATCACAGATGAAAAGAGGATGAGACTATAGTAGGAAATTAGATTAGGAGTAGGAGTAGATTATTTAGTGCTCTATTAGCTTATTGTATTTGCTTATTTTTAGCTTATTTCAAGTGCTTATTGTAAACTACTTTTTATGATATGAATGAAGATGAATACTTATTTTGAGGTCACTTAAGCTTATTTCTCTTTCTACTCATTTCTTCTATTTTCTTTTTCTTTTCTCTCTTATCTAATAAGCCAATAAGCTCTCATATAGCTTATTTTGGGTTTATTTAGATTTGCTTATTTTGGATAAGCTTCCTCATAGTTTATTCAAATAAGCACCTTTTTACTTATTTCATTTTCTTTTCAAAACTACTTTATTATTGTGAGATCTAAATAGTTTTCAATAGTTTCTTTCTAAAAGCTTTCAACTTTAGTAGTTTTTCTTAAATAAGCTACGCTATAGCTTATTCTCTTAGATCTGTTAAGTTTTTGGCCTTTAAGTTTTAATCTTTTAGCTCTCTCTTAGCTTATTTTCATTAGAGTCTAGCACTTTATTAACCAATAAGCTTTTCCATAGCTTAGTTGGTTCATATTATTGTTTATCATACTAACCCTTGATAAAGTTTTGATTTTTCTTTGTCTCTCATCCTTCTCATCCTAAGGCGAGGAGCATAAAGGGTTTTATAAGCTATCTTATCATTAAAGTTTATAACTTTAATATCTTTTATTAAGCTAATTAGTCATAAAGTTCCCAACTTTATTCACTAGTTAGCAAAATAGAAGCTAATAGAGAAATAATCTTTAATATTTGTTTTAGTTTATAAAATCGGGTGGTTTATTATTCTCGTCGCGTTAGATCGGGTTTTACTTTCTTATCCTTTTCACTTTTAGTTAATTAGTTATATAAATATGCTCATGTTTGTTGGATCATTTGTTTTGGTTAGCTTATTTAATATGTGTCGTGAGTAGGTTTTCATATACTTGTTGAGTAGATCATTCCGTGAATTAAGTGTGGTTTTAAAAATTATAAAATATATTGGTTAGTAATTTTAAGTTACTTAGATTGAAATTTTGGTTATTTAAGCGGGCAAAAGCCGTGAAAATAATTGGGTTTTAATTTAGATATTGATATCTCTTTATGAAATTGTTTTCAAAATAAACCAACGTTGTGAGAAAATAATTATTTATAAAAGATATTAATTCATCATTTTGGATCTTAATTTTGGTTTAGAAACTCCGGTTTTGGTTTTTAACGATGGTTTATAAAAGCTTTTTACTTCCTCATCACTAGCAATGGGTATTTTTCTATCTTTTATAAGTATATACTTAGGTTTTGACTCTAACAGTTTTTGTTTACTAGACTCACATTCAAACTTTACATTTTTATTTTCACTATTTGAAATATCGATTGAATTGATTCCTAGACCGATTTTATCTTCGGATGATCTTTGAACACTTATTATTTTCTTAAGTGAGTTACTACTATTTTTAAACTTGTCAAGTTTGAAAATTTCATCTTTAAGTTTTTCATTTTCATTTTTTACTTCTAAGCATGTTTTGCATTATATAAAAACTTCTTTTCCTTTTTCCAAATGTTTTAGTTTAATTTTTAATTCGAGTACTTTATTTTTTAATCGATTATTAGTATGTTTTAGTGACTTATTTTTAGCTATAACCTTTTGACCTAATTTGCATAACCTACTATATTCATTATCTAGGTCTTTTTCATCTAATGATTGATTTTCATCACTAAAGTATTCGGTTTCGGAAAGTACCTCATTGGATGCCTTTGCTATAAGACATTTTTCGTCCTTTGTTATTTCTTTCTCATCTTCATCGCTATCACTCCATGCTCCTCCAACGAACGCCTTTTGATTTTGATCCCTTGACATCATTGGACATTTTCCGATGAGGTGATTTGAGTCGCCACATTTATAACACTTCCTTTCGCTTTTGTCCTCTTTGTATCTTTGGAATGCCTTTCTTTCATCATGTGGTTGTCTAACGAATCTTCCTCGTCTTTTAAAGAATTTCTTGAAGTCTCTTACAGCCATAGCATATTCTTCGTCATTGCTTTCGGAGGTTGAGCTATCCTCGTCACTAGATTCCTTCCTAGCTTTCAAGGCGATTGACTTGCTTTGCTCCCTTTTCCCTTTGACCATTTCGAAGTCTTTCTTTATTATTACTTCATAGACTTTCAAGTTCCCAATCAATTCGTCAAGTTGAAGTGTTGACAAATTCTTTGATTCCTCAATTGCCGTAACTTTAGCTCGCCATTTTGGATGAAGAGCCCTAAGAAATTTCCTGAAAAAATTCTTACTAGAAAAACACTCATCAAGTGCTTTTAAACTTGTGATGATAGTGTTAAACCTAGCAAAAACATTATCAATTGATTCCTCTTCCGGAATCGTAAATTGTTCATATTGTTGAACAAGAAGATCTATTTTATTATCGTTGACTTGACTATTACCTTGGTGAGTTATTAGTAAAGAGTTCTAAATTTCTTTTGCGGTTTCACACATAAAGATTCTTTCGTATTCTTTACGCGGTAACGCATTATAAATAACCATTTTTGCTTCATTATTTTTAGCAAGTTTTCTTTTTAAATCATCATTTTGTTTTTCAAAAGGTACTATTTCATCCTTTTTAGTTTCTGGATTATTTTGAATAGGTAAAAAATCACCATTAGTAATAACATGCCAATGATCTAGATCTTTTGATTTCACATAAGTTTCGAATCGATTTTTCCAATAAAGAAATCTATCACTTTCAAATAGTGGTGGTCTTTGCATAGATTGCCCTTCTAAATATTTTTCGGATTCCATAGATCGTTTCAAGTTTTAAAATACAATTTATTTTAAAAATCTTGTTTGACGTGGCTCTTGATACCAATTGTGGAAAACTAGAAGGGGGGAGGGTTGAATAGTTTTACGTCTTTTAATTTATTATAAAAACTTTGTTTACTTTTAAAAACTTAGATTCGAATTTATGTGAACTCAACTCTTGAACAATATGAACAAATATAAGTAAATCTAAATTAACAATGCAAGTAAAGTAATGAAATGAAAGATAGAGATGGAAAGATCGAACCGCGAGACAAAGGATTTATAGTGGTTCGGCTACAAGGACACCTTCCTTGCCCTACTCCACTCCTCAAGCACCTAACTCGATAGTTTTCTTCACTATATCAACAAGCTCCCTTATGGCGGAGAAAACCTTACACAACTTTCGCTTACACCAATTTTACGACACAAAGCTAAATGTCGAGTTCTAATCGTCGCTAGAACCAATCTCACAACTTGAATCACAACTTCTTCACAACTTATTCACAACTTCTTCACAATGGCTTCACAACTTCTTCACGACGGCTTCACAACTTTTTCACAACGGCTTCACAACTACTTCACAACTACTTCACGACCTAGCACTACTTATATACTCTTCTACTTCTTCACACCTTCACTACTTACACACCTTAACTTCTTCACAACTTCACTACTTACACACTAATCTAGCCTAAACAATTATGCTCACACCTATCTAACAAATATACACAACTTATACAAATGAATGAATGATTTACAATTTTGATACACCAACAACTTGGATGGAAGAGATACACCAAGTTGTAATACTTCTTGTCTTGAAGGATAGAAGTATTCTTCTCTTGCACTTGAGAGATTGAAGCTTTGGATCACTTGAAACAAAAGCTTATAATTATATGATCAAAGGGTTTTTGAATATACGAAATGAGATCTAAATCAGAAAGTTTTTAGTGCAAAAGGTGAGGAAAAATGCCAGTAATGAACCAGTATTTACAGGCAAAATTTACAGCTGGAGGAGCGTGGGCGGTCCCCTTAATTACTGGCCGGCCCCCTTAAATATTAAGGGGACCGTCCTTATAATTAAGGGGGCCGCCCCTTCCTGAACGGCTATAAATTTTGTCTTTTACTGGGGAAGGTTTTTTTTGGAACATTTTTGCCATTTTTGGTTAAAAATTTGAATTCATATATTTATAATGGATTTAATATATTTACTTAATACCAAAAATGATTTTCTAAAAGATATAAAATGTTTGTGACATTTTATAAAAAATCTAGTGATTAAGAAAATGTTCATTTGATCATATAATGCATTAGGCATTTGTTTATTCATACCTTAAGTGATTAAGTTGTTAAAATAGATATTTACAACTAAATACTTGTTTATGTCATAATCTTTCGTTTAATGATTTTACATTTTGTGATTATCAAAACGTAAAGGTATCGAAAAATATTATTAACGTTTTTAGACATTATTTATATCAACAAAATATATATACCACGTTGCACATAATTGATTACTTAATTAATTGGAGTCTTCCCCAATTCAACATCTATTAATTAACTTATATGTGAAAACAAATAAATCATTCATGAATGCATGCCAAACATGCACGTTTGCATGGATTCTACCTAACAATTAGCATATTGCACACAGGATCACTTAACAACACATAAACATGTATAAACCTAGGGTTTCTAATCAAATTAATTAACCAAACACAAACCCCTAAAAAAAATTTAAATCGACCCATAAATAAAATTAGGGTTTTAGTTGGAAAAATTAAACCCTAAATTGACTACATGTATAAACCAAACAAGATTTGTTTTTTATGTGATTTCGGTAATTAATTACATGTTATAACGGCTCGTGATGTCACTATTGGAATTATAATATCATGACAAGCATATAAATAAACCAATACATCAAAGAACACATATAGCGGAAACAAGGATACATAACACATAAATAATTAAATCAAAACTTAAAGTGAACATACCTTGATGATTCTAGCAAGAACAAGAATCAACCTTGAGCAATATGGATTATGAACCCTAATTAGGGTTTAAAGGATTATAGGAATTGCCCCTTACCAAGTTTTGCAATTCAATCCAAAATTCTTACAATAGTGTGTAAGAATCACGTTCTTGTACACACACACTAAACCGAACTAACAATATGCAAGTTATTTATCACAAAGTTAAAACCAAAACAATTTTTGTTTCACAAAAAATTCGGTCGACCCAAGGGGAGGGAAAAACGATAGATCTAAGTAAGGAGAGAAAAGAAAACTTTGCGGTTTAGCTAGTGCACAAGAGATACAAAAACCTAGAACCTTGAGTTTGCTTTTATAGGCAATGTATCTTAGAGCCCTAGTTGGAGTTGGATTAGGAATCCATACCCCTACAACCGATCGGCCTAAAGTAATTAGGGGATCCGGAATCTTCTTGGCTACTAATTTACATTCTAGTCATTTCCTTATTTTATTTAAAGACCGTTAGTCACTTCCGTTAAATACTAACGTTCGTTATTTCTTTTGTGATAATTAATAATCAAATATAACATTTTATATCTAATTATTAATATTTAGTTCTCATACGTAATGTGTGCAATCCCGTGATCTCGAGTTCGATCCTAACACACAAATACTATTTTATGTCTATAAAACTAACAAATGTATTGTTGAATCTTCAAGGACCAAGAAAAATACTTATTTTATAACCAATCCATCCATCGTAAAAGTATAAATATAAAACTATGAAAACGACAATGTATTATTTATATATGAAACGACAATGATTGTAATTATTATTTTCTTTATCAACAACATAGTTTTAGCACATTTCGTCTATTATTTAACTGATGATCATACAAATATGAAACGACAATGTATTATTTATATATGACATCTCTTACAATTCATTATTGATCTGGAAACAAACAACGAAATGAACAGACAATTAATCTTGAAACAATGAAACGTTGCCCACTTTTTCAAATTGCATCTCATCTCCATCTCTTTCTCTAAAATAACACACATAAGATCTATCTTATCAAAAAAATCAATTCAAAATGTCGTTTAGATAATCTTACGAATTAATCATTCTTTAGAACCAACAACCACAACATCATCAAGAGAAATTACAACAATATAATTTTGGGATCTATTGTTGATTACCAGAAGAAGAAAACAAGTAGGTGTGGCGGTGGAGGCGTTTCTGGTGCAGCCAGTATGCTGGAGTGGTCGTAGATCTTTTATGGTGGTGGATCGTTTCTGGTGTCACCGGCATTGGCTTTGGCAAGGCCAAAAAATGTGTTTTTCTCTTGATTGATGTTCAAGGTGGATTTTTTGTGGTGATTGTAGATTGGTGGGGATAAAAAAGGGAGAGAAAGATAAAGTCTAATTGGGTTTTGTCATTTTGTGTTTGGTGGGTAGAGGAGTAGACAAAAAAGACAATAATACCCTTATATGTGAGTCACATGATTTACTTTAACGGTCAAATTTAACGTCCGTTAGGTCAAAGGACTGTGAGTGTTAAGGGTTTCGGAGTTACGGACGATTTGTGAAAAAAAAGTCAAAGGACCAAGAGTGTGAGTCAACGCAAACCACAAGGACCATCTTTGTAATTTACTCTTAATTGTATATATTATTAAGAGGTAATTCTTTAACTACCCCAAAGGTACAAGTGTACTCACCTCATGTGTCCCAAAAAATTCCAACTTCTCCAAATACTCCATGGGCGAAGGTCGCCCCTGAATTCTTGAGCGACTATTATAGATTGTTGACACGTGGCCCCTAATAGTACTTGTGAAGTACATAGCCTAGTACTAGTGTGTAAGCTAGTATCATAGGTACTTTTTGGGCGACTGGGTCCACTATTCTTTGGGCAACTTGTTTTTTTGTCTTTTTGTGAAAAAAGTCAATAATAGAGTTTAGTACATTTTTGTTCCTTGTGGTTTGCTTGTTATTTCATTTTTGTCACACACATTCTTTCTCTTTTTATCAAGAAAAACACATCTTATTTCCTAAAATACAAAAACACATTCAAGATCCAACCACCACCATCTCCGGCTACACCACCTCCGCTCACACCACCGCTAAAAATATATATTAGCACAACCAATCTACACAAACCAACATATATCGACAACAAAGTTACTTATGGAACTGCTTCTTTTTAGGTGTACCAGCATCATTAACTGAATCAAACTCCATACGATTCAAAATTCGAACCCTTTTTCTACCAAATGAACTTGTTATTTTCACAAGCCCCAATGCCATCTTACACCTGATATATCCATATCATACAAAATTAATCCAAAAGAAAGCAGTTGAGATTTTCTAAAAAGGAGACAAACCCATGTGGGAATTGAACTAAAAACATAAAATTAAGCAACTATAGTACCTTTTTTATACCTGATAAAACGATCACACTATAAAATTATTCAAAATAGGGTATACCCATTTTAGATAAACTAAAAAGAAGTTAAACCCATATGGGAATTTAACTAAAAACAGGAAATGAAGTACCTTTTTAATACCTCTAATAAACATAATACTATAAAATTATTCAAAATGAAAAAACCCAATTCAGATAAACTAAAAAGAAGTTAAACCCAGATGAGAATTTAACTATAAACATGAAATGAAGTACCTTTTTAATACCAAATATAACCATCATTCTATAAAACGAGATTGCATGGCCCGTGCGATGCACGGGCTTCGATTACCATGAAGTAGCATTAGTCTGGCAACGATTAATTAGGTGTGTTAACATTAGTCGTGAAACTTAAAGTGTTAAACTAAAAAATCCGCTTTATTAAGCTTTTACAAATAGAAATGTTTCATATGTAAGATACTTATAGATTTGTTTGACCATTAGTACACGTGGTTGTAAGTAGTAAGTGCACGTTTGATTTACTTGCTTAGCGGTTCTCAGCTTTGAGGTTCCTCAATTTGATCATCCTTCCATGTTGATACTCTAATAAAGGATACTAAAATTTACCACTTTACCATGATAGTTTCTTTTGTACTAAAGGATTTCAAATTGCGGTGCACGGGCTTTGTTCACCGTAAAGAATCATCAGCTTTGCAAGGGTTATGTGTATTTAGTTACTATGCTTAGTTTTGATCAGGGATACTCGACCGAATAAATGAAGTTCATTTAACTAACTTTTTCTAAATAGAATTGTTTGATGAAAAAGGTACAAAATACATGAGCGACTTTCATCATAGTAACGCAAAACATATTATTTCAAACACATAGTTTATACTACACATAACTTGCGTGATTTTCTTTTGTCAACTGATGTTCGAGTCCTAAAAAATTATAACGAAGTATTAAAAAGCTTATATATTTATAAAAGTTTGTCTCAATATTAATTCAATTTATATCTTCTAAAGATATTGGAGCCTTATTGAATTTAAGCAGAGTACAATGGCCTATTGTAACAAACCATTGCTTAATCAATGAATAAGCAAATAAAGAATTTCCCAAAATAAATCGTAGTGGACTATTTATTCGACATATTGTTTCAAATGCAAATAAAAATAGAATCACATTAAAGGAAAGACTAAGATGCTTAGGCTTGTACGATGCACAAATTTAGTTACTCTAATGACAAATCAAATGTTCAATATATACGTATATTATTGCACCAAATGTGATACAAATAAATTATCAATACGTTTGCGGATTAGTAAAAGGATCAAAAGGGCACGACTCAAAGAGTTTATTTGAACCATCTTAAGAGTTTAATAGAAGTCAGTATCATAATGAATAATCTACATCTAGAATTAAGAAAATGTTTTGTATAAGCCTAAAGTAAGTATTACACACACAAAAAGTTATGATTAATCTTTATGGCTTTTTTTTACTCGTGTTAACAATTTTAAAAACTTAATTTCTATTCAATCAAGTATGTTGTCTACACGTGTATTAGATACTTATATTGAAATGAACATGTATTAAAACCATTAGCATTATTATCATTTTTTTTCAATCAAGTGCTACGGTTCATGATTCATTATACGGGGTATTAAACTGGTTGCGTAACACTTTTTTTATAGACAGAAAGAAACCATGTTGTAACTCAATGATGAAACGTACACTCCGCTAAACATATTCAATAGGTTGCATTGTAAAGTTATTAAGAAACGAAACAAAACTTAATGTACTATATGATCGAGGTAGGCTACGGCCCGCCGCGTTGCGGCGGGGCGTCGTTTCACGTTTTCGATAAGTGCACGGTATTTTTTTCAATGTCAAAGTTACAATATTATAATTAAAAGCTAAACGTACACCGTAAATAACCATTGTTTTTGCAAGAGTTATGTGTATTTAATTATTATATGCGTAGTTTTGATCGGGGGTACTTGAAAGTATCAAATACATGATTGACTTTCATCATCGTAACGCAAAACATGTTATCTACATATTATTTCAAATGCAACTAAAAAACATAACCACTGATCGGTTAAAATCAAGTCATATTTATTTCCAAGGAAACACAAGTGAAGTATGTGTGACCCGGTTCGTTATCCCCGATGAGAGTTGAATGGAATTTGTGAGATCGGGTTTGTGAATCGTGTTTGAGATATAAAAATTTGAGAGATTTTGGATTTGGATTACAACTACGTAAAACAATAAATATGCTAGGAAATAAAATACAACTAAAAACAATTAACGTAATTAAAAACGTAAACGTACCAAACTAAAACGTAAAATCTAAGATATATAAATCCTACGGGTATCAAATTAATTTTCCTACACTCTAGATTATAAAAGAAAATTAAAAAAAAAGGATTATATTTTTCTGATTAATATTTAATTTACTACGAATTAAAAACTACTTAAAAGAATTTAAATGATTAAAAATACTTAAACTATTGCGAAAAATCTGGAAATTTTTGAGTAACTACTTTGAAGTAAAAGTAAACTAGGAAAAATAATAAAGGTGAAACAGCTTATTGAAATAAGCTGTTTAAAAGCAATACAGCTTAAATGAGTTTAAAGCAAGACAAAACAAGCTAATGTTAAATAGAAATTTTTGTAAAGGTTAACTAATTAAAAGCCTAGCGCAGTTGGTAACGTGAGGGTGTGTTGGGGTTTTGCTGAGCAAGATGTCTGGGGTTCGAATCCCACCTCTTGCACTTTATGAACTATTTTTTTTTTTCAATTTTTACTCTTGCAACTTACTTTAACACAGATATGACAAACTTAAAAAAGGAACTTTTTCTCAAAAGCTTTTAATAAGCTTTTGCAAGCTAAAAAAGACAACAGATCTTATTTTTATTTTTTTTTTGCAAAGGTGAGTTTGAGATGGAGTAGCAGGTTAAGGTAAAATAAGCAACATAAACACAATCTTAAGCAATAACAAACCGAAGCAGCTAATTCTAACAATCACAAACAATATCTTAAACTACAATTTAACCGAGGCAACAATTTCTAACCGGAGCAACTCGTCACAAACAAACAACACTCAAACTAGTTCAATCCAAATTCTAACCGAAGCAAATCGTTACAAACATACAAACAAATTTTAACCTTAATTCAAACACCATACGTTGACCAAAAAAGAAAAAAAAAAACTTAGGCTTTCATTGATAATAGTTAACGTACAAGATAAAAAGATAATAAACTGAGTAAAATTAAAATTACAATACCTCGAAATAAAAGCTAAAATAATCCTACTGCTTAACTAAAATTACAAATAAAAAAAATTAAAAACATACCGAATTTTAAAGCTAAAATAATCCTGCCTTTGAAAGGCTACAATGATTCCTATTTATACTAACCCTAAGCTAGGTCCTTACTGTGGTTGTGTTTCTTCTATGAGAGAGAGCTGCGCAAATCTTCCACTTGTGCTACTTTGGACACTTTCCCAGCCGTAGGATTAAAAAGAAATGATCTCAGCTCTTGATTTTGGTCTTGGCGCCCCCTACATCCCACGGATTGATGAGGTGGATGATGGGGAGGTATAAGGGGAAGGGTAGCAGAGATGGGGAGTGGAGAAGGTGGAAAAAGGGTGAAAGTTTTGGGAGAAGTGGTGATAGTGATGGTGGTTTCTCGTGATTGTGTTTTGGCGGGATAAGGGAAGAAGACAAGAGGATGAGCGAAGTAGGGATTTAGGGATTTTGACTGGAAAGAGGGATTTTGACTGGAAAGAGGGATTTTGACCAAAGATTTGCTTTATCTGTGTTTAGTTAAAATAGGAGGGTGGGTCGGGTTTTGGTTTTAGAGGTGTGGGCCGGTTGGGTTGTTAAAGGTTGGGGTTTGGTTTAAGTTAAGGTGGGTTGGGTTGAAGTATTGGGTTAAAGGTTATAAAGGGATGGGTATTGTTTAGTTGATCCGGGTAGATTTAGTAGGCTAAAAATTGTTTTAATCACAAGGACTATATTTGTAAATCTTGAAACTGCAGGGACCTGAGTTGAAATTTCACCAGAATATTCCAAGGGACCAAACATGCCAAGCTTATTATTCCAAGGACCAAAAATTTATTTTTTTATTATTTTTATTTTTATTATTATTTTTTTTTTCAAGCTTGAGGGACTAGACTTGCCATTTATGCAAATTTTGTTTGTTTTTCAATCGTTTTCAATCATTTTGCATATGGAATACACAAAAACACATCTCAAAGATATTTTTAACATTATTTGATCGTTTTAAAGTGTTTTTGGTTGTTTTGACTCGAAAATTGGACGAAAAGATATGTGTAAAACGACACATATCAACCACATAGAAAGAGAGTTGATTAAGGTGCACGTAGCATAAAAATGTTTGAAAAATAAAAGTTTTTTTTTAATAAACACACTAACAATATCATTAACCTCTAAATATCATCAGATATATGATCTTAGGAATAATGTAATGGACATCAAATCCACTTTATCAATCATTTATCATTGATGAAGATTCAGTTTTATAGTCTCTTCTATATTAGCCTCTATTATTTACTTCAAATGCACTTCAAGAATTTATTTGAAACCAATGTTAAGAAGCTCAAAGGGTTATCAACTTTAAATTTTAGTTTGGAAGTTAATGCGTGGAATAAGGTAAAGACAACATTTGATCTCTCTTAAATTAATGCATTTAATCAAGTCATTACTCACCCAAAACTCAAAATATAGATATAATAGATAGTTATTATGGCATGTGCGATGCACGGGCCTTGTTTTTTAAGCTCTCAGTTAAACTCAAACGTTCTATATCCATGTTGTGATGTTCTGTAAAAGAAGAATTGTAGAAGAGATAAGAAGTTCTTGATGTACATGAATTGAAAGTTTATTTCTCATAAAACCATTTACATTATTTGTACAAACTGAATATATATTTCTCATAAAATCAACCCATTTCCTTTGTTAAAGTAGCAATATCAACGGTATTTAAAGAGCTTGGAGCTCAAAGCTCAAAGGAAACATAGATAAATAAGCAAAATTTCACTAACAATATAGAAAACAAACTTTATCAACTATATAACATAACACAAACAATCGTTATTCATATGCATATAAACTATAGTATTTCCCAATGACAATGGTATAAACCGAATATATTTTTGTTCAAAAAATGATTGTTGTTCACAATTGAGTTGTTTGAAGCACCAATGTGGTGATAAACATATAAAAACCATGGTATTTCCTAACAACATTTTTAACTGGTCTGGCAAACGAAATGATTGTTGTTCATGGGATGGTATCTCATGTGATGTCTTTAGAGATCATGTTGTCTGGTTATCTTTACCTGATCACTGTTTGTGCGGTTCCATCCATTCGTCTCTTTTAAACCTGACCTCTCTCGCGGATAGATGTAAATATGTGGTGCAAACAGTTAATGTTATAAATGGGTGCTGTT
Organism: Artemisia tridentata subsp. tridentata; assembly: GCA_021014915.2. Taxonomy (NCBI): domain Eukaryota; kingdom Viridiplantae; phylum Streptophyta; class Magnoliopsida; order Asterales; family Asteraceae; genus Artemisia; species Artemisia tridentata. Next base: position 194,054,966 of record CP139503.1, on the reverse strand, counting down.
TTAAGCAGAATAGGACCGTAAATTACTTTTAATATTAAGTGAATACCTCTATATTTCGAAACTTGGCATGAGCTGACAGCTTCAAGAACTCTTTGTGGTCACCAATAAATCAACATATTTCAGTTATGGTACAGGTTTCTCCATGTAACATGACCAAACAATTTGTCTTGCAACATTCTTTCTCCTGAGAATAATATTTACGACAACCCATGTAAAACAAAATCCAAAAATGTTGAGAACTTTAGTTTATGTGGGGTAGAAGAAGCACTCTCCAGAAATGATCAACAAAAGATGCCAATAGTTTCTTCAGGGATGTTAGCTGTCAGAAATCGCAAACCACAAGGATGTATTTTACAGTTTACTCTATAATTAAAATAGGCATTTCTAAAGCAAATATAATTAAAATATATCTATATATATTATATATGCAAAAGATCGTTTAGCCTCGCGAGCTTAAATGAGATCGATGTCTGAAGCTCGAGTTCGAGCTAGTTAATTTATTAAACGAGGCTCGTTTTAAGCTTGAGCTCGTTAAGCTCGAGGTCGAATCTAGATTTTAATTACACCCTTAATTTTAACGTCTAAATTTTTTTAACCAAGTTTAATTATGTCAATCATGATATCAAATCATCGGAGTAAAAACTTAATCCAACTGCTCTTTAACAACGTATTTTAGAGCATAAGGTGTAGTGAGTAACTTCACCTCCTCATTTGGGGCCCGCGGGGTGGCACATCACTTTAACAAACCTCCACAACTAACCCCCCCCCCCCTCACTAACAACTAACCTCAACTTACTTATTTGGGCCCACCACTTACAACTTTATTTTTTTTATTCAAATTTTCAAATAAACTAAATTCATTTCAGTAAAAATAAAAATACAATACAACACAATAAAAAACATACGAAATGTAAAAGGGAATCGAAAAGGGAATCGAAAATTATTCCAAACCCATCATCTTTATGATTCTTTTGACTTGATATACAGCCCAAGAGTAATACAAAAGAATTGTCCATTTTTTTTTAAAGTAGCCCAAGAATACTTTATAAATCTACCCTAATGACACTCTATACAAAAGAAATTTTACACTAATTTTTATCACCCTCTCACGCAGCCACCAAAAACCTTTCACACACACACACAACAAAAAATAGCAGCCACACTATTCTTATCTAATTACAAATAAACTATGGTAATCGATCTTCAAATACAACACCAAACCAAACATAAATCAAGAACCCTTTTAAACCGAATCACAAACTCATCTCCTTCATATTCCATTGCTTCTCACAATGGTTTCAAGATCTTATAAGGTCTCAGGTAGGTTTGTGTTTTTGTTTTGGTGCTTTGTTGCGTTCCACAACGGATCCCTGCCAAAAGTACTGACAAAAGGATGATTTTTACCCTCGTCGTGCAGACGACGAGGGTGCAAGTGGCAAGAAAAAACAAGGGGGGGGGGGGGCGGTGTTGTGGCGAGGCACAGCAAGGGTGCCAGGGTGGCACGACGAGCCACAACGAAAGCTGCACCTTGTGCTTTTATATCGTATCTTAAAAGAATAACAGAGTTGACCTTGCACAAGAAGAGGCTACATTGAGTTAATCGATGCGAGTTCCATCACAAGCCCCTTTTTAACGCTTTGATATTCCCACCCGGCGAGTTCCCATCTAAATCATTTTTTTAGGTAAATGGTTTTAACCAGGTGAATATATTACTCCAAAAAAACATTTAAGTACAATGTATGTGAGTGAATCCCATATCTCAGTCCGATACATAGGCGGTAAAGCTTATATAACAAGACACAACTACTCTTATACAAAAAGAATCAACCACTAAACACTAGATTACATTTGGCTCATAAAGATATCAAATTTAAACTATCGTCTAAATTGATCTCGAAGATTAATGTCGATCACGTCACAAAAAGCCAGCTGCTCTTTACTTAATACTTCATGCTCATAGCTATCATATATGTCATAATCTTCATCCGCAAATGACCATGCATCATTTTCACCTCCACCAGCTTTCTTTAATGAGGATGCCATGGAATTAGTAGTCTCGTCTTACATCCTTAACATCACTATCACTATCATCTACAACCATAGTTACACAGTTTTACCCTCATTTCCAGCCTTCGAAATATCCACATTCATAAAAACCTTGTCATTATTTTTCACCCTTGCAACTTGGACGTACAACCACTAGGAATAGATAAAGGACGGTACATGAATGCGCTTTTAGGTTTAAAACCCGTTAACTTATCATGTTTATGTCTATTGTTTTTTACAACTTGGAACCCATCATTTTATGCAGCAACATTCTTTGTAGGATTTGGACCACTCTGCTTCATCAAATCAGTTTCTAAATTTACCCTAATTATTAGGGCATTGACTGTCATCATGACCAAAAACCGAACAGCTACCACATCTTGGTGGTTTGTACTCATATTCCACCTTGATTGTATGCAAATAAGAACCTTAACCCTCTAGATAAGGAATAGAAATTACCATAGTATCTGTGAGAGGACGATCAACCCTTATGTCAAAGCACGTGCAAAATCCAATCGACCCCATGAGTTTATACACATAGTGCTCATATAGGAATCAAGCATGATTGATGTACCCAATCTAGTAGCTATAACACTCAACCAATCCTCAGTAAAAGTTGGAACTGGAACATCATGCAATTTAATACACACCAAAACAAATTTCAACTCTTCTTTTAATTAACACTTGTTAAGAGACCATTTTTTAAGACTGACTGGAGCATTGCGGATTAACCATGGCCCATTTTCCAATACCCCCCTCCATACTAGCTTCCGATACAAATTTGAAGAAAAAGAAGCCTTTCGAATTCATCATTGTTTTAACAATACCAAACTTCTTCCACACATTCTTCACATACTGTTCCACAACAGGAAATGCTATTCTGTTAGTGCAAATATTACGATATTTAAATTAAAACGATTTCTTCGGTTTTAATAATGACAAACATGTAACTTGTAATACATAACGTAAAATGTGCAAGTTACTTGTAAACACAAATCATCAATGCATACTTACATCAACACCTCCCGACATCTCAAGTATGCTTCAACGAAGTCGTAGATTTCCATCCCGACATAAATCACTCAAGGTATGGACAAACAAATCTACTACTTGACAAATGATCAAAGGATTATATTTTTCTAAACTTCACATTTTTAATGTGACAAAACATTTTTTTCAAAAATATATTTTACAAATTATTTTTGAATTAAAAAGAAATGTTTTATTTTGAAAAATAAGTTTAAAAATCCCAACAGCTATTTTTCCCCCCAAAATCAGCTCCAACCTTCCCCAAATAAGTTTTCACCAGAAAAGACAAAATTTGGAGCGTCCTTGTCTGGGACGGCTCCACGGTTCCACTAAATTTAGTGGAGCCGTGGGACATTTAGTGGAGCCGTCCGTACAAAATTTTCTGTAACGTTCAGATTTTTCTTGCCTATAAATAGTGGACCATTTCACACTTCCAACTTGATTTTTCCAGTCCTTTTTCTCTGGTCTAATCCCTCCTCACTTAGATGACTTTCTTTGATCATTTGGAGAGTCTTAGTTTGTTTAAGAGTGATCCAATCATCCACTCAAGTGATCCTCTTTATTCCTCTTGATTAGCAAGAGAAGAACACAAAGTATCCAAGTAGATACAAAGTGTTGTCATCCCTCTTGATTAGCAAGAGAAGAACACAAAGTATCAAAGTAGATACAAAGTGTTGTCATCCCTCTTGATTAGCAAGAGAAGAACACAAAGTATCCAAGTAGATACAAAGTGTTATCATTCCTCTTCATGTGCAAGAGAAGAACTCAAGGTATCCAAGAAGATACAAGAGTTGGAGTTGTTAGGTCTTGTAACATTTGTTACACTCTTGATTGTATCATAGCATACATCAAGATTATTTTTCTTTTGTGAGAGAGTGAGTCAAGATCATTGTGATCTTAAGAGATAGTGAAGATCTCTTGAAGCCATTGGGCTTGTGTGATTGATCATGTGGATCAAGGGTAGATCGTGGTAGATTGGTGCTAGCTAAGATTAGCACTCGACATCTAGCTTAGTGTCGGAAATAGGATAAGCGACGTGTAAGGTGTAGATCGGATAGATCGTGGTAGATTGGTGCTAGCTAAGATTAGCACTCGACATCTAGCTTAGTGTCGAAAATAGGATAAGCGACGTGTAAGGTGTAGATCGGGTAGATCGTGGCAGATTGGTGCTAGCTAAGATTAGCACTCGACATCTAGCTTAGTGTCGGAAAACAAGTTAAGCGACGTGTACGGTTTTCTCCGCCTGAAGGGAGTTTGTTGATTAGTGAAGTAACTCTCGAGTTGGGTACTCAGGGAGTGGAGTAGGGCGAAGAGGAGCTTCGTGACCGAACCACTATAAATCACCGTGTCCGGTTTGCGCGTTCTTACTTATCTCTTTACTTCCATTTCATTCTTTAACGCTTTATATTTGCATTGCGTTTTTGCTTGTGTGGTTAGTAGCTTATGTTATGTTGGTTATCTATGTGTCGTGGTTTGATTGTGCATATGTTGTAGTTTACTATATTCATCTCTAGATGTTAAATGACCATAGTTAACACTTTTCATATTACGTCACACTTGATCGGGTGTTTGATACAAAAGTTTTAAGATTTTAAATGGAAACGTATTCACCCCCCCCCCCCCTCTACGATTTCCACATATTCTTTTTCCAAGAAAATAACCATATAACGAGTGTTCATACCAAGAAGTCACCTCCAAAACCGATGACATAGGGATTTGAACTTCAACATTTTCACCAGCTTGTAAACCCACTTCTAATGTACAAAAGTTGACCACTCTTTTGCTTGATTCATGATAGATCAACTTTGCAAACGAGACACGAGCAGACTGCTTTGCCTCCTTTCCCACCTGCTCGTCCTCAACCTGTACTATAGTTGATTCGTTAGCAGCCGTTAAAGTCTCTTGGACCTTATTAGGGACCTGTGTATGTATCACGAGATGGTTCAACAGTACCACGCGATACTTCAGCCCCTTCAACACATGCGTTTAGGACCTCAAAAGGACCAGTTCTATGGTGTAGACCAACAACATCATCATGAGTTAAAGGTTCCACTCGCTTTATTATAATAGGTTTTAATGGTTTCCCATCATCTCCTAATAATACGAGTTTACCCTATAACATTTGGCATTCAATGTCACAAATTTTTGCAGCTAAAGAAGAAGAATTTAGACTACCATATGCATCCGATAAGATTTGAAATTGTCCCAGTCCATCAACACTTTGAACAACATTAACCTTCTCCTTCGTACCATTAGGTTTTGACATAGTCGTCTCCTTTTTCTTATCCTTCTTACTTCCACCCCATCTCCCTCCTGAATAAAAAATCCCTCCTTCATTATTACACCATCCAAACAAACCCAAAATACCCACAACGGACGAACCAAGAACCCTAAAACAAATCACAACCAACAGGCAACACAGGGAACCGTTATGAATATCGAATAAGGTTGAAAACCTAATCGGCTTAACAATATTAAAGCACATTTAATTCATCAACACAAGAAACAAACACCAAATCAGCAAATAAGGATGATCGAGTCTTAAACTTAAACACTAAAAAGGAAAAACCAAATCCTAATGACACAAACTATGACTCGACAGCCAGCAATCAGCCCTAAGATTAATCACAAACTAGATGAGAATTGGGTCTGTATTAGAATCATCAAACTGTTTAGGGAATAGAGCAAAAGAGATCGATGAAATTACTTTAGGGTTTAGTAATCGCTTTTTTCACCAGAGAGGGTTTAGCACCGGTTATCTTTCCATCTAAATCATTCACAACATGAAGAATGTGAAGAACACAATATAAAACTCTCATTATATTAAACACAAATATTTCTTCACAATAGGTAAACACTGATCTTTAAACTAGTATTATGACTATAAAGAAACTAAATTCTACCGAGTAAAACTAAAGTAAAATTACCTTGATTTGTTTAGATGTAGACATTGTATTTTAGATAAAAAGTACTGGTAATTGCTATTTTCACAAGTCATTTTCACATAGCTAGAGCCATTATACATGGTAATTAAGGCGGATATGATATTCTTTTTGTCTTTTGATCTAGCATGTATTATGATAAGTACTTGCTATAAAAATAATATCATCTTGATTTTGGAAACAAACCAAAATGCGTATACGGACGAATGTGTAAAGTTGGTGAATGGTATAACGCGGAAGACAGGGTGTAAACTGCAAGGGATTTGGGTATACCATCAAATAAAATCTTCAAAAAAAAAGAAAAAAAATCTATAAAATAACAAATGCAACAAATATCTAAGCAATTAGACAACGACATATTACCCACTAATGGCATTTTCGATATCTGCTCTATATGGAAGCCCGTTTTTACCTATTATTTTCAACTCTTATTTTGTATTGCATTTCGTCCTAGCTATCTTCATTATATCATATTATATAGATCACCTTTCATACATATTAATTTTTAAATATAGATGTGCTAGAACATCAACCATGTTCTTTTATACATTTAGCCAGAACGAGTGATACACATTATTATATAACTTTCTGCATAGACTTTGTCCGAAATACTAAGTTTTATTCGTTTGGCCGTCAACTATAAAGGAACCTTGTTTCACAATCTCTTTATCCGGCAACAGCTGGTTCGGTCTCTCCATACCTCTAATTTTAGTTGCGTGAATCTTCCATTTTCTTATAAAGTTTTTAAGATAAGTGAACACAACTACACCACAACAAAAGCTAACACAAATATTTAATTTAACAAATAGTACAAGCAACATTTAACTTGATAGCTAACAAAATAATTGGCCACAAAGAGAATTTTTTAAATCGCAGCTATAAAATATTTAGTTTGTTAGAAGTTTGAATTACCAGTTTCAAACACATTTACATGCACGCGGCCACGCGTGATTGACAAAAGTTTATAATAACTATAATTATATGCATATCAGTAAACTTTATATTGAAAGTGGACTACCATTTCAACACAACTATAATAAAAAAGAAATAGAAAATCATAGATAAATGCTGGGATAAAATACAGGGTGTAATACATTATACATGTAACATGATTTGATGACTTGGGCTAAATCCTATAATTGATAATTGTACCATACCTAATACCTTCATACATAATTAATTTTCACAACCTTGTATAAATACATTACCTATCTCCACAGTCCCTCCACACAAACATCAACAACATACAAACCCTCAATCCCTGACAAAGAATATAAAAACACAACACAAAAGTTGTACAAGTACAACAATGTTGAAATACTTTATACTCATTGCTATCTTCACAACCTCATGCACAGCCCAATTACCTCCAACTGCGGCACCAACGGTCTCTCCAACCGCTAGCCCTACGCCATCACCTGTGATCACACCACCTTCTCCTGCCCCAGCCCCCGTGGTTCCATCACCATCTCCATCGCCAGTGGCAGTACCATCACCAGCACCATCACCTTCTGTTGCACCAACCACTGCTCCATCAACAAGTCCCTTAGATGCTCCCTCACCAGGTCCTTCTAGTGGAACACCTGCTGATCTTCCACCTAGTGGCACCTTTGCTGATGGATGGGTTAATCGGGCTGCTATCGCTGGAACTGCACTAGCTGGTGCATTTGTTTCGGTCACTTTGATGTGAATATGCGATTAAATATGTTTATTTTATTTTTTTTGCATTATACGGTCGGCCACATTCAGTTTTTCATTTTTGGGTTACTTGTATTCTTGTTCATCTTCTTAATTGTTATTTTTATATATAACTTGTTAGAGTTATTGATTGTTTAAGTGGTGTTTATATACATACATGATCTCTGAAAAAGTAAGTAGTTACTTTAAGGCATGCCTCGACTCCACTCGATAGTAGGGATGGCAATGGGCGAGAAAAAACCCACAACCCACGGGTACCCGCCATAAATGGGTAGGTAAACACGCCAATTTTCACCCACGGGGGGGTCCGTGGGGTAAAATCTGTACCCACAGTGTGCGTGGGTGACAGGTGAGCATACCCACGCGGTAAACCCATGACACTTATTTAAAATACCCGCGGTATACCCGTCAAAATACCCGTGGGTGTACCCATAAACCCATGTTAAAACTAATTAAAATATTTATGATGTTGCAGGTATACATTTAATAGTTACCACCAAGTTTCAAGAAAACACATTAACCTAAAAGTTTGTTTGAGTTTCAAGACTAAAAAGAGAATATGAAAGATCAAATAATCAAAGTTGTATTTGGCAAATTGATTGGTGTCTTATTACGTAGTTTCATAGTTAGTTTTCATATCATCGTTTTGTAATTTTGTTGCATAACACTAACCATGGGCAACAAATACCTGCGGGCCAGGGCATAGATAGATAATTGTACCCATTGGTGGGTGATGGGTGAGAAAAAAACTACGTGGGCGGGTGACGGGTTAGAGGTACCCATGCCCATTGCCCACGAGTGCAATCTCCACTCGATAGGACTTGCTTTCATAAAGATTTTTGATTATTTACTTTCTTTACTCGCATTTACTTTAGCACATGTCTTGTTTGTACAAGTAAAAGAGAATAAGACTACGCCGTTTGGCACATTTGGTGAAAAAAATAAAAAAATAAAAAAATAAAGGCTGCTTAATTTCTTCTCTATTTTCGAGAACGATTGACTTCCATTGACCTAGATGGGAGTTGTATACATACATGATCTTATTAGTGATATGATGTTAATTGTCGCTTTGATATACATTTGTGACACACCAATATTATTTTCTTTTCACGATCGATAACATGAGATAAAACGGTCTTAGGTTGCATTATCTGTTTATTGCATTATCAAAATACAAAATCTTACAACCTATTAAGGATTCTGTCAGAAAACATGTACGTATATCTTAGTTTAAAAATGTGCGCATCATATAATTACGTTTGGTATTTCACATCATGGTTTCTAATGTGAGGCCGTCCAAGATTGCGCTCGCATTATACCACATTTATGTAATGTGAGCATCAGTCGTGTTTCAGAATTTGAGCCTTTTTCTATAAATTAAACCATGTACAAGAAGCTCATACGTATGAAAAAACCAAAAATTCTTCATACAGAGAAATGATATAGTTTTTCGAGTACCGATTTTTACTATTATACAACCAAGGATAAAATGATAAGTTTAGTGATTTAATAGGAAAAGAAATAGAGAAATGTTAGGCTGGGCACAATGGATCGATCATGGGGATCGGTCGACCGATTTCATGATCGGTCGTGGCCAATGTGGCAATTGGGTCACCATCGGTCGTCGGTTGAGAATCTTGGCAACTTGGTCTTTTTTTCGACCGATTATTAACAAACTTTTTCAAAAAATCCTACTGTTTGGAAAAAAAATTTTAAATAAAAAAAATAAATAAATAAACTTTACCACTTTACAACCTTATAAATACCAACCTCAAACACACTTCTAAACACACAATTTCAAACAATAATTCTCTCAACACCTTCAAACACATTCTCTTAATTATGTCTTACTAGCTATTTTTTGGTTCTTCGTCTTCCGACGATGATGAAGAAGTTATGAGCGAGTTTGCGGAGTTTACGCAGTTTGCTTGGAACGCGTACAATGCGTCACAGCCAAAAGTTCGACGAAAGTACATACATAGGGATCATGAGTGTGCTCATAATCGTTTAGTGGCGGCATACTTCTCCGAAAACCCGCGGTATAACGAAAGAACATTCCGTCGGCGGTTCCGAATGAGCCGAGAACTATTCACACAAATTGTTCGAGAGGTAACCGATTATTCTCCTTATCTTCAACAAACTCCTGATTGTAGGGGCGTACTTGGTATTTCCCCATTGGTCAAGTGTACTTCGCCAATTCGTCAATTGGGATACGCGGTCGTTCCTGATTCTCTTGATGCGTATCTGCAAGTGGCTGCAACAACATCCCGTGAATGTCTCCGTAAGTTTTGCAAGGCTATCATGGAGTTATATGGTGATGAGTTTTTGCGAAAGCCCACTTATTCTGACTTTGAAAGAATATATGCTCATCACGAGCTTAAGCATGGGTTTACTGGGATGATGTGAAGCATTGATTGTACAAGTTGTGAGTGGGAGAATTGCCCAAATAGTTTGAGAGGTCAATATGCTAGGGGTGATCACGGGTCACATCCATTCATTTTATTGAAGCGGTCGCCTCCCAAGATTTATGGATTTGACATGCGCTCTTTGGTGTCTCCGGGATGAATAACGACGTAAACATTTTACGTCGTTCCCCTGTTTTCAATGATATCAAATCTGGGAGAGCACCAGACCTTGAATTCGAGGTTAACGATGTACCTTATAAAAGGGGATATTATCTTACTGACGGGATATATCCACAATGGGCCGTTCTTATTAAGTCCATTTCAAATCCTCCCACGGGTGATGATAAAAGAATATTGTACAAGAGGAAGCACGAAGCAGCAAGGAAAGATGTGGAACGAACACATTTTCAATGATATCAAAATCTGATTTGATCGAACACGTTTGGGAAAATCGTGGAAATCAAGTCAATCAAGAGAGTGAATACGAAGACACAAGTGACGATGACGATGAAGAATTTTTGTAATGTTTTTAATGTTATGTGAATAATTTATGTAATGTTTTTAATGTTTATTTGAATAATTTATGTAATGTTTTATTTTTAATGAAGTTTAAATTTGTTATTTAAAATATTTGAATTAAAAAAAGGGATAACTACTAAAATAGACCGGGAAACCAAGTGGTTAGAGGCTTTTGCCCCGAAAAAAAAATCTGATATTAGACCAGGCAACTGGGCATTTCGACCCATACGATGACAAATGTCCTCCAGTTGCCCAAAAAATACACATGTTGCCCAAAAAAATACACAAGTTGCCCAAAAAATAGTCAGAAAAGTGACACTTGTCACTTGCAGATTTCAGTTGCCCAAAAAGTACAGGTTACCCTGGTCTAATATCAGAAGTTTTTTTTTTTCGGGGCAAAAACGGCCAACCACTTGGTTGCCCGGTCTATTTTAGTAATTATCTCTTAAAATAAAATAATAAATAACTTGGTCACCACTGTGGCAACTTGGTCGTCGTCAGGTCGTCGGAGAGAGAAAGCTGATGTGGCATTGTCGTGTCTGGTCACCACTGTGCCCAGCCTTAGGATCACAAAAATTTTACAAAAAAAATCCACACAATGATATGGAATGATTATTTGTGAATGAGAATTTTCACATTTCTCAAATAAATAGGAATGCTACGCAACAAATTAAATGTGTCAACTTAGTTATATCTTGTAGAGACCAAGATTCACGTACGGGAGGTGGAGGAAACATGATAAACACGAACATAAGATTAAACTTTGAATTTTCGGTTTATTGACTGGCGGGGTGTGTATGTTTTTCTAGAGAGAAGCTAGAGAAAACACACACACCCCTTTGATACAAATGAATCCTCAACCTTCCTAGTGTTGACTAGGAAGGTATTTATACAAAGAATACAAAGATAACTTAGCCTAAATGACTAAACTAGTCCTTGTACAAAGAATGAAGTGCAATTCCCAAATATGACAAACTTTAAGGCTAACAATCTCTCCCCAAAGTGAAGTCATATGGAAATTGCTTACAATGTTCCCTACAAGTAAAATATAAACCATAAGCACAGAGAATAGTCTTCAAACGTCATTACTTCGTTCAGTTTGTAGAATCTTCTCAGCTTTCATTTCTTTACTTGCAGACGAACCATGTGAGCAAATCTAATTAGGGTTTAATACAGCGTGCCCTGAGTGCTCTCCCCTAATTAGTGCTCTCCCCCAAACTGACAACCTTTCTGATGATTGCCCTGAATCTGAAGAAGTCTTTTGATAATTAAATGCATTTCGTCTTTAGTCTTCTAACATGTAGCGGAAAATGTAGAACAGACTGTAGACTCGACCTTCTTCAAGATTATCCATTTGGGGGAACAGGGTATCAACATCTTCATCTCACCAAATGCATCCCAGTTATCTTTTATATGAAAAATCAGCCCATAACGTACACATGAAATGATAACACCAAAGTAACAAGTTGAACCACTGATCATCTTGATTTTGTTGCCCGAAATTGTTGAAGGTGGAAAAGGTAGAAGTACGTAGAATAAGATGAGTAGAGGATAAGACATAGAATCAACAATTTCCGACACAAATCAAATCATTACATAAATCATTAAGCCCGATCACGTGAACTTGTTGTGAGACCTCGATGTACACATTTCTCTCCCCTGCTGGTTACGATTTATCGGAATCAGCATACTGTTGTGTACTTGAAGTATTTAACTGGAAGCACTTTATCATTAAACCCAGTCAGCCTGTGAGAAGATGTCGATGAACCCAATATAACCTCCTGAATAAAAACAACGGCTTCATGTAGTAACCACATGAGACCATAACCCATTATGAGGAACTTGAGAATGAAGTAACATCGCCCAGATTTGTGACTTAAGCTTGTACTATCCTTGTGACTAAGAACGGTGTACCATATACCCTTAAGAGAAGTATTAGCACAAAACCTCTTGACATATCCTCAACTACGTGAGACACTGAGCACTACAAAGTAACTCCTTAAAGTGATAGCTACTTTGTGAGAATAGAGAGAGAATCACAAAAGTAACTAGATATCCAAGTCTTCGTCACCATTAATATATGCCCAAACAAGTCATCTTCGCGGTAGGGTAGAAAGAAAGAAGATGAAATAAGTACACGCATCCATAAAACCTTACTTCAAACCCAAATATATAATAACGAATCATCCCCGTAGTCACAGCTAATAATTTAACCATTGTCATTTGATTGTGAATCTTGATCAGGATCTTTTTGGCTATACGTGGTGATGTTGAAGGTGCAGTCCGATAATTTCATGTGTGATGTTGTTGTGAAAAATGCCATAAAATGCAATTCTAATGAGGCCGGAAAAATTTGAGTTTAAGAAATTTTTACGCCGAAAATTCCCCGAAAAATTCGAATTTTGGCCAAAAAATTTGAATTTTGGGCCAAAATTTTCACTCTTGTACCAGAATTTGAATCTCGCGTAAAAATGGACCGTTAAGTCTCCTGTAAAAAATAAATTTTACTCAAGTTTTCCCGCCAAAAAACTCTTTTTTTTTTTTTTTTTTTTTTTTGAATTGCGATAAGATGTTCGATTGCGAGAGATTATTGAATTGCGAAAGACAGTATCAATTTCGAAAGTCTGTTGCAATTGCGAGAAGAGAGTGCAATTGCGAAAGACATGCCAATTGCGAGAAGGGAGTGCAATTGCGATAGTCATGCCAATTGCGAGAAAAACCAGCAATTGCGAGAGACTCCCCAATTGCGATAGAGTCAGCAATTGCGAGAGACTTCTCAATTGCGAGAAATTTCATTTCATCGCAATTCTTATACAAGAATGCGAGAGGCCCTGAATTGCGAGAGGTAGCAATTGCGAGAGAGTGGCTAATTTTGAAACTTTCCAACCACTCTTGACTTTTAGCTACATTTTCTCTTCCCCATGCTTTGCCAGTCTGTCTTTCACCAATTCCACCAACTTTGACCAATAATTCAATGAATAAGATATTCAATATATTCCAAAAACACAAATCTTATAAAAGATTATGTAATTTTCGATCAAAGAAGCTAAGAACACACCAACTTTTTCCTTGTTCTTGCGTATGAATCCAGAAAAACCACAAAAGCTCACGTTTTTATGATAAAAACGCAACAGTTGGGTTCTTTCAAACACAAGTCGAACATAAATATAACACTAAACTCGGCTGTTGAAGAAAATGAAGAAAAACCGAGATAAGACACAACAAAAATCACCTTTTATCACCTTAAAAACACCACGAGCAGCCACCCGGTTAGCTCTTGATACCAATTGTAGAGACCAAGATTCACGTACGGGAGGTGGAGGAAACATGATAAACACGAACATAAGATTAAACTTTGAATTTTCGGTTTATTGACTGGCGGGGTGTGTATGTTTTTCTAGAGAGAAGCTAGAGAAAACACACACACCCCTTTGATACAAATGAATCCTCAACCTTCCTAGTGTTGACTAGGAAGGTATTTATACAAAGAATACAAAGATAACTTAGCCTAAATGACTAAACTAGTCCTTGTACAAAGAATGAAGTGCAATTCCCAAATATGACAAACTTTAAGGCTAACTTAGTTATATCTTTTATATAACAAAACAAAACCCCAAGTTGAGAGTTTTTCATTTTGAAAAACTCTACCTTCCCTTACTTGGTTATATTTTAATTATTATTGTTATCTTTCTTTTAAAAATATTTAATAAAAAACTTAAATATTTCCTGATTTAGCAAAACATTTATCAATATTCGTTAGTTTAGTAAACTAGGTAAAAAAATATGTGTGTCAGAAGTATAAAAAGTAAAACTTAAAAACGGGCGGAGTTATATACAAAACTTTCAGGGGGTAAATTTAAAATTTAAAATGACAAGATTCCAAATAGAGTCAATCTCCAGAATAGACAAAAGATCCATCTCCAGAATCTTACATTGTGGCAAATATTCTGTTATGTGAATGCATATTGCTGAAGTTTGTTTAGCTTTGTTTGGAGCTGAATTAAAGCTACATTAAATAAACCAAACTGTATATGGGAAGAGTATTATAGCTTTTGTTATATAATTACTTATGTTAATCTTTAGGTGAACTCTATGCTCGGGAATTTTTAAGAGACGGAGAGCCTCATCTCGTGGAGCCTGTAATTGATAGCAGCCGGTAAATCGTCATCTAATCTGTGACGGCTATCAAATGTATCTTTATAAATTCAATGTCTGTGTTTACTAAAGAACCAGATCATGAATTATTCACCGTCCTAAGTAATTTCCGAGAAATTGTTTTCCATGTTTAACCTCCCTTAAATTTGCCATATCCTGGGAGCCATATATCTTACATCTCCAACTGACTATTATATTTTTGTGCAGGTATTCTGTTCTACGCGTGGAAGAGAGCATAGGTGAGTGTACATTCTTTAGTGAATATTCTTCTTTCCATTGAAAACGTTATGAACTTATGATAATTAGTTAGATGTGGCAGTTTTGACCCATTGTCCTACAAATGGGTTGATATGTAATCGGTGATCAGTTGCTTCCTCTTTCAATTAAAAAGCAATCATTGGCTTTCCTCTATAATGTGTTGAAGATTGCATATAACATGTTTGAGTGTTGGGCAAATTCTTATTTATGAACAGCAATTACCTTCTAAGCTCTATCAATGCCATCTGATACAAAAGCATTTTGGGATTTGTAAAAAGTTAATGCAGTTGTAATAAGAAAATATCAAGTACCTCGTCGCAACTACTTCTAAACCATCAATCTGATCTATAGCATTTAGTTTTTGTAAGTTAATGGACAACGTAGTTGGGATGGGGATCTGGAATACTTTTTTGTTTGTAACAAGGGGCTTTCGTAGAAGCTGTCAAGCTGGTGCTTAACTGTGGCTAATTTGACAAAACTCAATCAAAGGATAGTTGCAGCCCTTGTTGTTTGTTCTCCAGGAGATATGAGGTTGAGTTCTATTTTACCTTTTTATGTATATATTTTGATCTAAATTATCAATACACAAAAACGTAACTAAATTTTGTACATAAAGATGACCATGTCTATGCAAAAACTATATATGAATCCTTACCACGTGTGTTAAACATAATTAAAAAACCAAAACTAAGAACCGTAATTAAAACAAACACAAAAAATAACCTAATTAATTTTTAATAGATAAAAAAAAAAAAAAAAAAAAAAAAAAAAGCAATATTAAATTTTTATTTTTATTTTTTTTTAAACCTCGTGAGTGCACGTGCATTATAACTGGCATATACTTATAGTTTTTTTGGATTTTTATAGAGTGAAACGTGTAAAAACCGGCTCAAACTATATTGTATGTTTGTTATTGAATTTAATTACTTGGTAATTCTTTAATGTACCATGTATAAATAATTTATGTATTTGTTTTAATACTAAACACATCGCGTCTATTATGCGCATGCAACGGGTTTTTAAACCAAGGTGTATATGTTAAAACATATTTTGGAGCGTGTTCAAACTTGAATAGACATGTAGTTGTTGCATTGGGTTGAATTAGCAACCATTCTCATATCATATGAACATTTGATATTCGGTTTTGGTGTACCAACTCAATTTTTATAATTAAGTCGACGAAGGAGGAAAAGTTATATTATAAGTCGCATTCGATAAGTGGCTAGTTTTCAAAAAAATATAATTCCTCGCATTCTTGGTACAAACTCAACTTCTCTTTTCGATTAATATTGCACAACTACTTTTTTTGTGCTCTTTTTCTTTTATATATATATAATTCGAATCAGAAAGTAACTATATGGCTACATATTTATTCCAAAATCAATTATATACATAACATGTTAATTACAAGCTAAGCTTATACAGACTAATATTTTTATTATCAACTGAATTCGAAAAAAGGTGTATTAAGTAGGAAGTCACCAAATCAGAAAGTAGAACAATCCTTGGTCTCTACGATATATTTCTTGGTTTAAACAAGCAAAGTGGCCTCTTTTATTTCTGAGATCATGTTCATGCCATCGAATGCTAGAAAAGCTTAAAAGAAAACTCTACTTCTTCTTGTTTTTAGGCAAACTTGGTTGAAAAAACGTTCTACAACAACCACTAGAATCGAATAAGATAAGATAAGTATCATAGTAGATCATTCCTCTCCAATTACGCTCGATATTCGTTTCCTCCGTAGATAACTTCTTCCTAACCGCATAATATGCGGATTTATAACTCGGTCTTCAATGCAATATAACTCCTCGTATTTTTCAGTGTGGCTAAATTGGCCCGACAAGGTGTGATGGTGGCTATAGAAAGAAGGAAGAAACTTGGTAACAGAGTTTGCAACCTAATCATGTTTAACAAATCAACTATACGTAAAATTCTTAAAAGTAATTACTTACAAGAATTGGGGTTTTTTTGTCACAGAAAACTTTTAGCCACGACTAAAGTCTTGACTAAAAGTCCACTAAATGACAAAAAAACAATTTTCAACCTTTTACCCTGACTAGGGGTGTCAAATTGGTCGACCCAAACCCGATAAATCCTTATAAGGTCGGGTTCATTCGGGTTCAACTACGCTTATCGGGTCTATCGGGTCAACACAACCAACCCGATAGCCTTATAGGGTCGGGTTAGGGTTATATTTTTCATACTTATCGGGTTTGGGTTCAACCCGATAACCCGATAACTGTATAAGCCTTCCTTGTACTTTTTTTCATTTTAAGCCCAATAACACTTTAAACCCCTACCTAATATCAATTTAATGGCAAATGTTTTGTTTCTAAGCCTACTGCACTCTAATGCTCATGTACATATATTAATGTTTTTTTTTCCTAAGCCTACTGCTCATGTAGATATGTTAAGAATTTTTTTCTAAGCCTACTGCACTCTAATGAGTCAGCCTACATGCATGATTACTACATTTAGATATGCATATCAACTTTGGTTTAGATTCAACACTCTAACTGCACTACTTAATTGTGTAGACTGTAAATGATATAAATTTTAACTGCCCCCAACAAATATTGTGGATTTCAGTTAGAGTGTTGAATCTAAAACAAAATTTAGATTCACAATATTTGTTGGGGGCAGTTTATATCATTTACACTGCACTCTAACTGCACTACTTAATTTATATCATTTACCCTGCACTCTAACTGCACTACTTAGAGACCAAGGGGGCAGTTAAAATTGTGTAGATTGTAAATGATATAAATTTTAACTGCACTACTTAATTACCTAAACTTGTATAAAATTTTTGTATGTTTCTAACGTGGGCTTATTTTAAGGAAAAAGACCCATTGATTAGTTTTAAGGATGGAATCAACCCGACCCGTTTGGACCCGAAACCTGATAACCCGATAGCTTATAGGGTCGGGTTAGGGTCAAATCTTGAGACACCAAAACCCGAATCAACCCGATAACCCGACAACCCCACCCGATAACACCCCTAACCCTGACAATCACTTTTAGCGACCTTTAGCCACGACTTTTTGGCTTTTAGCCACAACTTTGTGTCATAGCTAAAGGGCCCGATTCATGTAGTGAATTAGTTCATCTCTTATTTACATATGTTTCAATTCATTCGTTCTTGCAACCGTAATGGCTTTGTTTATATGCTATTTTGGACAATTTAATTGTTTGCAATATTGGATTGGGCCTTATGTTCTGTGACTTAGATCTTAGAATAATGTTTAAGTCAGGCTATTATTTTTGTTGAGTCCAGACAGACGGGCCATGGGCAGAAACTGCGATAATAATTGGGTGCATGTGTTTGTGTTTTGCCCAAAATAAACACATTGTGTACAAATGGTCGCGATACCTTCTTTCATGGTCAATAGATAATTATTTGTGCACGTAAAAATTTATTAGTGATCAGTAATCACACATTATACTTGATCACACCAAAATTAGAAACGGACGTCAACGTATCTGCTATTAGAAGAGTAACAACTTAGCTAACGAATTTATTCTTAAAAGACAACTTTTACAACATACATTAGCTATCTAACATATATTCCCTCCGTCACAAAATAAGTGTCAGATTTGACTTTTCAGAGTAAAACTGGTTCAACTTTGACCTTAAATATTTTTTTTTTGGTTATATAACACTTGATGAAAAATTACACCATTGAAAAATACACTTATAACCCAATTTATTTATATATTTTGCATCAAATATTATATAACACCCACAAAAATAGTTAAGATCAAAGTTGAACCAGTTTGACTCTGAAAAGTCAAACTGGACACTTATTTTGAGATCTAGGTAGTAGTATTTTACAGATGTGTTCAAAGAAACTTAACTTAGAGCACCCG
This sequence comes from Artemisia tridentata subsp. tridentata, assembly GCA_021014915.2. Lineage (NCBI taxonomy): Eukaryota > Viridiplantae > Streptophyta > Magnoliopsida > Asterales > Asteraceae > Artemisia > Artemisia tridentata. Next base: position 194,036,044 of record CP139503.1, on the reverse strand, counting down.
GTGTGGCTCGCCGTACTTAGCTGGACTCTTCGCTGAAGCTCGCCGTGATACCGCCCCGTCCCTTGCCGTGGAGCAGCTGCTCGTCTGCACGGCGAGGTTGAATACTGACAGATCTGGTCCTACAATTAATTCAATTGGTGTTTTGTGTGTGTAGTGTTTGAGATTGATTAGTGTGGTGGGGCTCAAATGAGTAAGTTATGGTATGTTATGGGAATGGAGGTTGTAAAAGGAGGTATGTTATGGTGACGTGACACCCCGTGAGGCCCGAATGAAGAGATTTAGCTCGCCATGATACCTAACGGTCTTACAACTGTTTGATGAGCTACCTATAGTTTGTCGATTTCAACTTTTCAAGCATATTTTACAATTCGGCACGTGAAGGATCAAATAAAGAGCTGTACGTCTTTGCATATCTAATAATTCACACATGATTGACATTCAATCACATGCAAACCTAGAGCTTTCATTTATTTTTACAGTACACAAGGAAGTGCTCATTTTAAAATGGTTATAAACCATAGCATATTTACGCAATCCCCAAAACCCCGTGGTGTGTTTTATATTGAACTAAATAAAATTAAAGTTAGTGTTTATCATTTGCAAATGGCTTTTGCAGCTGTGTTTACATATTTTTATATATGAAAATTATATCTTTAAACACAGTGGCGAACACAGACATTGATTAGAGGGTATGCATTTTAGAAAATGTTTTGAAAATACTATGTACTTATTGTTAAACTACCAAAAGATCATACTCCCTCCGTCCCTACATTTACTCGTATTACACTAGACTGTTTTTTTAAAGGGAGGTGATATTTACACTGAAGACTTTACTTCGCACACAACAACTTAAAGGGAAAAGACCATTGTGTCCCTATATCTTGTTTTTAACGTTTTCTTTGACATTCCTTGTTTTTATTCCGGTCACATTTATTCTCACTTTCACAGTTCCACCTCAGGGCCTCATAAATATTACAATAAAATCGAATAAGCATATATGGTTATTTGAATTATCTCATTCCACTAGTCACTCCATCGAGTATCTTAACAACTTTGCAGTTCACTTAATTTGAGGATTGGCGAAATCCAAGTTTTTGGGGAAAAAAATGCGTCTTTTACTTTCGGTTCAATCATACTCATCAATGCCACTGATTATTTAAAGCTAGTTTAGGATATGAAAACAAACATATTCTTGTTGTTTCCTTTACACCAAATTCATATTTCCATCCCTACTTTAAGAAGTAACTGAATTCCAGAAAATGGTTTTATGTGATACTTGAGTTTGATTTGATCCAATCTATTTCAATGGACATTCAGTTGATGGTCGCATATTGACAGCAATTATCAACGCAATCGGTTCACTTCTTATATACACCGAAATCATCAAATGTTTCAATGTTCCACATCATAAACATAGTAAAGTATCCTAAAACTTAGAAATCCACCCTACAAACGTTGGTGACTGGCGTCAGGCCCTCAATTGGTTGACAGGAAAAAATTATAATTGAACTACATAATGAAGATGTGGAATTGAGAAACCGACTATTAATTTAAGGGTTGAATATGCAATGGAAGAGAAACGATTGTGTTTGGAATGTATGATCAAAGAGGTAGCGAAGAAGAGGTCATAAACAAAACTTGAGGGCATAAAAGTCTTTACAAGTCAATTTGCCGTGTGCGAAACAAAAACATCCGTGTTTATATCATTTCCATTTTCTAAAAGGTATGCACATGCATACAATGTGACTCAAGTATGTCCACATCTATTTAAACTAACGTTCACTTTTCACTTATGTTTTATATCCGTGTTCTCATAGTTTATAGAGTGAACTGCAAAAAATGTTCTTAAACTTTGCGATTTTTTGGAGAAATGTCCTCATTTTTAAATAATTGCGAGAAATGTCCCTAACATTTGCGTTTTTTGCAAGAATGGCCCGTTAATGTAACACCCCGCCTTATAAACCACAATATTGTCCGCTTTGCCCGTAGGCTCACGGATTTGCTTTTGTGGCCCTCATGTGAAGACTTTCCGGTAGGTCACTCAAGCCAGTACTACTCTCACACGAGTACGCTTAACCGTATGGACGATTAACCATTAGACCACAAAACGCGTTGTTGGTATATAAGGCGAATATTAACATATGTCACAGCATCACTCCAAGCCACTGCCAAGCCGTTTGGGATGTGGGGCAAACCTCATCGTCGTTTGAGGACGATGAGTCCCTTAAACAGGGTTGTTACCCAACTTGAATCCCGGGACGGGATTCCCTTAATGGGGGTTGTGGAAAACTAGAAGGGGGGTTGAATAGTTTTACCGTTTTAAAATTCTTTTGCTTTGAATACTTAACGTGATTTCAAGTAATGCAAATAATAAACAATATATAACAAGTAAGTAGAGAAAGAAACAATCAAACCACAACATGGATGTTTATAGTGGTTCGGTCTACAAGGACTCTCTTCCTTGCCCTACTCCACTCCTCGAGCCTCTAACTCGAGAGTTTTTCTTCACTAAGAAACAAGCTCCCTTCTCGGCGGAGAAAACCTTTACACACGTCGCTTACACTTTTTCCGGTAAAAAGCTAAATACCGAGTTCTTTTACAAGGGCATAACCACTCCCGATACTCTATGTATTTTGAGGACTAAAATACTAACCGATCACAACAGAGGTATATGATAGTTTGGTACAACAATGATGTGTAAAAAAACAACAAATTCACACTATGACTAATCTAACAAGTCTTGCAACGCTTTGTTGAAGCTTGTGATGCTTTGATCTCTTTGCTACAAAAGAAAGATCACTAAGAATGAAATATGTAATATAAATGGGTTAGTAATGAATGAAAGAATGTATAATGTTGTTTATGCTTATGAGTGATGATTAAACACGAATGTGTGGCTTGCTATTTATAGGCAACTGCCTTGGCAAACCACGGATGGGACGAATCCAAAAATAGGGATCCGTCCGTTATGCTGTTTGGTTCCGTGGGAGCCTGACAGCAAATCTCCAAGATCTTTCCCAAATCTAACCAAGATATTTTCATATCTAATCTTTGAGTGAAGATCAATCCAAGATATTCACATGATCTTCAAGATATCCTAAATATATCAAAGTGATGCATGCCATGATGTCATTGTACAATTTCCATATTTAGAATTAAATTGTAAATGAATGTAACATGTAAAAGTAAATGTATGTAACTAGTGATCATATATGTAGCATGTAAATGATGTTATGAGTTTATGAAAAGCTTGTGACTATAAATGTAAAAGATTTAACTATATTTATGCTTTGCTAAAAATAAAATTTATAATTGTCATTAACAAAATATAGCAAAGATCATAAAATATAAATAACGTTTTTTAGACGATATTTGTATTAACAATCTCCCCCTTTTTGTTGATGACAAAACATAAAGTTTATTTTTAAGCAATGAAACAAATAAAGTGCAAGTCTTTTAAAAATATAGATTAAACTAGTTTTATGAAATTTTTAAAATCAAATTAGGCATTGTATAAAACATGTAATGTATGAGTTTCATATTATCTCCCCCTTTTTGTCGAAACAAAAAGAAGAAATGCATAGCGGAATGTAGTGCATGGCCCTTGGTTATTACTCCCCCTAATTGGAGTGCCAAGTATGATGATACATGGATTTTGAGTGCTTAATAGCTCCCCCTTGGACAATACTCCCCCTAGTTGGAGTGCCAAGTATATGATGCTTGAATGAAGAAAGCTACAAAAATAAAGGTTAGTGCTTGATAAGCTCCCCCTTGATCAATACTCCCCCTTGTTAGGTTACCAAAGTATATGATGCAAGAAAGCTACAAAACAAATGTTAGTTGATAAGAAGTTCAAACCAACCATATAATGATGCATGAATAATGAGAGCTACAAGACAAAGGTTAGTGCTAATAAGTAGTTCAAACCAACCATATAATGCACAATAAGTGATCACACACAAACATTAATAAACATCTTTCATTGGAAAATTATTTGTGACAAAAGTCACAAATTGAGATGCTACAAAGGAAACTAGATATAATGCCCGCGCACGCGCGGGATTTTTTCTAATCTTTTAAATAAATTATTATTTTTAATTTCGGGTTTTTATTATAACAGAACCTTCAAAACCACTATACTTTGATTGAGGTATTGAATTAAGGTTATTTACGAATGTAGTGGGTTTTAATATTAATTAGATTTGGAGGAGATGTTCTTGGGTTTTAATATTGATTGATGGAGGAGGAATTTGGGAATGTTGGGACTTCAGGATTTTTAGTGGGAATGATACTGAATTTTAAGTTTCAGCCCAAATCTTTGAAAAACTTGCTCCACCGTTTTTAAGTTTTATTTTTTTTAGTTTTTGACACATATATTTTTGTAAGTTTTTTTTGAATGATTACAAATTACATTCGTTTTTTTTTTTATAAAATATGGATAAATATAGAAGTATTTAGACTTTTCTTATTTAATATTTAAGAAAATAATAATAATAATAATTTGATTATTACTTAATAAGGTATGATTTGATTTTTTTGAAATGAAAAAGTCCCCACTAGGGGTTTTGTTTTATTATATAAAAGATAAATATAAAATAACTTAGAAAGAAAAAAAAATCCTAAAAATCCTATAAAAGAAAAAAAATCCTAAGATAGAAAGTTCCTAGTTTGAGCATCTATTGAGGTGGGTGTGAAATAGCGTTGAGGCGCTCAAGGATATGGTTCAAGATGAACCTCATTTCATTTGGTAACTCATGAACCGAAATGTTGGTTTGTTTAGTGAGATGGGCGGTTCGCTCACACATGGGACAACCATGGCGAGGAAAGTTGGGTGGAAGGTTTGGTTCGTTTGTTGGTGGTGGAGGTGGTGGAGCATGAGTTGATTGTTAGTTTGGGTTTGGTGGAGACATGATGGATGCAAGCAATGTGGATTGTAGATCCATTACTTCATTGAGGTGGGAATCCACCATGTTTGAAAAGGCGTAGAGGTGATCAAGTTCCTCATTTATTTCGCCTTGACTTTGTGGTTGGTTAATCCACATTGACTCATCAATGGCTTGAAGGGTGGAAGATGGTGAGAAAGGTTGAGGTTGAGGTTGTTGAGGTGGAGCTTGATCACGATAGAGAGGACCATGAATGTCCCTATAGATAGGGTGGAATAGTAGTGGTTATTGTTGTGAGGGTTCAACCTCAAATGGCAATGGTGGATTGGATGATCTAGGTGGAAGGTCTTCAAGAGTTTCCAAGTAGGGGTATTGTGAGGTTGGTGGAGTGGCAAACAACTCTGTTGGTTGAAGTTTAGGGGATCTAGGTGGTGATGATGATGTTATCTGAGATGGTACGGGTGGTGGTGTGGTAGCCACTGGTGTTTTGGTAGGTGGTGGAATGGTGATGATGATATGTGGTGGTGTTGGAGTTGAAAAGGTGGGGAAGTTCTCATTATCAATTAGAGATGAGATGTTTAGTGGTGATGATTCTGAGGATGAGGAGTTGAGATTTACAAAGCAACATGGTCTAACACTTATTCTGGCTATTCTTCTGTGTGGTCTGGATGTTGATGAGGAGTTGTTTGACTTTGTCATTTTGAAAAGGAAGGTTGAGATATGCAGAAAATGCTACTAGAAGTAGTGGTGAAGGTGTGAGAAATGAACATCTAAAAGCTTCAAATTTATAGACTCCAAGGTTCATGGAAGAGTGTGTTTGGATTTGATGTTAAACCATACAAAGATGGTGGTTCCTAATGATTTGGAAGAAGAAAAGAAGCTAGTCATATCATCAAAGTCAATCCAATGAGATGGAGTTGAGTGAGATGAAGAAGATATGCAGTTAATGCATAGTAGTGAGTGGGAAATCTAATGATGTGATTGATCCACGGATTGCAAGGAACCATTTTTAGGGACCCTTGCTTGTTGGAGAAAGGTAACTTGAGTGGATTTTTGAATTTTCAAGTTTTGATGGGAAATGAGTTTCCTATTGTTCTAAGTGATCTAAGATGATTATAATATGAGTTATTATCAGTAAAAACATCCTAATAACAAGAGTGAGTGAACTAGAGTGCGGGATTAATCAAAAATTTAAAAATGTAGCAGTTGATCCGCGGAACCAAATGATTACAGGCAGAACCCAGAAATTGGTTCCGCCTGATCTGTCAGGTGGTTTTTGGCGGCACCAAAAACTTGTACAGACGGAACAATATTTTTGGTTCCGCCATATCCGCCGATAAAAAAAGAGTAAACAGAAGGCATTTTTGAAAGCCCGAAACCCGTTCAATTCCCGTAAATTTTCCTAAAACATGTGTAATTAATTAGTTGTGATTGAACAATAACAACAAAACAGGTATTAACACATGTAAGCATATAGATCAAACCGGGGCTAATGAACTTACTAATAATAGAAGTTATGCCAAACAAAGGCTTAAGAGTAGAAAATTGATAACATCAAAATGTTATCGCCCTGCATGATCACGTTAGTTCACACAGTTGTTTAATGATAAATTAATATCCTACAATCTTAAAAATACATCACATCATTGTTTAAAACCAATTGTACCAAACACTCATTAACCTCTCATTGCCTGTCAAGTTTCTTGTTGATCTTCGCTAGGAAACGCCCAATGCATTTGAACTTCCCTCTCGTTTGCTTGAACTCTTCAGTTTGTTGTTCAATTCTTGGAAGTTGTTGCATATATTCTAGAGGTGGAAGCCTAGAATTTAGGAGTCCATCATCCTCGCTCATAGATGAAGATGATGAGGAGGTAGGTGGATGAGGACGTTTTCCTTTTGTTACGGCTACTCTCTTATCACTCAAGGTTATAAATGTGTGGGGAATGAGGGAGTAGTCGGGGCAAAAACCTCTAGGATTTGGAGGGATAGGAGCAAAAGCTCTAAAAAGACGGGTGAGAAGCATTCCGTATGGCATAGCGGTGGTTCCTAACATTGGTATGTCGGCCATCCTTTTGGCCACATAGTAGGCAAGGTTGAAAGGTTGATGAGTTGACCCGCAATAAAGCATGTAGCATAGGTAAGCATTGATGTGGTCTCTATTCCCTATGGTGCACAAAACGTTGGCCCGAAGAATTTCTTCCCATTTCTTAAATTGTGGCCGAAGTTCATTTAGCTCCATGCCAAACGGGTCTTGATTGACCTCATTGCCTTGTCGGGTGGTCCTAGTGTGGGAACTTCTAGGGAGGAAGAGATGGTCTCGGATAATCTCTTTTGGTGTCAAAGGAGTGTCGTATGGAGGCATACGATCGACAATAGAATCAAGGGTTGACAAGGATCATTTATCCGAATAAAGGCAAGTACCTTCACCCGGAATTCCAAGGACTTCGGCAAATTGGTTTAAAGGTATGTTAAAGTCATTTTGATTGACTTTGAATTGAATGGATATGAGACCATAATCATTTGAGCTAAGGACAACACTAGCATAAAACTCTAATAAAAATCTAGGACATATTGGTTTGTCAATGTCCAAGAGACAATCAAAGTTAATGGTAGCTAGTTCTTGGCGAATGTTGGTTCCTTCTAGAAAGGAAGGATCTACGGTTCTACCCTCATGAACATATCTTTTCTCTAAGGCCTTAAAGATCTTAACTTCTATCGGTGTAAGTCCCTTAGTCTTATGGTGTTTTGGGAGGTAGTTAAGGGTATCCTTGTGATCGTAGAAGGTTGCGGGAGGCATGATTTATCCTAGATACAAAAATTACATAGTTTAGTTAAAACTAACGAGAATTTTGACATGATGTTCTAGTGTGTGCCTACATGGGGACGATGTGGAGGTGCGGTTATCACGACTCTTTTTAATGCATAAAAATTTCATTTAGCAAATTTTATAACAAAACGAGAGATAACCCAAACGCTCCTAATTCAATGTAGCTTCGATTGAATGTACCCGAAAATACATATTAGTTATGTATTTCCTTTAGCATTCAAGAGACATTATGCACATGATGTTTTAAAAATAACATTTTTATTTGTATGAACAATGTGAAAAATCATTTTTCCTAATAGTGAGAAGCTTTTTACAAAAAAAATTCACGTGGGGTTTTTAATGAATTATGATAATGTCCTACAAGATGCAATTCCTAACTATGGAAAACATGATTTGTTATGTAATTTAGTGAATATGCTTCATGATTAATAAAAAAGATGCATAATCCCCAAGTTTTGGTTTTGTGCAAGAAATAGAAATCCTAAACTCAGATCAGGAATGTAAATAGAGTTGGGATACTTACAGTGTGAATTAGAGCACAAATTTGTTGAAGAGGATGACCTAAATTCTGAGAATGGTGTGCTATGGGTCGAGTTTGTGTTTCTTGTGTGTTTTGGGAATGAGAAAAGGAGTGTTTGTTTAATATATTTAAAAACCAACCCAGGAACCCACGGATGGGGCGGAACCAAATTTTTGGTTCCGTCCTTGTTGTCGAAGGGTTCCGCGGGACTATTTTGGTTTTTTGTTATGTTTGGTTAATCTAAAGTTTGAGCTAAAGTTTTGCCTACACATTTGGTTCCATTAATCCTAAACCAAGTCTAAGAAGGTTAAATGGTTCTCTCTTAAGAGGTTTTGTTAGGTTATCGGCTATGTTGTCTTCTGAGGATACTTTCTCGATTGAGATGTTTCTTTTTGAACATTGTGGCGTAGAAAGTGATGACGAATTTCTATGTGTTTGGTTCTAGCATGTTGAACTGGATTCTTACTAAGGTCGATAGCTCCTTTGTTGTCGCAGAGAATAGGGACGTCGTTAAGTTGAATCCCATAGTCGACGAGAGCTTGTTTCATCCAAAGTGCTTGTTGACATGCTTTTCCTGCATACACGTACTCGACTTCGGTTGTTGAGATTGCTAGAGCCATTTGTTTCTTTGAGAACCATGCGGTAAGACAATGCCCAACAAAAATACAAATACCATTTGTATTCTTTCTATCGACATAGTCACTGGTATGATCCGAGTCGGCATACACTATGGTTTCAATTCCTGTTTCTTTGGGATACCATAATCCTAAGTGTGTAGTACCTTTAATGTATCTAAAAATTTGTTTTACGGATTCAAGATGGGATGTTTTAGGATCTTCTTGAAAGCGAGCACATAGAAAAACACTAAACATAATGTCGGGTCTACTAGCCGTGAGATAGAGTAGACTACCAATCATTCCTCTATATTTAGTGCTATCTACGGATTCACCTTCTTCATCCTTTGTGAGTTTAGTTTCCGAAGACATAGGTGTTTTCATAGGTTTGGAATCTTCAAGACCAAATTTATTAAGCATATATTTGATGTACTTAGATTGGTTGAAGAATATCCCATCTTCTAATTGTTTTATTTGGAGTCCTAAGAAAAAGTTTAGTTCTCCCATCATACTCATTTCAGACTCGTCATGCATGATTTTTGAGAAATCGTCGCATAACTCTTGACAAGTTGATCCGAATATGATGTCATCCACATATATTTGAACTATGATAATATGTGATCCCTTTTTCTTAATGAAAAGAGTGTTGTCTACTAGTCCCATGGTATACTTATGTTCAACTAGGAATGTCTTAAGTCGATCATACCATGCTTTTGGTGCTTGCTTAAGTCCGTATAAAGCTTTTTTAAGTTTGTAGACATGATTTGGTTTTTCAAAGTCGGCAAAGCTGGGAGGTTGTGCGACATACACTTCCTCATTAATAAAACCATTAAGAAATGCACTTTTGACATCCATTTGAAAAAGTTTTAAAGTCATGTGCACATGCATATGCAAGTAGTATTCTAATTGACTCGAGCCTAGCAACCGGAGCAAATGTTTCATCGTAGTCTATACCTTCTTGTTGATTATAGCCTTGAGCTACTAGCCTAGCTTTGTTTCTAGACACTACACCATTTTCATCCATTTTATTTCTGAACACCCATTTTGTTCCAATTATGTTTTGACATTTTGGTTGAGGAACTAATGTCCAAACATCATTTCTAACAAATTGGTTTAATTCTTCTTGCATTGCTATAACCCAAGATTTATCTTTTATAGCCTCATTTATATTTTTGGGCTCAATGGTTGAAATGAAACAAAAGAAATTACTTTGATTTTGAACTTTTGATCTTAAGGTTCTTTCATTAATTTCTCCTATGACATTATCTAATGGATGACTTTTAGATTCTTTGACATTGATTATTTCTCTATTTAAAGGTTCATCTTCCTTTTCATTATCTAGATTCTCTTGGTTTTCAACCATTTGACTTTCAACTAAATCATCATCTACCAAAGGTGATGTCTTAGAGGGAGGTGGACTTTCGTCAAATGTTACGTTCAATGATTCCTCGACTCTTAAGGTTTCTTTGTTCAAAACGATATAGGCTTTACTATTTTGTGAGTATCCAAGGAACACACCTTCATAAGACTTTGGATCAAATTTGGTGAGATAATCCTTAGTGTTTAGAATGAAGCACTTGCTTCCAAAATCTCTAAAGTATCCTAATGTAGGTTTTTTTCCTCTATAAAGTTCACATGGAGTTTTATTCAAAAATGGTCTTATTAAAACTCTATTTAAGATATAGGTGGATGTGTCAACGGCGTTACATCAAAAGTTTTGTGGTATGTTTTGTTCATTTAGCATTGTTCTACTCATTTCTTGAAGTATTCGGTTTTTACGTTCTACTACACCGTTTGATTGAGGAGTACGCGGAGCTGAAAAGTTATGTGTTATGCCATTAGCATCACAAAAAGCTCCAAATTAAGTTTCATTGTCAAATTCACGACCGTGGTCTGTTCTAATTGACACAATGCTATTTCCTAGTTGATTTTGAATTTTCTTACTAAGAATTTCAAATTTATCAAATGCTTCATTTTTACTTTTCAAAAATTTAGTCCAAGTATACCTTGAATAATCATCTACTATGCCCAAAGTGTAGAAGTTTCCTCCATAACTTTGTATAGCGGATGGACCAAACAAATCCATATGCAATAGTTCTAGACACCTAGATGTAGACACCATATTTTTAGCCTTATGGCAATTATGAACTTGTTTCCCAATTTTGCAAGCATCACAAAAGTGTTGGTCGTATTTCAACTTGTGTAGGTTCCTAACGAGTTCCTTAGATGATAGAGATTGGATTAGTCTCATATTGGCGTGGCCTAAGTCTCTATGCCAAAGAGTTGAGTTGTTGTCTAGAGAGGTAAGACAAAGTTTGTCTTTAAATGTTTTATCTAATTTCATAACGTATACGTTATTTTTCAAAACACCTTTACCTACGGTTATACCGTCTTTAAGTATTTTACTTTTGTTTTCACTGAAAAGGACGTCATACTTTTTACAGCATAGTTGACTAATACTAAGTAAGTTAAAACATAGGTTATCAACATGTAACACCCCCAAAATGTGGTATAGCGGAAGCTTTCGGGTCCTGGGGTGCTACGAAATTAATATACATTGCAAAAGAGATATAGTACAATGCCATAATTAAATTTAAGGAAGAACCGTACATTAATACAACATTGTCTTGGCCGACATCGGCAATTAAAATTTAGTTTAATCTCTTGAAAGATATTTTCTTGACACTTAATGAAAACATAGATAACACGTGACGACTCCTTTCATGCTACTGCCTTCATAAAAATACCTACTAGCGATCACCTGAAATGCATGAGAAAACAGGTCAACTATGAAAATAGTTGGTGAGTATACAGGTTTTTAGTCAAAGGAAGTCCAAGTCTTTAAAAAGGTCCATATGTCAAATCATTCAGTTACATGTCTTGCCCATACAAGACATGTAACCTATGATTTCACAATATAAAAATTGTACGTCTTATAGTCAAACACACATGCTCATTTAAGTTCACATTAAAGGACAACGTATATAATAATGTATGCGGCAAAGCCCCTGAAATAAATAATATGCATTCCGTAAACAGGGGAATGAGAGGCTGGCCGACCTCTAATAGCGCTATCCATACTACCTACTGCTCCGCACAAGGGAGCCGTACGAACGGTACGTCTAAATTGGAGTGCGAACGGCAAACCAATCGGGGACTAACAATGCGAATGTACGAACGGTACATCATACCAACTATTATATACAATTTAAATCAGGCCTGCTCCGTAAACATGGGAGACTAAAACTTATGTGCGTACGGCACGTCAACAGTTCAAAACAAGTCATAGGCTCAAACAATATTTTAAAGGTCAAAGTCAATTTCAGTCAAAACATATGTCATAAGTTCAAATAAAATTTTAAGTCATGCATTCCACCCCAAACAATAAGACGGTAAAAAGGGGGTTCTGAATACTCACCTTCAATAGTCTGAACAGTGAATGCTGTGCACGACACCAACATGCAACCTAGATTAAATAATCATGTCTTAGTTCAAGTATTAAATTTCTAATTCTTTCACATTTTATTTTCAATATTTTAGTACGTCTATGTTGGTTCTATGACCTAATATATGTGACGTTTATTACTCACTATTTAAATGATCTTCGACGGACTTGATTAGTTAAAATTTACAAGGTTTACTAACTCATTACGACCCATTTTACACATCATTATTAACTTAGGACCATATATATTGTCAAATTTGTTCAAGTTACGTGTGATATATCATCCGTTGTTTTTATTAGTGTCGTTCACTTTGCTTAATTTTTAATACAACAATTAAAAGTGTCAATTCTTACATCTCTATTTCCCAAGTATATGTAATATTTCTCTATAACAATATATAGTCTAATTGTTTTAACCGTTTTTGTCGCGTTTAATATTTTGGCGATTATAGTTTCCATGTACTAATAAGTTACAGTGACATTCCGTTTATGGCTTGCGGCCATATAAATTTTAATCGTCTATATTAGTCGATACAATTCATGTTCGTGCATGGCCCATGATCATTTTTATTTGTTTGCGACAAGCTTCTCAATAATAATAATTCTGAATTTTTATCCCCTAATATTTAGTGGGCTATGGTCCACTGATCTAGGAGGGGAAAATAAACTAATATCACTAATGGGTTGGGTTTAAATCTAAACCTGGCGGGCCGACTGAGTTGTTCATAGGTCCATATGGGGCTATGTTAAGGTAGCCAATTTGGGCTGCGTTAAATGCTACTGAGTGGGCTTAGAAACTTAGTCCTAGTTGGGTCCTTCACATTGGGCTTTGGCCTGGTATTGTCAACAAGAAAGAATAACTCAACTTAGCAAAACGGGTGTAGGTTTTTTCCTGGAACTCTATTTCCTGGCCGAGAGTGGTTCTAATCTTAGTCTCGGTTCCAAATTCTTGGGCATAGTTTCGAGTACTACTCGACTTTAGGTTTTGAGAGTCTAAATGGTGTCAAAGGTTTGGGTTCTTGGTTTAACTTATATGTTTCGACATGGGTAAGAATGACCTCAAAAAAACATCTAGCTTATCACAACTCAAGGCTTCTTAACAACACTGAGTCTTTATATTCTTCCTTTGGTCGCAACCGATTAACAATATTTCCCAGGTTCAAATCCTAAACCTGGTTTTTCCTAGTGGGGTTTCGAATACCACAACCGTGTAACAAATCAATTTGATTCCACCAATCTAACACCAAAAATGCCTCATCCTAGGTTGTTCTTCTCTTCCTATTCGAGTACTAACATCAACTATCTCCCAGTTCGAACTCATCATTTGAGTCTATGGTTTTTGGAGTCGTTTCGAATTGCTCTACAGTCTTAATGACCAACGAAACTTTTAACCTATTAATCTAACCTAAATCCTACGCCAGATTAGAGTAACAACAACAACACCTAACAAGAGTTTCAATATTAAAGATTATCACTTTCTGGAAATTACTTATTGACTGAAAACTAAATACAATCAACACTTAACTTACTGTTATTCGGCCCAAGTAAATCTAAAATAAATGTATTCGAATATAAACTCAACCTTACAATGAATCCGAGGGGTGATGGTCTTCAATAATCCTCCAAATCTAAAACCCAATTGCTCCTAATCGAATAACCTACCACTCTAAATCGGACCACAATCACTACCACACTAAATCTTTCTTGAGTAAATCCTCAGATTCTTGGTGTTTTTAGTTGTGTTGTGGTTCAATATCCACTTGAAGGTGCGGATTTATGGAGGATCTTGGAGGATAGCTCTATGGGAGCTTTTGGATTTTGGGAGATATAATCTCCTTTTTTTCGTGCTATATTTACTTCATTGGTTTCATCCTAGGTTTGACTAAGAAGTATTGCTAGATCCGTGAATATGGTAAGGTTTCTAGGTCAAAGAAAGATGGCAGAGACTAAGATGGGTCGTATGGTGTTGGGAGTTGGTGATGTTTCACTGGTTCTTGGGAGGATAAGGATAGTGGCAACAAAACAAATGGGATAGGGTTACAGACTCTCTTTTGGATTTGTGTGTGAGTGGGTAATGAATTTTATTTTAAGTATTGAGTGGTATATTAGCTAAGGTTGGAAATTTAATACCCGTGTTCCGTCAAACTGTCTCAAATTTGGATCCATCCTAAAACCGTTTCTAATTCGAGTGTGTCTATTTTTAGAGTCGTTAAATAATACTTAAGCTTGTCTCCGAGTCGTTATTTATTTTCTAGTATTTTATGAATTTCTGTTTGTTCCTGGTTTGCGTGTGGTGTTAGTCTGTGTGAAAGTGAAATAACCTATCACGTTATTAAAATAATGGCCTGAAAATTTACGGGGTGTTATAGTCTGCCAACCTTAAAAAGAATCTCGTCCTCGAGATTCAGTACGTTCGTTCTATTTACGTTCGTCCTCGTGATTAGATTTGACGGTCAACTTTTCCATTCTTGAGCTTAGCCCTCACATGACCTTTAGTTAGTGAATTCTCACTTAATCTCACAACTCCCTAACCGGGAACTGTCATGAGTTTGAGTAACAACTTGATTCATTCTTGATTTTCGCAACTCATCAAACAAGAACTGTCACTAGATCAAGCTGGAAACAAGTTGCTAGAAGGGAAGATTTTTACATCTTACATGAAGACCTCTGGAAGGTTCGGCTCAAGTTTGGAATCGTCTAGGCCAAATCTAATCAACAAATAAGGCTAGGCGTTCAATTACGGCTTATGACGTCAGGTCTCATATTAGTCGTCGTCGTTAACTTGATAGGGAACCAAAGTAAATCCTACGCCAGTACTAAATGGTACGAACATAAGGCGACTGTTCAAAAGGGTGTACCCGTCACGATGTCTGGGTTCTAGCGAGCTTCCTTGTTGCCTAGAAGGTATACTCGACCTCGAGCTGGGCTGATACTGCCTCCACAGTTTGGGTCATTTCCATCGACTGCTACAGCGAGGGTTGGGTTATTCTGCACTGGCCTCGGTGCCCTATTCAGCTTAGGACACACATTCCGGAGGTGATCTGGACTCCCGCACTCGTAGCATGTTTGCTTTCGCTCTTGACCTCCATTTCTGTTTGGGCAATTCCGACTAAGATGGCCTAGTCTGTCGGCATCTGTCGCACCTCGGGCAGTCTCCTAAATGATGGAGGTTACGTCGTGTGCACTTAGGATGTGGGCCTGCATATCCTCTGCGCTCCTGGGTTGTTGCTCCATAATTCCTGGCTACTCGTTGCCGCTTATCCTGCTGGTCCTGGTCTCGGCTTCCCTGCTGATCCTCCCGTCGTTTTTGTCCATGGTCGTTGGTCGATTTACCAGCTCCTTCATTGGTTCGTCCTGCGCCGACATGTGAGGCGATCTGAGTTAGAAGATCCACCAATCCAGCAGCACTGTCCCTTGGGGCTTCATTGTTGATGCTTCCCGAGCGGGTTTTCCTTGTAGTCATGATTCTTCAATAGGCCAAAAACTTTGAGTTATACGTGGACGATGGCGGATGGCGTTGCGGGGCAGCGGCGGCTTTGGAGACGTGGTGATTGTGACGTGACGGAAACAAAGACGTGCTTAGTCTATTAGGTCGTAATATAGCAAGGGGAAGGCACATATATCCACATAAAGTATAGTAACATAAACAGGGCATATAAACAGGGCTATTCAAACATGATATGCATGCACACACAACTAATGCAATTTCAGGTGACCAGACTCTTAGGACACAACCAAACATGATCCGAGACTACTACTCCCATCATTGCATGATTTTTCCCAAATTAGGCATAGGTGATCAGGCTATGCATAATTGAGGAGAAATGATGCAATGCTCGGACTAGTCAGCTCGTATGATGTTTGGTGTTTAATAAAAACTTATTCTGGTTATAGTTGCGATTTTTATTTTTGAAAAACCGACATTCTCTATAACCTGGCTCTGATACCAATCTGTAACACCCCCAAAATGTGGTATAGCGGAAGCTTTCGGGTCCTGGGGTGCTACGAAATCAATATACATTGCAAAAGAGATATAGTACAATGCCATAATTAAATTTAAGGAAGAACCGTACATTAATACAACATTGTCTTAGCCGACATCGGCAATTAAAATTTAGTTTAATCTCTTGAAAGATATTTTCTTGACACTTAATGAAAACATAGATAACACGTGACGACTCCTTTCATGCTACTGCCTTCATAAAAATACCTACTAGCGATCACCTGAAATGCATGAGAAAACGGGTCAACTATGAAAATAGTTGGTGAGTATACAGGTTTTTAGTCAAAGGAAGTCCAAGTCTTTAAAAAGGTCCATATGTCAAATCATTCAGTTACATGTCTTGCCCATACAAGACATGTAACCTATGATTTCACAATATAAAAATTGTACGTCTTATAGTCAAACACACATGCTCATTTAAGTTCACATTAAAGGACAACGTAATAATAATGTATGCGGCAAAGCCCCTGAAATAAATAATATGCATTCCGTAAACAGGGGAATGAGAGGCTGGCCGACCTCTAATAGCGCTATCCATACACTTAATGTTATTGTGGATGTTTGTTGATGTGGTCCTCTATTTTGTTCTGTGTTTTTGGCCTGTTTGGGAAGTAGTAGTGGCAGAGTTGCTTAATCAGATATATAGCTATGATTTGTCTGAGATATTGTATGTCTGATAGGATGATTGATAGATCAGAATGTCTGATAGAATCACTCAAAATAACTAATGCAAAGTTTTATAAATTTTGTAACAGTATATACCATCAAAACTTGTGAAGATGTACAGCTTGCATGGGTTCTCTCTCGCTGTTGTGAAGCACGAAAGGTAGAGAAAGTGTTCGAAGTACGTGAGAGAACAAAGATAGTAGATCCATCAAATGTGAAGACGAGTGTGGCAATTGTTTCATCACCTAGTTTCATGGAGTTGCAGAAGGAATCAGGGTTTGCTCCAGGTAAGATGGTCCGGTTCTTTCTCATAGATGAAACAAACAGGACAGAAGGAGTGTTAAGGTTTGATGTGTGTTGATGGTTGGTGAGGATGGGTTAATGTGGTCCTCTGTTTTGTGTTTTTGAATGGCAGTTGGTGGAGGGGACAATTGTCTTTGATCGGATATGGGTTAGGCTATAGTATGTCCATTTAGTTGTTTAAAACTGTTTGTAAGTTGCATGAATGAATTTTTATGAATCAGTTTTTGTATTCTTTGATTTGAATAGACCATATGGGATTGTCCATAGTAGTCTATATGTATGGTGGGCACGAAATAATTGAATGAATGTTTTGTATGTTGCTGATTTGAATAGAGTATATGTAAGTTGCTATGAATGTTTATGAATCAGTTTTTTAAATGTTGTCTATTTGATTGTGTGGCTGATACAATCTATCTGCATAACTTTAAGTTTTCAACAAGATTTTTGGATAAATTTGTGCTCTATCTGCATTCTATAGAACACATATTTTCAGTAGGTTTTCATCTGGATTTTCAACATCTTTTCAGCTAGGATTTTTGGATGAATTTGTGTTCTATCAACTATTGTATATGTGGGTGCTGTAATGTAGCCAGTTGTATTGTTGTATTGCAGGTTAAATTGATCTTTACTAATTGACATTATTTGACTTTTGAAAGTCAAACATTGGTCCAATGTAGATTCTATTGATTATTGCAGGCTGTTCTATTTTCAATTGCCAAACTTTTGAAAGTGAAACTTATTGAGAGTTAGAGAGAATGAGAGATAAGCCATACTGGAGGAAAGTTTGGTAGATTATCAATAACTAGAAATGAGAATACAAACCTCTATTCATAGAGCTAAAAGTCAAACATCAAGAGTCAACTACACTACATCTTTCACATTTCTACTATCACATTACATCATGACATTACAAACAACATAAAAGCAACAATCACAACAATTACAACAACACATTTCCTATAAAGCAGTAAACTAGATTTGCTTTCTTTAAATTCCATTAGCAGAAGTAATACTTGGTTTTGCAAAGTTGACTTCTAAAAGTCAAAATCCCTTTGCAAGTCTCTTATTTTTTTCATTCAAACTGCATTTGTCTCTTTTCAATTATTTATCCTTTTGAATCAACTTAAACACTTCTTGATTGTAGTAGTCACTTGGTAATTCAGGATCAAGCCAGTAAAAGGTGCGGCATTTTGAACCCTACATGTTTAGACATATTAGCAGATACCTGAATAATATACAAAGTAAAAATCACTTACATTATAAAAATTTATGCAGCCTAGAAAACGTCTTAAAGGATGATAGATGCTTCATGATGTTTGTTGAATAACGGGTTCTTCATGTTCGCAAATGGTATGTGGTGGAAGACGATGACTTCGAATATAAAATGATGATGAAGACAATTCGATTGACTGAGTTATTTAAGGATTATGTAGGGTTTGGATGAGTTTGTGAATTGGGGAAGTAGATAACTTGTGTCAAGAGTACTTTTTTCTGATGACCACTAAAAGTTAAGATAACTGATCTTGGCACGTGATATGGCCCATTTTAGTAAACCCAAATACTAAAGTCAAGGGACATAATTTGTAAGTGTGCAACTTAAGTAAAACCCTAAACTCGAGCTTGTGGCTACCCATTAGTTGCACAACCCGTCTTTTCCCGCTCAAATCCTCACACACTCCTCTACTACAGACCAAAAATCGATCATTTTTCACACTATTTCGTCCAATGGCAGACAAGGACTGGACCAATTTCGAGTTAACCGATGATATGGTAGCGTTTGTTTAGGCTAAATATGGGCACTATTGGATGGAAATGGATTAGATTTCTGATGAGATTATTGAAGACTTATGGGAATATGCGCACAAATAAGCCGAGGTCGTGAAAGGTTAGTGTATTCTTTTTCATTGATCTGATTTGTGTGTATTACACATTTAGTGGAACATGGAATGATGTTACTTTAGCCCATTGTTGCATTGTTCGGATTTAGAATTCATATGTGACCATTGATACCCTGAATATGGTGTGACTTAGCCCCTTTATACATGGTCTGCACGTAACATGTTAATGGTCTACAAATGGTCATTGTTATATATTTAGCCCCTTTGTCAATTATCATAATATGGTAATGGTCTGCCTAATACGATGTTAGGAATATAAATATTCATCTGAAGACTCGGTCACCCCGGGTACTCATTAGCATTTAATAGCTTGTAGGAATATTAGTACTATTAGTAATAGTCTAGTTATCTTAGTATTTGTGGAGTGGGTCGGGTCTTTACCCACTGTCAGCTCACTCCACAGCCCACTCGGGGCACTTATATTTGTAACTACAAATACCGCTCTCCACCTAGGGAGAGGGTTGGACCTTTCACACATTCAATCTAATATCATCTTCTTTCTCTCTCTAAAGGTTCCACTTTCTCTCTCTAACTCTTCTAAGAATCGGCTGAATCACACAAGAACCACACGAGTTTGTTGTTTGAGTATCCTACAATTGGTATCAAGAGCCAAGGCTAGGTTCGTTTCATAGAATACTCACGGATTAGTAGGTTGGTTTTTGTGTTTTTTTGGTTCGAATAGCATAGTAAGAAAAATCTTTGGTTCGGCTTTGTTTGTGGTTGGATCTGTTAAAAGCTTGTACTTTCTTGTTTAAAATTGTTGTATAAGCTTAGTTTAGTGGTTGGATAGCTTGTATCATTCGTGTATTGTGTGCTAGTGTGAATTCGAGTGGTATTTTGGGTTTTGTTCTTGACTACGATTTGACCTTCGGTAAAACATTCTTGGTTGCGATTTGAGTTTGTTTGGGAAAGGCAGGGTTGCGATTTGGCAGGTTGAAATCTGCGATTTGGAGTTTTATTCAAAAAGGGAAAAAGGACAAAATCGCAAGACAGTGACTGATTTGTCCACTTGTGACTTGCGATTTGGCTGTTTTGTCCAGTAGTGGTTGCGATTTGATATTGTTGCGAGTTGGGTATTATTCTGGTTGCGATTTGAGTTATTGCAATTTGAGTTGAGTATCTGCGATTTGAGTCACTGCGATTTGACTAGTTGTGATTTGATTAGTTGCGATTTGACAAGTTGTGATTTAACTGATTGCAATTTGACGTTGCGAGTTGATGCTTGCGATATGACTTATTGCGATTTGGTTAGTTGCGATTTGACTTATTGCGATTTGGTTAATTGTGACTTAACTTGTTGCGATTTGATCAGTTGCGGTTTGATCAAAGTTGACTTTTTACGTCAAAACTTCAAATGGCCATAATTTCACCGTAACAACTTGCGTCAAACAAACTAAATCAACTTTCATCATAACACATTCAAGTAATCAAATCACGGTTTATTCTTGATTTTTGTAAAATCCCGCGAAAGAATCTATTTCTCGGTTTAAATCATAGACTTGTAAAATCCCGTGAACGGTCATATCATGTCAAAGACTTCGGATTCAGTCATTGCTGAGGTGCTCAAATTGTACGACATGATTGACAAACAGAAGATTCCCAATGATGTACAACAGATAAACGTGTTTGAGTATGTTAGTGCAAATAGGGACTTTGTGTGCACGAATTCTCAAGAGAAAGAGCTTCATCAGCCACAGACAAACGTTGTTGAGTCAGATACTGCTATGAACAACGTGCAACATGGGAAACACAATGAAGCGTCGGCTGAACCTAGTGGGGTATCTTCTGTTATTAATGATGATAATGTGTTGCATGAACAAAAGATTCCCGACAAAGTACAACAGACAAACGTTGTTGAGTCAGACATTGCTAATATGGGAAATAGCGATGTTATCCCACATGAACAATATGTGAAACACAACGAAGTGTCTGTTGTACCTAGTTGTGCATCTTCTGTTCTAAATGATGATTATGTGCTGCATGAGAACACTGAATTTGTTCCTGAAGACCCATTAACCACCCAACTTAACATCTATAAAGAACAAGTGGCCATATATAAACAACGTGCTAAGTTTGAGTTAACTAAACGTGAGCAAGAAATGGATGGTCAGATGCGTGCACTTATTTCTGAACGTAATCTAAGGGAAGAAAAATTGAAAATGGAGTTACATTCTTTACAAGTGAAACTTAAGCAAACTGTTCAGCTTAAACAAGTAATGCAAGAAAGTGTGAAAACACTAAAGCAAGATTTCAAAGAAAAAGAATCTAAACTCTTAAATGATTTTTCCAGACTTAAAACCTTAAAGAATAAGCTTGAAAATAAGTTGTACACGCAAGACCAATCTAGACAAACGGTTCAAATGATTCAAAAGAACAAAAAGTTATGTGATAAACGTAGTGAAAATAATGTAGGTGAACCTAAATTAGCTCTTCTTAGGAGTGCTAAAGTAGCCCAACCTGCCTTATATGATGCCAATGTGATGATTATGCCTAGTCATGCCCCACCTGATGTTTCATCTTTAGAAGAGAGTAATGAGATAGATGTGAGAAATAGAGAAAGAATGAATGAGAAAATGAAGGATCCTAAATGCATAGCCAATCGAATAATAGTCAAACCCCATGATTATTATGAGGAGAATCGATTGACTGTGTTTGCACCTCAAAAGAAGTTAACGCCTGAACAAATATTTTGGTCTTTAGATATGGAAAAGAGAAAGGCCGATGAGCTTGAAGCCAAAACTCTATCCCTTAGGAAAATTGCAGCTGCGATGGTGTATCCTCCCAATACACCTAGGCATTTGGTTCCTTTGACTCTTCCCACAGAATGTAAAACCTTAATTAGCATATATGTTCTTTGTCAACTATTTGCTGATTTTGATAAAACATGTAAGAAGAGAATTACGCCAACGGGAATTACTGAGGGGGAAAGGGGTTTTGAACAAACAAAAAGGTGTTACTTAACTAAGGTCATTCCATTCTTTAAACTACTCAAAGAACATTTCGAAGGGATGCAAAACACTCTTAAAACTGAAGTAAATGAGATGAAAGTAGTGTTTAAAGAAATGGAAAATGAGGTAGCTCAAAATGCGATAGAACTTAAGAGTCGTGAGATTGAGAGAAAGAATATTCTCATCGCCAATGAGAATTTGATTGCTAGATGTATTGCACGGGATATATTTTATACTGCTACTGATGCTGCATTAATTGCCTATCAATTTCATGAGTATTCTATTGCATTGAATGTTACCCCGAATCGTGTTGTTGAGCTTGAGGGGGAGAATTTGTAATTGCAAGAAAAAATTCAAAATGATGACCATGATAACATGGTCAAGCATTTTTCAAAACTAGAGGTTGATCATCTTTATTTGCAATTAAAATATCAACACTTAGAAGAAAGATGTAAACTATCAAATGCCAAGACATCTTTGGATGCTCCTGAATTTGATACATATTTTGAATTAAGCAAACGCGATGAAAAAATTTAAGCTCACACTAACACGATTCGACAATTGAGGGCCCAAATTGCCCAATTAAAATCAAATATGTGTGATGTGATTGGCACCCACAAACCATCGTCTTCAGATTCTCAGGATTTTCACTATCAAGACACCATCAATAAATTACAATACGAAAATGAGTGTTTTCGAGCTGAAAATTCAAAAATCAAACAGCATTACAAAGAGTTATATGATTCGATTAAGATCACGCGAAACAACCACAATGAAAAGATAACTTCTTTGTTAAATGAGATTGAGAATCTAAAGACTCAGGTGAAAGGGAAATCGCCAATTATCACTAGTGATTAGGTTGTTCCAAAGGTTTCTGTTTGTAGTAAGTATGCAATTGATGTTGTGCCTATTCCGCTTCCCCTTTGGAACAATAGGTTAGCTCATCATGGTTATCTCACACATCTTAAGGATAGTCTTGACACTCTTCTTGAGATCGTAGAAGAGGATAGGATAGAGAAACCACTTGATAGTGCAGTTGTAGATGCCTGCTTCCTCACTAAATGATCTCAGGAACTTTTAGAATACGTCATTGGAACATGTCCTAAGATTGATAGCAAGCGAGATAGGTTTATTGCATTATCCTCAATGAATATTAACAAGCATGTAACCTTTGAGGCACCCTTGGAAACTTCAGATCCCAACACATCAAAACATGTTCAGCAATTGGAAGTGAAAAAGACTAAGATTCTCATCAGTCCTTCTACAAGAGTTAACAGAGACACTAAAGCTAGCGAGTCAAAACCTAGGAGAAATATAAAGAATTATAGGACCTCACCAGCTAAAAGTGTTCCCAAGAAGAAAGTAGAAGACCACATGAGAAACATCAAGTCAGACTTGAACAAAAAGATTCATAATTCAAATCCTAACTCACTTTGCAAAACATGTGATGAATGTTTAATTTCGGGTAATCATGATAAATGTGTTGAGATATTTTTGAAGTCGTCCAACAAAACCCCAGTTAAGAAAGTTTGGAGAGCTAGACAAATTAAGCAATCTTGGAAACCTACAGGGAAAATATTTACCAATGTGGGCTTTCAGTGGAAGCCCACGGGCCGAATATTTACACTAGGCGAACATTGCCCTTTAACGAGGATTATCATGCCTAGAGTAGTGCCTGTTAAGGAATGGAAGCCAACTGGTAGAGTTATCTCTTTAGATACATAATGCCCTTTAACTAGGTCCATTGCATCTACTAGTGTTGCCCCTATTGTTAAAACCAAGGCACCTATGGTTTCAGCAGCTCCAAAGATTGTTTGCACTAACCATCTGGAACCCAACTTAAATTGGGGATCCGACACTCCAAACTCTCTTCTTTCGTCTGTTTTTAAATGCAGGTCGTACAAATCGTCCTTTGATATTTGGACTAAGGCTGCTCACAACATATGAGGGGAAATGACAATGACGTTTGAACACTGCAGTTCAAGCCTTGGGCCTCAATGCCAATATAATGGCATCTGCAGATAACACTTCAGGCCCCGTTCCTCAAAGAAAAGAAAGGTGTACGCTTAAGTGCACTTTATCTTCGAAAGAAGAGAAATCTTCTTGTTTATGACCATTCTCATCATCAAGTTTCATGCTCTTCCCATGCTCACTCAGTCATCAAGTGGATCAACGTACACTGGAGTATACTCTTATTCACTTGTTCTATCAAAAATGAGGAGAATCGAAACACTATAAGGTTGTTAGACCTTTGTTACTTTGTGTATATGATATATATAGTTAATATGATTAAGTATGCGGAATCTACTTAACCACACTTAGAAGGTTATTTGGTTTATGGAAATGGAAAGTAATGCTTTAGTAATGAACAATGAACACACGATGTTAACACCAAACAATTCAATATTATTCAAGATAATACGATTGATCTTCACTATCACTAGGGTTACAAAACCTTGAATCTTATGTTTATATGACTTGAGATATTGTTCTAGCTAGTTGTTTTTAAGCATATGAATTAAGCACTTAATTAGTCCAAGAAAGATCTTTACAATATTGTTAAGTCTTATCGAGCACATGCATGGATACACTTGCATTGTGTCAGTCATTAAGATACAACATGTATCTATGTTTACCAACTAGTTGATGACTAACCACAAAGTCTAAGATATTATCTACCGTATATACTTGACTTTAGTACACAAATATCTTTTCAATACTTATCCAACCAACAGTAGTATACGTGACACTTATCCACTCAGCAGTATCGACCAGCAGTATCTTCTTTGTACTACCAGTACTAACTTCAGTTAGTACTGTTAGTTATAACTTGAACAGTCCTCAGATATACACTAGCAGTTGGAACTGTTAGAGTATTCTTCTCAGCAGTACTAACCTTCAGCACTTGTAATTATTAATACTTAATCTTCAGAACATTTAATTCCCAACAATCCTCCCCTAAACATGTGGATTCCCTAATCAACATGTTTCTTCTGAATTAAATCATGATTGTGAGGATCTTTCAAACACTTCAAAGTCATATTTTTTATTTGAAATTTTCTTCTGTTCTGTGAGATTGAATATCTTTCTCAGTAGCTCATCTGCCATTTACTTTGACTTTAACAATATCAAAAACCAATTTCAGGCTTCATTCAATACCTAAAAGATGGTGCAATTTCCTTGGATGGAGGAATTATAAGAGACAATGATGCTGTGTATCTTGGATGCTTGTTTCAACAAGTGAAATCATCTATCAGCATGCCTTTGCAAGTGATGAACAAACGTAGTGAACTGAAATTGACCTAGATAGAACTTTCTCCTTTGGAATGCTTCATCCCTTCTGAATATATATAATACTCCAAAATCAGCTCTGTTCTTGTCATTTTCAACCTCCATGTCATCATCTTGTATGCTCTTGTCTTTTCCTCCCTTACATTTGGTTAATCTTCCTTGGGCTTTATTTCCTCTCCTGAGATATTTCCTCACCTGAGATGCAAATAACATTTTATCCTCCCCTGTTTGGAAGATCTCTCACCATCATCTCAGCATCATCTGATCTATCAATTAGAACATCATTTCCTCCCCTGAGAACATGTTTTCAGACAATGTTGTACATGTAGCCATCAATTCCTTAAGAGTTTATATGCTGCCCTCATCACTTCTAGGTGTGTTAACTCCTATGAGAGGTGATTCATGGGGCATTGACTCATTATCCATCAATGGATGGTTTGACTGAGTCCCTTTGAAAATCCTTTTTAAGAAATTTTTGACTTAGCAGTATGTTCATGATTTTATTATAGAAAAATCATACTGCTTTCAACCATTTTGAAGGGATTAAGTGTGTAACAGACACTCAATCAAGAATTCGGTTTAAAGCAACCTCTGGTTGTGTGAGAACCAATGTTTTTCAGTTATAAATAACTGCCTGTGTAAAGATAAACCTATTCAAAAGGATTTCTTGACAGGGTTTCCAGCTCATAGCAATTATTTCCTCTAACACAAGTGTTAGATTCACTTTTACTAGCTGTTCTTTCTATCAGATATCCTTAGACTTGCTCATTATACTTAAAAGTATAAAATGATAGAAAGTGAGTTGAGTCAGTTACTATCTGACCAACTGAGCCATCAAGTCAATGTGAAACATGATAACTAGGTTTCAAGAAATAAGTTCTAAGGAATCAGTTAACTTAGGAATAACCCTTTGTTAATAAGTTCCCAAACTCAGTCCATCATAAACCTATTATGTCAGCAACTGATATCATCATTCTGCTGCTTCCATTTCACTTGAAACTTCCTTTTTGCTCAATGTTCATACCTGAAATTGTTAGTCTAAAACCAAGAAACAAAATGCAAAGCATATGTCTTATAGCAGTATCAAAATTTGACCAACAGTATGAACTGTTTAAACAAAATTTGTACTATTAACAGTACCAATTTACATAGTTATCAGTACAAACGTAAGGTATATACAAAAACCACACAGACTAAAAATTTTAAGGATTAAGCATGCCAATACTTGCTACCAAGTATTGAAACCTTCCAACATCAAAAGCTTTAGTGAGAAGATCTGAAAAGTTATGATCAGAATCAATTTTAAGAACTTGAATTAACTTCTTCTCATTACAGTCTCTAATAAAATGATGTCTAATTTCAATGTGTTTTGTTTTAGAATGTTGTACTGGATTTTTAATAATGCAAATTGTACTACTATTATCAATATGAATGACAGTGTTTAAGAAATTGTACCCATAGTCAAGAAGTTGGTTTTGAAGCCATTGAACTTGACCACAGCAACTTGCAGCAGCTACATATTCAGCTTCAGTTGTTGAAGTAGCCACAATTGTTTGCTTCTTACACTGCCATGAGATAAGTCTACACCCAAGGAATTGACATCCTCCAGTTGTTGACTTTCTGTCCAAGCTAGCACCAGCATAATCACTATCTGAGAATGCTACCAAGTCAAAAGGTGACTCCCTTGAATACCATAGACCCAACCTAGGTTGACCCTTGAGATATCTAAAAATCCTCTTGACTGCTGTTAAATGAGAAACTTTTGGAGTTACTTGAAATCTTGCACAAGCACAAACAGAGAACATGATGTCAGGTCTTGATGATGTGAGATACATTAAAGAACCTATCATAGATCTGTAAGTGTGTACATCTACATTGTCTCCATCTAAATCTTTAAGAAGTGGCTTCTCAGAGTCCATTGGTGTGCTTGCTACTTTTGAATCAGCAAAGTTGAACTTCCTAAGTATTTCAGCAACATATTTATCTTGACTAATAAATATGCCTTCACAAGATTGCCTAACTTGCAGACCCAAAACGAATGTAAGTTCCCCCATGGAACTCATCTGAAACTTATCATGCATAAGCTTCTCAAACTCCAAACACATCTCCTTCCTTGTAGACCCAAAGATAATGTCATCCACATACACCTGCACTAACAGAAGATCTTTCTTGTGTTGTTTGATGAATAGTGTCTGATCAATCTTCCCTCTTTGAAATCCATTCTCTATTAAGTAGGAAGCTAGTGTTTCATACCAAGCTCTTGGTGCCTGATGAAGGCCATATAGAGCTTTAACTACTCTATACACTTTGTCTGGATGTTCTGGATCAATGAAACCAGGAGGTTGTGAAACATATACCTCCTCATCAATAGTTCCATATAAAAATGCACTCTTGACATCCATTTGATATACTGTGAAGCCCATAAAAGAAGCATAAGCTAAAAATAACCTAATTGCCTCAATCCTTACTACTGGAGCAAAAACCTCTTCATAGTCTATCCCTTCTTGTTGTGTGTACCCTTGGGCTACAAATCTAGCCTTATTCCTAATCACTATGCCCCTTTCATCCCTTTTATTCTTGAAAACCCATCTAGTGCCAATTACCTTTTCATCCTTAGGTAAATCAACTAGCACCCAAACCTTCTGAATCTTAAACTAAAGAAGCTCCTCTTGCATAGCTTCCACCCAGCTTGAATCATCTAGGGCTTTAAGAATGTTCTTTGGTTCTGCCTGAGAGAGAAAACATACAAACAAGCAAGAGTTTGAAAACTCATGCTGCTTTGAAGCATAAAGGGCATCAAGAAGCCCTTGTTGGTCTGAAGACATCAGTTGTTGTCTTGTCTTCACACCTGATTGTACATCTCCTATCACATTTTCTTGGGAGTGGACTTTATGAATCCTGGTGTGTGGGGTTGAAGGAACTTGATAGTTAGGTGAGATATTGGTCAAATCCACCTCTTTATCTGAGAAATCTGCTTCATTTGAGTCTGAAGGGCCTGCAGTAGAATCATTTGGCCTAGCAGCTGAAAAATTAAGCCTAGCAGTAGAATGCTCTGTCTCAGCAGTAGAAACTTCTTTTGTACTACTAACTTGACTGTCTTGTTTCTCAGTTCCATCTTCCTTGATTTCATCATCAACACCTTCTTTTGATTTACCAGAAGAAGATTCATCATTGGTTGAAGTTGAAGCCACACTTGTACTTGTCCATATTGGCATCCATACATGATCTTGATCTGTCTCCTTGTTTAACCTTGCCTCATTTGTTGTGTCAACAGACTTTGAACCTGAAAATTCATTAGTTTCCACAACAACAGGCACATAATTCATTGAATTGGTTAGTAACTCAAGATCAAATAGCCAATTGGGACCTTCACCTACTACATTGGATTTATTCTCTAAAAATTCCACATGTAGGTTTTCCTCTACTCTTCTAGTTCTTGAGTTGTATACTCTAAAAGCTTTGCTATTGAGAGAATATCCAACTAAGAATCCTTCTTCTACTTTTCCATCAAACTTTCCAAGATGATCTAAGGTATTTAGAATTGTCACATGACATCCAAAAGGTCTAAGAAATCCTATTGCAGGAGTTCTACCTCTAAAAAGTTCATATGATGTCTTATTGTGAGATTTGACAACCAAAACCCTATTTTGTACATAGCAAGCAGTGTTGACTGCTTCTGCCCAAAAAGTGATAGGCAACTTAGAGTCGGCTAACATGGTTCTAGCAGCTTCTATGAGTGTTCTATTTCTTCTCTCAGCAACACCATTCTGTTGTGGAGTTCTAGCAACACTAAATTCTCTCCTAATACCTTTTTCTTTGCAGAAGCCATCCATAACTCTATTCTTAAACTCCGTCCCATTATCACATCTAATGGCTTTTACTCTTTTGCTTACTAGGTTTTCTATCTCTGTAATGAAAGTCTTAAGGATGCTAGAAGTCTCATCCTTAATAGCTAAAAAGAAAACCCATGTAAATCTACTATAGTCATCAGTAATAACTAGACAATATCTTTTATGCATCAGGCTCCTAACAGAAGTAGGACCAAATAAATCCATATGAAGCATAAACAATGATTGATCAATAGAGTTAAAAATATTGGGCTTACAAGTGGCTTTGTGTTGTTTGCCTTTAAGACAAGCAATGCATGTTTGGTCATTTTCAAATCGTTTTTGAGGTAAACCTCTTACCAAACCATTCTTACCAATCTGATTTATGGTTTTGAAGTTAATGTGACCAAGCCTCCTATGCCATTTCATTGATTCATCCAATGTAGCCTTTGCTACAAGACAAGTTAAAGCCTTTTTAGGAACAATGTTCTTCATATCAACACTGTACATATTGCCCTTTCTAGGAATTTTAAGAAGTACTTGACTTTCACCAGGCATCTTAAAATCAGGAGAAAGCACAAGACATTCAGTGTCACAGAAAAGAACTTTGTTCTTTTTATCACACATTTGTGAGACACTAAAAAGATTATACTTAAGTTCTTGCACATAGAACACATCTTCAAAATCTAAATTTCCAGTTTTAATTGTACTTTTACCAGAAATTTTGCCACCAACACCTACTCCAAAGGTAACATAGCCTCCATCTATTGATTGAAAATCTGAGAGATAAGACTTGTTGCCTGTCATGTGCCTTGAACATCTACTATCTGAGTATCCTTGATCCTCTTGTTTATCAGTTGAATGTTCCTGCAGAGTAATAAGGAGTATTAGTTTCC
This sequence comes from Artemisia tridentata subsp. tridentata, assembly GCA_021014915.2. Lineage (NCBI taxonomy): Eukaryota > Viridiplantae > Streptophyta > Magnoliopsida > Asterales > Asteraceae > Artemisia > Artemisia tridentata. Next base: position 194,005,923 of record CP139503.1, on the reverse strand, counting down.
TTTGGGGACCCAAGCCATTACTGACTTGGATCTGCCTCGTGCATCAATGTAATTTAATCTCTTAAGAATGGTTGATACACCATTGGGTTTAGATGGATTCCAAACCCAACATGCTGAGGCCTTAACAGCATTTGCCCTGTTTCTCCAAGCAACAGTATTAACTACTTGCCTGGCAGTATTAACTGCTGGCTTTGCAGTTGTACCCTTAATTTTCCAAACTTGTTTTTGGACCACTGCTTTTGATTGAATGGGCCTTTTAACAGTTGTTGATGCATTTTTGTAAGTTGATGTTGCATTTTTAATTGTTGGTCTTGGGTTAACAGTCATGAATGGTCTAGCAGTAGAAACTGCTTTTGAAACTGCTCTGGGTTTTATTCTATTAAAATTAGAACTAGTGTGAAAGTGAGTTTGAGAAGTTTGCCTTTTGAAATTCACCCTATTGTTTCATACCCAGATACCCATGTGTTACAGAAAGCTGCAAGATGATCAAAACTACCACATGTGTAACAAGCTTTATTATAAAAGAAAAAGTCATCACCTAATTGGTTAGACTTGAGGCCATTCCAATTTCTTTGGTTACCTCTGGGCTTGCTAGTGGATCTATATTGTTCACAATATTTAACTGGTTGCCTAACATGTTTAATGTTTGTTCTAGGCTTAACAGTATCCTTTTTGATCACTTTTGGAACCCTTGTTCCTGCTTTCTTAACTACTTCAGGTTTAGACATAACCTGATCATCATCACTATCAGTTGTACATTCTTCAACAACTATAGCATCTGCTTTCCTATCAGAGGACACCTTGTCCTCAGAAAGTGAAGTTTTAGATAAACTCTCACCTACTTTCTCTACCTTAGGACTCTCAGTAGACTTAGAACCATATTCCATTATTGGTTCTTGAAACTCAGCAAATCCTGTGTGTGCTAGGTCAATACCTGGAGGTGAAGGAACCCCTCTGTATGGTGGAGGAACAAATTTGTATCTTAAACCAGACTTAACTTTATTGATTACTTGAGCTTCCCAAATTTTATTAATTCCCTCTGAGGCATGAGCTAAAGCATCTACTGTTATCTTAATATTTTCACTTTTGTTTTTGTGATCTGCTAGGAATTTATTCAGTTTAGTAATACACTCATCTTTGAATTCTATGTTTCTTTTTAGAGCATTCATGTCATCAGTAAACCTAGATTCATTTCCTTGAAAATGTAATATTTGTGTTTCAAGAACAGCTAGACCTCTTTTATGATTAGCTAAATTAGCTAAAGCATTATATAACTGTTCTAGTTGATCATCAAATCTCTTTTTAAGATCTTCATAAGCTTTAAGAGCAGAGCATGATTCAGTACATTTAATTATGGAATTTACCTCTGAATCAGAAAAGGCCATTAGTGCAGTCTCAGTGGCCACCATTGCAGCTTCTTTTGGTGCTTCCTCCTCATCAGCCATGAAGCTCCAATCATAGTTAACACCATCTATGGCTAGCATAGCCCTTGGCTCTTCCACTGTGACTTCCTTTTTCTTCTCTTGCCTATACCATGTGCTTCTATTATCCTGCTTCCTTGGGTTTCTACATTCTTTAGCAAAGTGTCCTAACCTGTGATAGTTGAAACACTCTACTTTCTTCTTATCAAACCCAGCAGTTTCATTACCATCAATGGTAATCTGCTTACAAGTTCTCTGCCAGAACTTCCTAGCCCTCATGCTAAGTAAAGCAACCTGCCATTTGATGTTCATCTCTTCCAAATCATTATCATCCAACTGATCAAGATCTTCATGAGTTAGAGGAGAACCACTAGTTTGACTAGACATGAATACAAAGAATGTTGGATCTCTAATTCCAGCAGCATTCTTTTGTGAACTAGCAGTAGGACCACCATAGTTAGCAGTAGAAACACCTGCATCTTCATCTACCTCTTCTGACTTACTAATACTAGGAGATGACAAGTGTGCCACATTCCCATAACTAGTACTATAGTTTCCAGACTTCTTTAGACTTTGTTCAACAATTTTGAAGTTGTTGTACAAATCATTGAGTTTCATGGTTTCAATGTCTGGCTTGTTCATCCAGACAACCACATGAGTATGGAACTCATCAGGTAGGCTTCTCAAAAACTTCATGTTGAGATCTTCCATGGCTATCTCAACCCCCAACACAGCTAACTGACTGACAAGCTTATGTAATCTAGAGAACAACTTATCAAGTGATTCATTGCTATGTGAACTAAAATTTTCAAATTGTTGTTTTAGCAATGTCTTCTGTGTTTTCTTGGTAGTTTCATTACCACCAAACCATGCACAAATCTCTTCAAAAAGAGTTTTTGCATCAGGATACTTGCTAAAGGATAGCATCTGTTCACTAGGAATGGTCATAAGCAACAAATTTCTTGCTTTTTGATCATTTCTCTTTTGTATCCTTTCATCACCGGTAACTGGTCCAGTATTTCTTTTTCTATCTGTTTTGCCTTCAAGAATAACATCTGTATAACCTAGTGTAAAGGAATCACCATACATAATGATATCCCAAAGAGCATAATCTTGAACCATAAAATATTGCTCAATTCTTAACCTCCATAACTCAAACTCATTCTGTTTGATCATGGGAAACTTTGCAGCAACATTTGTAGCCTGAGTATCTTGTACGTCTATTTCTTCAGCTTCTTCTTCTAAATCAACTATATCAGCCTTTCTCTGATACCAATTGAGGAGAATCGAAACACTATAAGGTTGTTAGACCTTTGTTACTTTGTGTATATGATATATTGAGTTAATATGATTAAGTATGCGGAATCTACTTAACCACACTTAGAAGGTTATTTGGTTTATGGAAATGGAAAGTAATGCTTTAGTAATGAACAATGAACACACGAAGTTAACACCAAACGATTCAATATTATTCAAGATAATACGAGTGATCTTCACTATCACTAGGGTTACAAAACCTTGAATCTTATGTTTATATGACTTGAGATATTGTTCTAGCTAGTTGTTTTTAAGCATATGCACTTAATTAGTCACACATATATCTAGTCTAAGAACTTTCTTTTATAGTCCAAGAAAGATATTTACAATATTGTTAAGTCTTATCGAACACATGCATGGATACACTTGCATTGTGTCAGTCATTAAGATACAACATGTATCTATGTTTACCAACTAGTTGATGACTAACCACAAAGTCTAAGATATTATCTACCGTATATACTTGACTTTAGTACACAAATATCTTTTCGATACTTATCCAACCAGCAGTAGTATACGTGACACTTATCCACTCAGCAGTATCTTCTTTATACTACCAGTACTAACTTCAGTTAGTACTGTTAGTTATAACTTGAACAGTCCTCAGATATACACTAGCAGTTGGAACTGTTAGAGTATTCTTCTCAGCAGTACTAACCTTCAGCACTTGTAATTATTAATACATAATCTTCAGAACATTTAATTCCCAACAAAAAATAGCAGTCATATGCAATTTTTGTGGGGGGGAAAGGGTGAGTAAACAAAATATCAGTCATTAAGTGGATCTACTTACCATTGATGGTATTCTTATTCACATGTTCAATCAAAAATGGCATTTGATGGATGCGTGATGTGGCGTTGCGGTTTAGCAGTATTAATGCCTACTCAAGTTTTAAATTTATATTTAGCCGACTTATCAATAACACACACACTTAACGAGCAGTGTACCCGGTCAGTATGAATATAATGGTAAGTAGAGTGTCGATCACTAAGAGTAGAACGTATTATCTAGTTATTCTAATCAGTATTTTAATATTCTAAGTTAGCTATACAACCTAATCTAACGCAAGGGGGTTCAGCCTGAGAGACTGGCATGTTTTGGTTGCAATTAAATAATAAACTAAACTAATGAGCACGAATCAGCGATAGACATGCACGTACACAGATAAATACTCGAGACAATAAGAAGACCTGTCCTGATGATTAAGTAGATTGTCACTTGTTTTATTGATAGTTTTATATGAAGTGTATGTAATTAACCCTTTCTCGTTGGCCCTAATCTTATCGGCGAGTAAACCCTTAATGATTACTTATGTCTAAAAGTTATTCCTAAGTGATCAATTTAGTAACAACCGTGGGAGCCACATTCTCTTTCGTAGTCAAATGCGCAGGCCACTAATAAACACAGAGGTTATCAATGCACTAATAAGTAGTAACCAAAGACATCAACATATAAACTTTAATTGATGGGAAAGCAGTTTTAAGGGAGTGCAATCTTTCTCGTCACATTACACAAGCCACCAATCCTGATGAATTAAAGTTTACTAACACAATAAAACAAAACTACTTAATGAATTAAATACATGCAGGACCTTCTTACAGCTCTTGTATCATCGTTCGGGTGTGTCTTGTGCTGCCTAATCGTCTGAATTCGGCCTTAGGTTTCTGTGGTCTTCGTACTTTGTATATATTATGTCTCTCGAAATTCGTCTGGTCTTGGGGTATTTATAGTTTCTGTCTGAGGGTAAGATGCGGCGCATCTAATAAGTAGATGCGGCGCATTGACTTAACTTCGCGTGGGGTCCAAGATTAATATATTCAGGAATATTCGTACACCGCCAGAAGATGCGGCGTAACTCCATTCTCAGATGCGGCGCATGTCCTTGCTGTCTTGGATCGTATCTTGTGAAATCTTGATAGTGATGCGCCGCATGTAATAAGCAAGATGCGGCGTATCTGGAGCAGAATGTCTTGATCTTGTACATTTCAGTAGACTCTTAACTTCTTGCTTGTTTTGCTCCATAATTAGTCCAAAATCGCCAAGTTTCACCAAATGCTTGTTTTTAACTGAGAATTACAAAAGTAAACGATTAAGTATCAATTCTCACAGATAATATAATAAAACTAGTCAAATAAATAGGATAAATGACGGTAATAAAATGTACTTATTTGAGTTCATCAAATATCCCCTCACTTGAACTTTACTTGTCCCCAAGTAAACCTTAGAATTAATCTTATGAAAATGTATCCTAAAAGATATTAGGATTTATTTTTATATTTAAGCATGTATTCATTTTTGTCATAATCACACAACCAAACACTTAACGAATTAGAAGTAAAAAAAATAATTCGATAAAAGTAAATCTAATCGTTTAACTGTCCAGTCGTGACGAATATTCTATCATATGCTTGGCAAGTATACACATCTCCCCCACTAAAGCCAAGGAATAACAAGTCTAAAGCGGTAAAAAGGGTTTGTAGGCTTAAGGGTTAATCATTCTCCTTAATCTCTATCGATCTCAAATTCCAGAAAAGGCGACAAAATCACAAAGACATGATCGAATCCACGAACACGATACTTGCAATTGCTCAAATCCTTAACTCGAATAGGCTAAAGATAGGACCAAGTAATCTTCACCAATAATATTATATCAAAAAGGGCGACAAAATCATAAATACATAGCCGAATCCACGACTACGATACCTAAGATTGCTCAAATCCCTAATCTCAATAAATCAAAGGTTTGGATCAAGAATAATATAGGGTATGGATAATATTTGGGATATAAATTGGTGTAAAATGAAAAATAAACAAAACAGATAAATTAAAATCCTAAGTGTGGTTAATCACTATCCCAACCATCCCATGAATAAGACTCATATCATTGAATAACTCACGCTTTAACACTTGAAACACACGCTTTAGGTAGACACGAATTATACTCAACAAGATCTCAATCAAAGAATAAACCTTAGTTGGCGTTCCCATAACGTTCAACTCCCATTCAATCCATAAATATAATATACAACAAATAGTGGTGATATCGACCACTTAATACAAAACTTTACATAAGTTGGTCAAAACAAACATCCAACTCTTTTTTTTTTTTTTTTTTTTTTTAAACATAAACATAGATGTGTAAAATTTCACCACATCACTATAATGATAATTCTGGATAATTTTTCCATACTTTTCATGACTTCAGAAATAACGGTAATAGTGAAAGTAGTAAACACACGAAAAATAAACTCAAAGATATACAATATTTACTTTCACTCCAATTGCATTGTGCAATTTCCCGACCTAACCAAAGATAATGAATTACGCACGCGAACACAGGTAATATAAGGAAACACACTTTGCCTAAAGCAATTAACCAACCACGGATTTTAATCTACAGGGTAGGCTAAGGTGTAAGGGTGTAACGAAACATTATAACAAAGGTGTAAGAAACGAAAGGAATGACTCTGAGTGTTTTTCTAGGGTATCTTACTCTAAAAATGAGAGTAACAAAAGGGTTATATACGGGGGTTAACTAACCAGTGTAGTTAGCTAATAACACATAACATATAAAGGCTATTTGGGTGTAATCCTAGAAATTTACCAATTTAGACAAGTCATTCCAATTATATAAATAATACTTATTATGGTGGTCTCGAATAGTATACAAGCCAAGTTTTAAAGTTTACAAGTCACCGGCACACTCATAGATTTGTGAATTTTGAAAAATCACAAATTTTGAAAATAACATCATGTGTGCAGCTATGCAACTTAGACTTTAAACAAAAACATGCTAAAAAATTTTAAATTTTGATATATTAAGGACATTTTAAGCATATTTTGAAAAGTTTAGGACAAGTAAGTGTTCTAATTCTCCAATCCCCCCACTTAAGTTAAACAACGTCCTCGTTGTTTGTATCAAAGGTTAAAAACTGGAAAATAAAAGAATTAGAATAGAAAAACTCCCCTGAGATTTGCTCGGTATGATCCTCCATTTGTATAAGAGCAAAAATCATCTTTCTTGTGGATGAGAACGTTTAAGCTTCATATTTGATGTATCCACAGGAAATGCAGGAATCTATAATACCACCAAGACTTTAAACATACCTAAGTTAAGAAAGGTTCAAACTTGCATAATACATTAGTAGTTAGTAAAAATAAAACGTAAAAATTAAAATGAAAATCATCAGGTCAGTCGATGTGCCGTATCTTATGGAAGAAGATACGCCGTATCGAGCCTGGAATAAATACGGATCAGAATAGAAGATGCGTCGCATCCTTAACCAGGGATGCGCCGCATTAAAATAAACTGATAAAAAGTTTTAAAGTTAAAAGTAAAAATGCAGAAAATAAAATAAGATATGACCAGTGCAGGAGATGCGTCGCATCTCAGGATTGAGATGCGCCGTATCCTCTGCGGGTCTGACAGACTCAATGCAAAATCAGAAAATAAAATAAAAGATAAGCATGGGTTGCCTCCCAAGAAGCGCTTGTTTTTGTTCGAGTCACGAGCCTGACTCCACCCTTATTTACTGTGTAATAGGGTGTTGTTCCCCCCTCTTGGGATCAAGTGCGGGTGATAGTAGCAATAAACACGAAAAGAGTGTAAATTTGCTATTAAAGATGGAAGAAATACATAAAGATCATACCTCAGCAATATATGTACATCTTCCCTATTCATACCCGGTTTGGTTGATAAATTGGATGTCTTGACCACTTCATCTGAAAGAGTAGTATGTTGAGGAAAAATGAGTCTCCTTTCTTCTTGGTTAGTCTCTTTGGTAGTAAGGCGTCCCTTGACTTCCGCAGAAGATGAGAAAGGGTCATTAGCAAGTAAAAGTTCGAGTTCCTCTATATACTTCATAGGGTCGAGACCATCATCTTCATCAATCATAGCAATGTTTAAGAGCTCATCACCAAATTCTTCCTCGAGCTCCACCAAATACGGGTTGATCACAGGTGCTTCAATAGGTAGTGTAATAGATTTCACCTCATCATCTTTTTGTTTTGCAACCTGTTTAGGAAAACTAGCAAGATTATTAGTAACGGGATTAATAATATTAAATAAATTTGTACCACTTTGTGTTGTAGGTGACTCCAATTCATCTTGTGAATCTCCCTCTTCAACTAGTGGTCTTGCAATTTCAGCATCGTCCCGAATTTCATCCTTAAATAAGTAATCCCAGACTTCTTCAAAATCCCTTGTTGGGTCAAAATCTGGTTGAGGTATGTCATCATAAACTATGGCGTCAAATGATTCGAAATCAAAATTAGAATACTTTTCATCTTCATCCGATGGATTGTCTAATGGTGGTAATACGATTGCAGAATATTCTTCAACGTAAGGTTCCGTATACACATCATCTTGTGCAATCTCCGGAGAAAAAGTACTATCAATAACAATTGCCGGAATTGGTTTCATGGTATATGAATCTTCTTCGTCATCATTTGACATATACCAAGTGTGTTGAAATGGCAATTTGTTTCTTTCTTTCCTTGACTTTTCATGTCCTAAAATCAAGTATTCTTCCATAGTGATTTCTTTATCTTTGATGACTTGTGCACCATATCTTGCTCTTTTCCAATCGTAGATCCTATTATTGCTCAAGGTTCTTTCCTCTTCAAGTCTGATATATTCTTCCATTGTAATATCTGGATCGTCCATCTTCCTGAAATAAAACTTACTCGTGCAAAAGAAGAGTGAAACAATCAAAGTAAAATAAAAGTTGCTGATATCTGCTGTTGATGCGCCGTATCCTATAAATGGGATACGCCGTATCTTAATTCGTTAAAAATAAATCACTCTCTTATTCAGAAAAAAGATACGCCGCTTATAAAGTAGAATGCGCCGTATCAGTTTTAATTGTCAAAAATCGATATTTATTTAAAATTAAATGCGTCGTATTAACAAAAGTTAATGCGCCGTATTTTCGTTACGTTTCAAAATACGAGATTTTTGATTCAGAAAGATGCGCCGTATCGATAGAGATCGATGCGTCGTATCTGTTTAATAATTCGAAAACTGTTTTTAATTAAAATAATAGATGCGCCGTATCTGCTAAAGCAGATGCGTCGTATCGCGTTATCGCTTAGAAAAAATTTCTTATTAAAAACAGATACGCCGTATCTTGGGGAAAGATGCGTCGTATCGAATTGATTAAACGCGTTGTATTAAAAAAATTAAACGCAATACGCCGTATCTAAGAAAATAGATGCGCCGTATCGTTTGAATAAGCTCAGTACAACGATAGCAGTATGCAGAAAATACGAAAAATAAAAACAAATAAAAACAAACCAAAATAAACACAAATAAAAACACACAAAAACAGAAAATATGCAAAATAATACAATGAATGCAATTTACCCTAACATACAACAGAGTTAGCGGTTAGATATAAAAATTAAAAAGAAAAACCTAATTAAAAAACTAATCAAATTAACAGATAATAACAATTCACTCCCCGGCGACGGCGCCAAAAACTTGATGGAGCGTGATGTGTCGTTGCGGTTTAGCAGTATTAATGCCTACTCAAGTTTTAAATTTATATTTAGCCGACTTATCAATAACACACACACTTAACGAGCAGTGTACCCGGTCAGTATGAATATAATGGTAAGTAGAGTGTCGATCACTAAGAGTGGAACGTATTATCTAGTTATTCTAATCAGTATTTTAATATTCTAAGTTAGCTATACAACCTAATCTAACGCAAGGGGGTTCAGCCTGAGAGACTGGCATGTTTTGGTTGCAATTAAATAATAAACTAAACTAATGAGAACGAATCAGCGATAGACATGCACGTACACAGATAAATACTCGAGACAATAAGAAGACCTGTCCTGATGATTAAGTAGATTGTCACTTGTTTTATTGATAGTTTTATATGAAGTGTATGTAATTAACCCTTTCTCGTTGGCCCTAATCTTATCGGCGAGTAAACCCTTAATGATTACTTCTGTCTAAAAGTTATTCCTAAGTGATCAATTTAGTAACAACCGTGGGAGCCACATTCTCTTCCGTAGTCAAATGCGCAGGCCACTAATAAACACAGAGGTTATCAATGCACTAATAAGTAGTAACCAAAGATATCAACATATAAACTTTAATTGATGGGAAAGCAGTTTTAAGGGAGTGCAATCTTTCTCGTCACATTACATAAGCCACCAATCCTGATGAATTAAAGTTTACTAACACAATAAAACAAAACTACTTAATGAATTAAATACATGCAGGACCTTCTTACAGCTCTTGTATCTTCGTTCGGGTGTGTCTTGTGCTGCCTAATCGTCTGAATTCGGCCTTAGGTTTCTGTGGTCTTTGTACTTCGTATATATTATGTCTCTCGAAATTCGTCTGGTCTTGGGGTATTTATAGTTTCTGTCTGAGGGTAAGATGCGGCGCATCTAATAAGTAGATGCGGCGCATTGACTTAACTTCGCGTGGGGTCCAAGATTAATATATTCAGGAATATTCGTACACCGCCAGAAGATGCGGCGTAACTCCATTCTCAGATGCGGCGCATGTCCTTGCTGTCTTGGATCGTATCTTGTGAAATCTTGATAGTGATGCGCCGCATGTAATAAGCAAGATGCGGCGTATCTGGAGCAGAATGTCTTGATCTTGTACATTTCAGTAGACTCTTAACTTCTTGCTTGTTTTGCTCCATAATTAGTCCAAAATCGCCAAGTTTCACCAAATGCTTGTTTTTAACCGAGAATTACAAAAGTAAACGATTAAGTATCAATTCTCACAGATAATATAATAAAACAAGTCAAATAAATAGGATAAATGACGGTAATAAAATGTACTTATTTGAGTTCATCAGCAGTCATATGCAATTTTTGAGGACGGGAAAGGGTGAATAAATTACATGTTGATTGATGTTTGAGAAATGGTCATACGACTCCAGAATACATCAGTTCAGGAGTCGTGCAAACCAAGTTTCTTCAACACTATATGTTCCACCGTCCATGAAGAAAGAAGATATATTGTTTCAACCATTGCTTTGAAGAATACTTTCAGCTCCATCAAGTGTTGTATCTCCTATGTTTCTCGCTGATGCTCAGATATCTGCTAATACAACTTGATAACGCTCATTTTGAACATGTTTTAGTCGCGTTATTTCTATATTTATGCATTGTATTTGGTTGAATTTATGAACATATTATGCTTAAAAAGTGCAAAAGATGTATTTTAGTTCAGGTTCAATCAAGTTCAAGGATAAGCTTAAAAAGATGCGGAAAAGTTGACAAATCAAGAACATATGCACAAATGTAGGAATCATCTCACAATACAAGCTATGGAAGGATTGATAAAGATGGAGAATCAAGATTACAATGATTTTCAAGTTGAAGAAAAGTGTTAGTGATCATTGCCTAAACCCTAGGTTTCAATTGCAAAACCTAAGGTTTGAGAAGTTACTTCCATGCCTAAGGTTTAAATATCCAAACCTTGGGTCCAGCATTATTAATGACTACTAAGTTGCATTAAAAGGAAGAGTTATGTGCCATTATTCATCTATTAATTCAACTCCTTCATTATGACACTTGGAGCCCAAGTTGTTTGCTTGTTGGCCAAGGATAATCTCCCTATATACATGAAGAGAGAAAGACATAGAAAAAAAGAGACAATCAAGATACAACAACCACAACAAAATTCTGTCACTATTTTCCCTTACAAGTGGGGCGACAAGAGGAGAAAAACCCAGGAAAAAGGAAGCTAAACTCTCACCAATCATTACTTCAATTACTCACGAATCGTTGTTGATTATTTCACAAGTGTCCTTCATTATTTGTTATCATTATTACAATATTTTGTAAGACTATTCAATCATGTTTACTAGTGATCAATTTCTTATGATTATTACTTTGTTTACCATGAGTGGCTAAGTGCGTTATGCACTTGCCTAGATGATGTTTGATTTATGATTCACTTGATTGATTATGACTTATTGGTTCTAACACAAAAGAAAAGTTAACACTAAGAACGAATTGTGCTATCTTGAGTTTTCTCCACCAAGAGTTATTAAGTTTGGGTAATTTCTAATGATGTATTGGGTTGAAAAAGACATTGTTAGTAAGTTAGTTGTAAACCTTTGTCTATAAGGGCTTTACCTTATGTATTGACCATTTCATAAGAAACTTAATTTAACTTGGAAAACTAAATAGTGTGGTTGTCAATTATTTGAGAAACGAAAGCGAATCGGGTGATTGAATTGTGTTAATCTTGGATTGATCAATTCTTAAATATTGTTTTTTATAATCTCTAAATCTTGACGAGGATTGAAAGTGTTGGAAACAATATAGTTAGTACACCACTAATCGAATTAGAACACCATCTAATTCGTTGATCATAATATATTGGAACCAATGTCATAATCATGTCATAGGAATTGTACAAACTAGTCTAGGCAAGTGTAGTCTTTTAATTATTGAATTTACATCATCTTTATTTGCTTGCTAACTTGAATCGACAAGTTGGATTGTTCTTTATTTACAAAAATTTCACATCATACAAACAAAACAAATCCTAGTGAACGACCTCGGCTTACCTCAATTATCTCTTACTACACACGGACGAGTATACTTGCTCGTATGTGTTTCGTTTGAATCATTGGTAAATCGTGTTAAAATTTTTGAAACTTGTACTCCTAACGGGTATATCCTGTAACACCCCAACCCGATAAGGGTAAAGATGTCATAATAATGGTTTCATATCTGATCAAAATAAAGCGTACATCAACAGTAATACAAGGGTTCTCAAAGGTTACAAATGAAATACTGAATTTACAAGGCTACAAAGGAAACAAAAGCTAAATACTAAGTCTGCAAATGAAAATCCTTCTAATAGTCTCTACTTCAGAATAACTATCAAGGTCTTCTAAGTCCAAAAGTCTCTTCACTCATACCCAGCTTCCAACTAAAACCTGCCGCAGGAAAAGAAATGCGGCTGAGCTTAAAAAGCCCAGTGAACAGATATATATATAAGAAAATGAAAGCAAAAGAAAACGAACATGTATGATATAGTGCAATGGAATAACATAAGGTATAGATAAAGGTACAAAGTAAGAAAGGGAAAAGGGAAGGTCGGTAATTCACCACGAGCCCGAACACAAATCAAATATAGTAACCATGTCTTCATAATCATATAGAGGGGAGACCTCTCAGATAATCAGATAATAAGAGGGGTGTCCTCAATCTTCAAATGGAGTAGCTAACTCCCGAACTTGTGAAAGACGTGGATTGCACCCAGCATCAGTCACCGAACAATATATAATATCAAATCATGTTAAGTCCACGAACACGGACACGAACCTAGGATGCATCCATACGCCCCCCGAACAATAATATAGGCCATAATAAATATAATGTGCATGCAACGAACAATATAGGGACGGTGTGTAACATCACTCGAACACACTGGAGTCATGCCATTGGTGCATCAATGACACGGCCATGTTACCTTCATGGCTAGGAAACGAACTTGGCTCGGGTATCAAATTGAAGGGTCAAAGGTCAAAGGTCCAAATCATAGCAAAGGTTCAAATAGTCTAAGTCATCGAATCATAGTCAAAGTCCAAATATCAAAGGTTCATGGCAAAGGGTTCATATCCAATATCAAAGTCAAACGAATCCAAACGAACCGATCAAAGGTTCATAATCAAATGGTTCATTTAAAGAAATCTTTATCAAATGGTTTTCATCAAAAATGATCTTTATTAACTATTTTCACAAAAGTAGTCTTTAAAAGTAATTTTCATAAAAGTTTAGTAAGATTCCAAATAAAAGTGGTATCGCATATTTCATAAACATCGTTTTAAAATAAGTTTTCCTCAAAGCATTTCCATGATATAATTAAAAAGGTTTTCACATCTAGTTACCAAAATCAAATGAACCTTCGAAGCATCAAGTGATACGAATACTAATATCCCAAGGTAACGAACGAATATCAAACGGGTCATTATAGAGGCTCAAAGCAAAAAGGGTCATATCGAACATCAAAATCAAAATGAATCAAACAAACGAACCAAAGTGTAGGGGAACATAGCAATGGCTTAGGGAATCTTAAAAACGAATCAAGATCAATGAGTCATGAGAAAGAAGACACCCTTACTGAAAAAGGGTAGAATATCTGTACCTTATACCGCAAGTGAAAACACAACTAGAAACATAAAGACCGGAAGCAAACTCCACCTTCGACGAATCTACACGAATACATGATCGTCTTATTATTAATAACTTATTTAATTCAGATTACTCATTTTAGTCGGCTTTCCATTTTCAGTAACCTTCCATATTTAGTATCTTTCTATATTTAGTAACTTAAGGTTCATAATGTCATTCACATAAGTTTAGGGTTTATTATGAAATTATAACAAGTTCAGGGTTAATAGTGTCATTATGATAGGATTTAGGGTGTAAAATGTAAATATCACCAAGTTACCTGTTTTCATCAGTTAAGTCCCTTAGTTTTAGAAAAAATGACAATTTAGACCCTTTAGTTTAGAAAATAAACACATCATACCTTTTAAAACCCATTTACACTTTTTACAAATTTTACACATGAACTGGACCTGTTTAGTCGAATTTTTCATCCATATAAGAACCCAGAAATAAAATTCCCAAAAATTCACACACGTACCCAGATGTCTTAAGAACTTACCCTAATTTTTCCAGAATTTATTATTAAGCATAACTATAGTCTACAAATCCTTTTAGTCAAGTCGTCCAGATTACTGATCAGTTTTAACATACGAAAAGTTTGCAGTTCAAAGCCCCATCAAAATAACTTATAAAAATCCAAAAAAATCAAAAAAACTAACTTATATCCCAGATATTATTCTGCATAAAGTTTAGGTCATAACTCATTATATATTTCAAATTAAAAATCATAAACTCCAGGTGAATTTTCGTAACCCGAAATACAGTTTTTACACCCGATCTCATAAATTCGAAAAATGTGCCTTCCCCACCTCTAAAAATTACGAGGCTAATTTCTAAAGCAAGCTATTTCATTGAACTAAATTTTAGACTCTGAAAACACCCAAATACACGCTCACATCATTTAGATACAGTCGATTCAAGTCGAACTAATTTTCAGGACAGTAGCAGTTTTTATTATATCATGTAATCTTTTAGGGTTTTGCTATTCCCATGGTTAATTCTTGATACAAAAACAATTAAGGTCGAGTTAGAACATATTTAGGTCGATTCCTAAGTGGTCTTAACATTTACATATCAATTCGAATCCCATTACAACAGTAGGTCGATTTAAGATTAGGGTTTCATAGTTGTGATTTCATGTAGTTATGATCATATGCATCTTTCCTTTTCCATGATTTTATGTATGTATTCAATTTGACAAGAACAAAAAATATGAACCAAGAATCAAACAAAGAAAATTGGTATTGAACAAGGATGGTCGAGTTACCCTCGAGTGAACAAAAGAACAAGAAAACTGGATCAAAACACCAACACTTCCAGCCAATAACTTTAGCCAAGAATCCTCATTCGAACAGCCTTCAAGCCCACGATCTAGGACACTTCTTTGAACAAGAACACACGTCTAGATCTCCAAGAAGAGACTACAAGGAACCTTCTTTGCTGCCCTTGTGGATCGAACAAGAAGAAGAGAAAAGCAGCCGAGACTTTTGTGTAGGATTTTTTAGGGTTTCAAAAAGTGCAAAAATATTTTCGGTACATAAGGTTTGGAATAGAACCGAGTGTTGATTTGGGCTCAACAAGGAGAGGGCCAAATTTAGTGGGATTGGGCTATCAATCATATTCAATGTATACTTATCTTTTCTTTTGATCTCCTAGCCGAAAATTGTGAGGTCTTGGCACACTAAGAAGTCGACTAACATAGATTAGGATTAGAACATTGTTTTGGTGAACTTAATGTTAGATGAAAAGTTTTATTAGTAGCCTAATTCATTAGGTAACTTAGAACATAACTTATATTAGGTTATAGTAAAATTAATGTCCCTTACGAAATTAATATACATTCTCAAAATTTTAAATTTAAAGGGTATTTTGGTCACTTCGGATTGTATTAATTTTGGGGTTTTACATATCCCTTGAAACACATCAAGTTTTTGGCGCCTTTGCCGGGGATTTGATCTCGTTTGTGTGAGTTTTTGCTTATAATTCATTAGTTCTAATCCTACTAGTATTGGTACTCTTTAGCGTATTCTTTAGGTTCTCTCTCTCTCCTCTCTCTCTCTCTCTCTCTCTCTCTCTCTATATATATATATATATATATATATATATATATATATATATATATATATATATATATATATATATATATATATATATATATATATATTTCCTCCCATACCGCCGGTATAAACACAAACCGGGCGGTATAAACTTTCTGTTTGCCCAAACCGCCGGCCTGAAATTCCATACCGCCGGCCTGACTAAATTTTTTTTTTCTTTTCTTTTTAGTTTTCTTTAAGACTCGTTTTTCTCGTGTATGACCACTCGCTCTTCAAGCGACGAGTTGCGTACACCCTTATCTAATCCCGAAAGTTTATTTCGTAAAAGGAGAACTCCATTTGTTCCACCCGATCAGAGAAAACCAAGAACCAAAAATCCACCCTTTGAAAACCTTTTCGAAGTTCATCCAATCGTTAATCTTTTTCAAGAAATACCATTTCCAATGGCTGACGATCAACCCATGTGGGATACCAATAGGGTTGTAGCTCCTACACCCGAAGCCGCAATTATTCCCGTGAATCTAGGAGAAAATTTTACTATCAAAGGTCATCATCTCTCGATGATTAAAGATAACCAATTTGATGGTAGAGTTAAATCTGATCCACATAAACATATTGCCGATTTCCTTGAAATTTGTGACATGTTTCGTTATGGAACTACCGATCCAAATTCAATCCGACTTAAACTTTTTCCATCGTCTCTCACCGGAGAAGCGAAAATTTGGTATAATGAATTAAGCCCAGGAGTGATCACAACTTGGGACCAAATGAGAAGAGCGTTTGTTGGACGTTTCTTTCCACCAGCCATGTTTGATCGTCTCTTAGGTGAAATTCGTAGTTTTACTCAAAAAGAAGGAGAAAATCTTGTTGAAGCTTGGCTTCGAACGAAAAACATGCTCCGCAGTTGTCATGGGCATGGATTGTCTCGAGGTAATATTATCCAAATCTTTTACCATGGTCTAGATGACGCAACTCAAGGCATACTTGATGCCGGAGGAATTTTCCTTTATAAGACTCCTAATGAAGCTTACAATTTAGTAGAAGACCGTGTAATTCTTAAGCTTGATTGGTCTAAAGATGCTAATACTAAACCTCAACGAAAATCGGTTGCATTTGCCGAAACGACAAATGAAAATTCTAAAATCTTGGATATGATGAAAGATTTTACCTCAAAAATTGATTCCAAAATCGAAAGTATCCAAAAAGAAATAAAAGAAATTCGTGAGGGATGTGCTCATTGTGGTGGAAATCACTCCTCATCCGAGTGTGATGATAAACCTGTAACAACCGTGATTTTAGTAGGTTAGTTTGACTAATAGTCTCAACCTATTTAACTTTTATGTGGTGTGTACTATGTGCTTAGATGTGGCATATGTGCGGTTTGTGGGTAATAAGTACGTGTGTTAGCCCTAAATCCCTTGGTGTGATATTTTCTTCATGAGTTGAGTAGTTTGAATCTTGGGATATGTTGGATCGATATACTCTGACCAAACTAACTTGTAGCTTGTCTACGGTTTAACAACTTTGAATGAATTCAAAACTATTAATAGTGAAACACTGATATACTTTGCTAAGTATGCGGAATCTACTTCAACAAAGCTAAGAAGAATTTAATAAACGACTTTGAATATTATTAAAACCTTGAACCTGCTTTCTTACACAGATTCACTAACAAACTCTAAACTCTAATAATCGTATATCACTAATCGCATATACTTGTCTTTCTAAAACACATATATCTCTAATGCCAACCTAGGGATCCTTTTATAGGCACAAGGAAAACCCTAGTCGGTTTACAATACTTGAACGACAAGTAAATTCTAATTATAACTCTAATCTAATACGAATATTCTAGAATTACACATTAGTCCTTAAACTATTTGCATGGCAGTCCTTTAACGAGCAGCAGTACTTTAATCGAATAGCAGTACTTTGACTTGAGTAGCAGTACTTTGACTTTTATAGCCCAACAATCCTCCCCTAACTTGAATTCTACTTGCTTGATTTCAAGTTTCTTTGTATGTCTTTAACTTCAATACTTTATCTTCAAGGAAAGGTTGTTTCTTTAAACCTGACTCGTTATTGTTTTGTCATCATCAATGCAAACAGTATCTTCAATCTTCATCAGCAACAATTCTTTTCAGCATCAGATCTTTTCAGCAACTCAGCATCATATTGGCAATATGTACATCAGATCTTAAGAGTTTCATACTATTCTCATCACTTCCAGGTGTGTTAACTCCTGTGAGAGGTGAATCATTGAAAACTTAATGGATTTTGATGTCTCTTTACCAAAGCCATTAACTCTGGAGTAGCCAATGTTTAGATTTAGGAAAAACCATGGTACATTTATAACCATATGATTTTTAGCAAATCATCAGCTATCAACGGATTTGAGTAGTCTTTACCAAATAGCCGTTTGCTTTTGGACTAGCTAGTTCTTTTAGTACAATCACTACCATGGTGAACTAATTACCATATAACGGTTTTCCACAGCCTTTACCACAAAGCCATTATCTTGTGGGCTAGCCAACTCTTCACTAATATAGATATGGTGAGTTGAAAACCATACAATTTTTAGTAAATTGCCAACTAAAAACGGATTTGATAATCACATCAGAGCCATACCCTCATGATGAGTCAAACTCTTTCTTGTTTATTAAACATGGTGAGTTGATTACCATTTGTTGTGTAGTACAAGTACTAACACCATGCTGTTGCTTTCAAAACCATTTGTTGCTGTTTAATCTTTGTGCTTTCAAAATGTTTTTGCACTTATCAAAAATTACTAATTTTATCAAAAAACTTTACTGGTTTTATGCTGCAAGCAGTACTTTGAGAAAGTACTGTCTGACCAGCAGTACTTTGAAGAAAGTACTTTATTTTTCAAAAGATTTATATAATAATGAAACCATACCAGTAGTTATGCATTAATCTTCAAATTCAGTAGTCCACTTGATGAATAATTTTATGACCATCAATGCTACTTCATCCTCTTGTTCCACTTCCATTCCATGCTCTAGCATTCTGATCATCAGATCTCTTGTGAGTGGATATCTTTGTTCTGCTAGCATATGAATCATAGTGCCATCTTCTAACTCTAAAACATGTATCCCAACTGATCCAAAGAATCTCCATCTGTTAATCTCCCAGTTGTCTTGATTTTCCCACAAAGCACTGTCCTTAGACTCCTCTGTGTCCCAGATTGTTGTGAGATCTCCTAACAATATCAAACCTATTCCTTGTGGTGGAATATGCTCAAAATAAGTTTGCACTTGGAGATATAACTGAAGCATATCATCTCTATCAATCAGATGTAGAATATCCCATAATGAATTAAACACTCTAAAACTTCCATCTAGTCTATGAAAGATTAGATAATCTCCTTCTTTAGATTCTACAACTGAAAAAGTAGATATCTTGGACTTCTTATCAGTATCTTCTTTTGGATTCTCAAAGTCAACAACTCTAAGATAATTTCTGAGCTCATCAACTGTGTCTGTTCTTAATTCAACAGCTTCCTTGAACTTCTTTGATGGCTGTTCATCAGTGACTCTTTTCCTCTTTGAGCTTCTTGTAGCAGCTCTTTCCTTTCTTTTATCTTCAAGCTTGTCATCTTCAAAAGAAATAATGCCTGCAAGATCTCTTTGAATAGCTTCTCTAACAGCATCATACAGATCCTTCATCTCTGTATATGTCAATCTAACCAAACCTGTGTATCCTTGACCTTTCAGATAAGCCATCATATCATTCCTTTCTCTAGCTTTACTAATTGGCCTTCTTGATTGAACATTCTTTCTTGATTCTTCAGCATCTATCTCTGCTTGTAATATTCTAGCTGCTTCCTCATTTTTGGCAACCTGAATTTGTCTTAACTGTGCCAATGTCATCTTCTTCTTCTTCTTTTCTACCAAGATCCCTTTGCCTTTATCTTTTGGATCTATTTCTTGCGCAGGTTGAGAAGAAGTATGATGTTGTTGTTCAACCTCATGAATACTAATACCTCTTTGACTTGACATATTAAGCATGATATCAGCAATTGTTTCATCATCACTGTTAGTATGAGCTATATCATCTTCTTCCTGAGCTGGTTTAGAAGGACCTACTTCCTCTTGAACTTGAATTGAAGGACCAATATCCTCTTCAAAATCTAAGGTTCTAGGTGTAATAGTGAATTGCCTCTCAGTACCTTGTTGAGCAGTACTTTCAACTTCAGCTCCTTCCAAGTTTATCTCTTCAGTATCACCACTTCTCACTTCAACTGTAGCTTCTTCTAAATTTATTTGCTCTGTTTCATCACTCTTCCTCTCAACAGTATCTTGAGGAATATTTTCAGGTGGTGTCCTCTGAGTATCATCCATAAATCCAGCATCTTGTTCAAAATCTTGTTCAAAACCAGCATCATCTTCATTCAAATTCTCTAAATTCCTCCCCATTTGGAATGAAGATTGCTTCTTAGACTTTTTCTTCTTAGAAATCTTTGTAGGTATCCTACCACTCTTCTTCTGAGACTTCACCCATAATCTATGGTGTTGAACTAGTGGCCAAACATACCTCTTCAATTTTTGAAACTTAGTCTTTAATTTGTCTATCTTAGCAGCTTGAGCCTCACTCTCCTTCTTCAACCTCTTTAACTCCCTTGTTAAAGCATAATTGTCCAATTCTACCTCTTCTTCTTCAAATTGCTTAGACACATTTGTGGAAGAATCATCAATAGGAGATGGTGGATTATTCATACCTTGGTCTGACTCCTCATGAGTAGGAATGTCCATAGGAGCAGTACCTTCCCTAGTAACAGAATGTGGAGAAGCAGTATGTTGAGAAGCAGTGGGTTGAGGAATACTAACTTCTCTAGAAACTGGAGACTCTTGGCTTGCTGACTCAGAATTTGCTTCTTGCTCTTGTTCTTGCTCTGCATCTCTTACAACTTGTGCAACTCCTAATATATGAGCAGTCAAAGGTGTGTTGGTTCCAGAAAACTTGGCACTTTGTTTAGATAGAAAAGTAAACACCTTTGATGGAAGTTTGACAGTGGGTAGAAAACTTTGAGGTTTAGGGACATCCTCAAGTTGATTGTTCAAGAATAACTGAACAAACCTTCGATACATCAAAAATGGTGAACCATTACCAATATGTGTAAGCATACCATCCAGAATGAGTCTTGAGAAATTGAATCTTCGATCGGTAGCCAAACCCACTAATGCAGATGCAATATTTTGACCAAATTGATCAAAAGAAGTACTCTTGGGACTCAAACAATGAAGTAGAACGTGAATTAGGTACTTCCAATGAGAACAAAACAAAGGCTTTTGAAAAGTAAGCTTCGTCAGATCGCCTTCATAACCTAAATCACTTAAAGTGTCCCAAAGCACTTGTTTTGCAAAACGAACAGCCCCCCCTTCATCATCAAACATCAACACATCCCTAATCGTGGCCTCAGTAATCCTAATAGCTCGTCCAGCAACCGTAGCCCTAATCAACGAATCACCTTCTTTCGTTGCAGTAGCCCAAAATTCTTGCATCCAGGGACCAATAACATCAGGGTCAACTAAAATAGAGTAGTTGATGGAAGACCCAGTTAAGAAATCAATGAGCGCATGAAAATCAAGATTATCCCTTGTCTTGTCCAAATTAGCGATCATATTATGTTTGCTAACAGTAAGGCGATTAGCCATGATGAGTTGGTAGAGAAGAATTCGCTTTGAGTGTGTGTTTTGATAAAAAGATTGTGGTGTAAAAGCGAATGAGGGATCTAAATACGTAAAAAGGCGGGGAAATAGGAGTGAGTTTCTTTAAATAGGATGAAAATAAATCAACCTCTTAATAATAAAGTTACCGTTTGGATTAACTTATTATCTCCGCCGTAAGGAATTAATTAACCGTGAGCCCCACAATTTTTGACCGTTGGAACAGTACGTCCACGTAAGCAGTACGTTGAAGCAGTACGTTGCTGAAGCAGTACTTTGAGCAACAAAGCAGTACGTTCCATCTTGTTATCCACAATCGATACTCCAAACTAAAACCAAGAACTTGTAAAAGATTCATGCTTAAGTTCTAACTAATAGCTAATGTTGCCTCCCCTCAAATACAACATATAGGCTAAACTAAACTATTAAAACCAAGACTTTCATTAAGACCGAATAGAAAGTATACTAACTAATACTAAAGCCTCCCCTCAAATGTAGCCTAGTAGTTAATCATCCCAATGCTCACAACTAAGTGGTTGAATCTTGAAACATCAAATCCCTTAGTGAGTAGATCAGCTACATTATCATCTGTGTGAACCTTAACCACATTTATAAGCCTGTGCTCATAACAATCCCGAATAAAGTGATGCCTAATCTGAATGTGCTTGGTCTTGGAGTGATAAACAGGATTCTTCACAATGCAGATGGTACTCTCATTATCAATGTTGATAGGAGTATTCTTGAAATTGAATCCATAATCCAAGAGTTGATTTTGCATCCACAAAACTTGTCCACAACAGCTTGCAGCAGCAACATATTCTGCTTCAGTAGAGGAGGTTGCAGCAATGGTTTGCTTCTTACATTGCCAGGAGACTAATCTTCTTCCAAGATATTGACATCCTCCTGAGGTTGATCTTCTATCATAGTTATCCCCTGCATAGTCACTATCTGAAAAGGCTTCTAAGTGAAAAGGTGACTCCTTAGGATACCATAATCCTAACTTTGGTTGATGCTTGAGATATCGAAAAATCCTCTTGACTGCATACATATGGGAAACCTTGGGTGTAACCTGAAATCTTGCACATAAGCAAACAGCAAACATGATGTCAGGTCTTGATGCAGTTAAGTACATAAGACAACCAATCATAGATCTGTAAAGCTTGACATCCACAGCTTGTCCATCTTCATCCTTGCCTAGAGGTTTATTTTTATCAATGGGTGTGGTGGCAGGCCTGAGATTTGGAAGATCAAATCTTTTGAGTATGTCTGCAACATACTTTTCTTGGTTAATGAAGATTCCATCTCTTGTTTGTCTAACTTGAAGACCCAAAAAGAAGGTTAATTCTCCCATAGAACTCATTTGAAACTCCTTCTGCATAAGATCTTCAAATTCTTTCACCATAGACTTCTTTGTAGCTCCAAATATAATATCATCCACATATACTTGGACTAACATAATGTCTTTCTTATCCCTCTTGATGAACAAAGTCTTATCAATTGCTCCTCTCCTATAACCATGTTGTAATAGAAAATTTGAGAGTCTCTCATACCAAGCTCTGGGAGCTTGATGAAGGCCATATAGTGCCTTGATCACTTTGTAGACTTTGTTTGGATGTGCAGGATCTTCAAAACCAGGAGGTTGTTTAACATAAACTTCCTCAGAAATTGTGCCATAAAGGAAAGCACTTTTCACATCCATTTGGTAGACAGGAAATCCCATGTATGATGCAAAGGCAAGAAATAACCTTATTGCCTCTATCCTTGCAACAGGAGCAAATACTTCATCATAATCCACTCCTTCTTCTTGGCGATATCCTTGTGCAACCAATCTAGCTTTATTTTTGATAACATTCCCTCGTTCATCTCTTTTGATTCTGAAAACCCATCTTGTACCAATGACTCTTTTGCCATCTGGTAAATCACATAATACCCAGACTTCTTGAAGCTTAAATTGTAGAAGCTCCTCTTGCATGGCTTCAACCCAACTTTCATCTGCTAAAGCTTGAGCTACCTTTTTGGGTTCTTCTTGAGATAAAAAGCAAGCAAACAGGCATGTTTGTTGATCCTTGTGATTCATCCTGTTTTGTTTGTAAACAAAGCTAAGTAAAGCAGTATGTTGCTTAGAAAGTCCTTTAACTTTGTTCCTTGTAACCACTCCTGAAGAGGGTGATCCAATAATATTACTTTGAGGATGAGCTTTATGAACTCTCAATGTAGGAGTTGGTGGTACTGGAAGATCAGACTCCAAGTTAGTAAAATCAATGCCTTCATTGGAGAAAATACCGTCTTGAATAAGCTCATCATCAATTTCTTCTAATCCAGGAATGTTAGCATTAACTAAATCATCATCATCAACATTGGAATCATCAGCATTGTTCCAATTTGATTGCTCTAATACATCAGAAGTACTGTCAAACGGATCAGCAGTACTTTGATCTAAAGTACTGTGGGCAGTATCTAGAAAGTTACTCTTTTTCTTTGCAGCCTCATAAGCCTTCCTTTGTTCATCTTCATAGGATTGTGCTATAGTTTCTTGAAAAAGCATCCTATTAAGTTCATCTTGTATGGCTTGATCTTCATCAGATACTGTATGAGTTGGCTGAGCAGTACTTTGTTCCTCAACAGTAACTTCAGGTTCTTTGTCAGGAACTTCTTCTGGTGTAACATTGACTCCATGAACAATGTACTGTGAATCATCTTCTTTGGAATTAGCCTGATTCTCTTCTCTAACAGGAACATAATTCATAGATGGTGTGAGCTTGAGATCAAGATCAAACATCCAATCAGGACCTTTACCTTTCTGAGTTTCCTTATCTTCCAAAAATTCAACATGAAGACAATCTTGTACCTTTCTGGTATTCCTGTTATAAACTCTAAATCCTTTGCTATTTGTACAATATCCCAATAAATATCCTTCATCTGACTTACCATCAAATTTACCCAGAGAATCAATGGTATTTAGAATAGTCAGAGAGCAGCCAAAAGGTTTTAGAAAACGAATGTTTGGTTTCTTTCCCATGAGTAACTCATAAGGTGTCTTCATCTGAGGTTTAGTTACTGAAACTCTATTCAACACATAGCAAGCAGTACTTATGGCTTCAGCCCAAAAGAGAATAGGTAATTGGGAATCTGCAAGCATTGTTCTAGCTGCTTCTATCAAAGTCCTGTTCTTTCTTTCTGCAACACCATTCTGCTGTGGTGTTCTAGCAATGCTAAACTCTCTCTTGATCCCTTTCTTGGCACAGAATTCATCCATATGCTTGTTCTTGAATTCTGTTCCATTATCACATCTAATACCTCATACTTTGAGTCTTAATTGATTTTCAAGGGCTACTATCAGGTCATGGATAGCATCAAAGGTTTCATCTTTGAATCCCAAGAAAAAGACCCAGCTAAATCTGCTACAATCATCTGTCACAACCAAGCAGTACTTCTTCTTGTTTAAACTTTCTACTGAGACTGGTCCAAACAGATCCATGTGTAGCAACTCCAAAGGTTCTCTAATATCTCTTTCCCCAAGCTTCTTACATGAAGCTTTATGTTGTTTACCCTTCTTGCAAGCCAAACATGAATGATCAGTCTTGAATGTTTTGGAAGGTAAACCTTTAACTAAATTTCCTTTGACCAGCTTGTTGATGTTCTTAAAATTAACATGACCTAGTCTTCTGTGCCACAGATGTGCTTCTTCCAATGATGCCTTTGCTACTAAATATGTTGCTCTTCCACCAGAATTGAGACTCTTTAAGTCTAAACTGTATACATCATTGGTTCTTGGTACTCTCAATGTCACCAAGTGATCATCAACTAATTTGAACTCAGGGGAGAGAATGAGACATTCTGTATCAGTAAACAAAATTGGATACTTCTTGTCACAAATTTGAGATACTGACAATAGGTTGAACTTGAGCTCCTTTACATATCTAACATTCTCAAAATCAATACATCCAGCCTTGATTGTTCCTTTGCCAGTGATTCTTCCTCCATCAGGATCATTACCAAATGCAACTCTTCCTACATAATATGCCTTAAAGTCTGACAGGATCTCCTTGTCCCCTGTCATGCTGCCAGAGCAACCACTATCAACAATAATATGATCTTTAAGCTCCTCCTCTGGGTTGCCCTGCACATAAAAGAAAAGGGTTAGTTTCTTTTAGGAACCCAAGCCATTACTGACTTGTGTTCCCCTTGTGGAGTGACATACTTGAATTCCTTCAGTATGTAATCTCCACTGGTTTTAAAGGCATGGTCAATGATTATTTGAGTTGGTCCCATGTCCTGTGTTGCAATATCAACAACACTCCCTGTTTCACCCTTATCTGATGAAAGTACTTCTTGTTCCCCATCAGTACTTTCTTTCCTAACCCAATTTCGTTTGACCTTAGGTTTCTCTGAGCTAGGTACTCTGCTTGAGGTGGAAGACCTTTTATATGAATTGAATCTCTTAGGTCTTCTATGTGAAAAAGTATGAGCAGTACCATGAGTGGGTGAAAACTTATCAGTCCTTTGAGAAGGTATTTCTTGAGACTTATCAGATTGTGAAGGTACTGGTGATTTGGAAAACATTCTTTTCTGGTGAGGGTACCTATAGTCTTTTGAGAAGTTACTATGGTTGACCCTATTTGAGTGATTCCAAACTGGTCTAGTCTCTCTTGGCTTATGGGTGGGAGGTCTATTCTTTGGAAACTGACTTAAGTATTCTGAGTGAAAGTCACAGTGCTTAATCAAGTGATCAGGACTATAGCATACATAACATAACTTTCTCTCCATATTCCCAAATCCTCTTCTATGATTAAAAGGTTTCCTGTAGTAAGCAGTATTTTGAAAAGTTTCTCTTGGAGGTACTGCTGAATGTCCAGCAGTACTTTGAAAAGTTTTTGGAGGTACTGCTTGTTTTTGAAAGGCTGTAGGAAACTTTTGATCATGACCCCTTTGAAAATCATTCTTAGGCTTCTCAGAACTAATTCTACCATTAAGCTTCTTCCTAAACTCTAGGTTGTCTACACCATAACGAGAAACATCTGTCCTAACAGGTTGAAACTGACCAGTGGGTGGAGGAACTGAGTGATACTCCTTATCTTTCTTAAACTCAGGAGGTGATTCACTAATTGGTTCCTCATTCCTAGATGTGTTTTCTTCTGAGCTTGTAAGGTCATCATCACTAGGTGGAATCTCTTCCTTAGCACTAGGTGGAGTTTCTTCCTTATCACTAGGTGAGGTCTCATCTGAACTACTAGCTTCACCATAACCTAGTCCAGCTCTACTGTTTATTACTCTTTGTTTTTCAACAAATTGAACATGTGATAGACCAGCCTGTTTAATACTACCAAGTCTTTCTAACAAAGTATCTCTTTCCTTAGTAATCTTTTCTAATTCAGACACCTTACATCCTAACTTCCATTCACTTAATTTCAATTGGTAATCTTGTTGCTCATATTTTTCTGCCCAAGCTATTTCATTATTTTCATGTGTTAAAATTTTGGCTTCCATTGACTCTAAAGTTAATTGATAACCAGCTACCTCAGACCTAGCTGTTCTACAATTATCTCTTTCAGTCACATAATCTTTAAGCAACTTTTGATAAACATCATTACACTTAGAGCATACCTCAGAGACATTGGATGAACTTGGTGAAGTGGCTACCATAGCAATCTGAACAGGTTCATCTTCATCCTCCATGCTCCAGTCAAAGCTTTCAAGACCATCTCTTGATTCCAAAGCAGCATATCCAGGTTCCTCATCAAAAGCTGTGCCCCAATCAAACTCTTCCATTGCAACCATAGAATAGGTTACAGGTTCATCATCAAATTCAGCACTCCAGTCAATCTCTGCTAAATTTTCTTGAGCCACCAAAGCTTTTGGTTGTGATTCAGTAATAGGAACCTCCTTTCTTTCAACCTTGGGTTGTTCAATCATCCTGTTTGCCTGATATTTTGCAAACTTGCATTCCCTTGCAAAGTGTCCAAGCTTTTGACAATTGAAACATTCAATCTTAGATTTGTCAAAAGTGATACCTTGTTTGGCTTTGAAATCAATTCCCCTTCCTGTCTTGTTCATGAACTTCTTGATCCTAGCAGTAATCATAGCTACTTGCCATCTTATGTCAATCTCTTCTAAAGCATCTTCTTCAATTTGCAACAAGTCTTCTTGATAGGTAACAGGTAAAGTGGCTTGTTGTGCAAAGAAGGAACATACAATTTCATCAGAATTGGTGTTGTTTGTTGGTGATGGGTTGGGGGTAGTTGTGGTTGTGCAAACATGCTGTGAATCACCAACAGTACTTTGAGAAGGATAAGCAGTACTTTTAGTGGAAGTACTGCTTCTGTTTTCAGAAGATACAAAAGCTATGTTGTGAGTTTTCTGAGAACTGTGACCATTCATCTCTTGCTCGTAGACTTTCAAATTGTTATAGAGATCATCAAAGTCCATAGACTCTAATCCAGGTTGGCCTCTAATCATAGTAGCAACCACATGCCAGACAGATGGCAGACTCCTTAAGAACTTCAAATTTGCATCTTCAACAGATACCTCTGCTCCATATAGTTCTAGCATACTAAGTAGATTTTGGAATCTGTCATAGGCAGCATCAAGACTTTCTCTTTCACCAACAGTGAAGGTTTCAAATTGCTGCTTCAATAAGTTTCTATGCATCTTCTTTGAAGCATCATTACCTCCAAATCTTGTCTTGATAGCAGCCCATAATTGTTTTGCATCCTTAGCATCATGAAACTTCAATAGGTGACCATCAGGAATAGCAGACAGCAGTATGTTGAGAGCCTTATCTTGATTTCTCTTTGTAGCTGCTGGTAAGGGTGGTTGAGGTGGTTTGGGTTGTCCTTCAATTTGTAGAGGTTCATCAAGAACAACATTACCATTGACAATTACATCCCATAGAGCATGGTCAGTAATAGCAAGGTACTGTCTCATCTTCATGCTCCAGAGATCATATTCTCCCTTTTTGATGATAGGGATTCTAAGTGAGGTGATGGATGGGATAGGTGCAGCTTCAGTCGACATTGTTAAGGGTTTGTTGATAAATCGGTTTTAAGGGTTTCTTCTTAATCAGAGTCTCCACATAAGCTTTGATACCACTTGTTGGATCGATATACTCTGACCAAACTAACTTGTAGCTTGTCTACGGTTTAACAACTTTGAATGAATTCAAAACTATTAATAGTGAAACACTGATATACTTTGCTAAGTATGCGGAATCTACTTCAACAAAGCTAAGAAGAATTTAATAAACGACTTTGAATATTATTAAAACCTTGAACCTGCTTTCTTACACAGATTCACTAACAAACTCTAAACTCTAATAATCGTATATCACTAATCGCATATACTTGTCTTTCTAAAACACATATATCTCTAATGCCAACCTAGGGATCCTTTTATAGGCACAAGGAAAACCCTAGTCGGTTTACAATACTTGAACGACAAGTAAATTCTAATCATAACTCTAATCTAATACGAATATTCTAGAATTACACATTAGTCCTTAAACTATTTGCATGGCAGTCCTTTAACGAGCAGCAGTAGTTTAATCGAATAGCAGTACTTTGACTTGAGTAGCAGTACTTTGACTTTTATAGCCCAACAGGATAAGTTCATTTTGATCGCCTTTGTGGTGTAAAAATGACTTGTGTAATTTTGGTGTTTTGTGGTTTTGCGTAACAAGTCTCCGTTCAAATATTTGAGCGTTAGTAAGTTACGTGGAGGTTATTTTTATGGGTTATATTAAATATAAGTGTGAAATTTCTATTTTTGGAAACTTTATTTTGAAAATGATATTTTTCCGGATTGTCGTAAAAACGAAGGTTTATCGCGTAAAGTGTTAATTTAAGTATAGGGTTTTTATAAAATATAAAGAATACAAGGTTTTTAGTGTAATAATTAAATTTAATAAAAAAATATAAAAAATATATATATAATTAAAAAGTCGGCCGAATAAGGGTTAGGGAAAAAAAAGGAAACCAAATTGTATCCTAATTGCAAAACTTGGAGGAAAAGTTATCTAGAATCCTCTATGGCACACTATAAATACAAAACCAAAACCCTCATTCCTCCCTATTCATAATTTTCGGCCAAACCCTAAGGGAGAAGAGGAGAAGAATTTTTTTTAGGGTTTTCATCATACAATAATCAAGGTAAGTTTATAATATTTATACTTAATTAATTTTTATGATTCATGTAATACAAATTGTGATGGATTAGGGTTTATATTTAGATCTGTAAATTAATGTTATAAAACATATTGGGATCATTAATTAGTAATATTGTGGTGATTGGTGAAAAGATTAGGGTTTAAAACTTGATAGTTAATGAGTTAAGTTTCTGACAGAATTATAAGGCTGTAAGATTCGATTGTGTTTAATAGATGGTGATGAGTTAGATCACGAATTTTATGTCTAAATTGTAGTTCAGTGAAAGAGCTTTCCAAAAAGTCCGACCACAAGTGTTTTCGAGGTCGGGAAGTCAATCAAACGAATTTTGTTAGTTAAGGTGTCAGAGCTGATAAACCGGGACAGAATTAGGGTAAAAGTATAGAGGTCAAATATGGGTTAAAAAGTGGAATTTGGGTTATGCCTTCTGTGGAAATTAAGTTCTACATTATATTAGACTTTCACGCGAAAATTAGGTGATAATAAGTTGTGCGAGTAGGTCTACGAGGTCAAAACTTTTTGGTGTGCGATCAGATCCGAATCTGGATAGTTGTCATGTTTGATTTTTCATTGGGTACTTGTGTATATTTTTGGTGCATGGCCTTCAGGGAGAAGATTTTATGCTCATGAAGGATCATGGTGGATTTTTGGTGTGAGTTATGAAGCGTTATTCGCTGTGATTTTATGTGGGAGAAGGTACCCTACAAATCTGCGTTTTCTGAAAGTTTTAATAAAGGGATTTAGTGAGTGTAAAGTATTGGGTGATGATTAGTATGGAGTCTAGGTAATCCATAGTGGGTTATATAAACCTTAGACATCCATCATATATATGTGTTACATGGACTATAGCTTTTAGCTTGGTCGCGTGTAATGTGGTATTGTATTGTTTGTATAGATTTGTGTGTGGATTATTTGGAAGCTGCGGAATTGAGGTGAGTTCATAGTCCCATATTTTTACTTTGTTTTAAACTTGGGAT
This sequence comes from Artemisia tridentata subsp. tridentata, assembly GCA_021014915.2. Classification (NCBI taxonomy): domain Eukaryota; kingdom Viridiplantae; phylum Streptophyta; class Magnoliopsida; order Asterales; family Asteraceae; genus Artemisia; species Artemisia tridentata. The sequence continues at coordinate 193,975,141 of CP139503.1, read as the reverse complement.
GGAGATGATGCTTGTTAAAATTGTTTTTGAGTTACTGTGATTATGTGTTGTTAAAATGCATGGACTTGTAATGGTTATTGTATGTATACTGCATGTTATTGTGGTGTTTAATTGTGGTGATTATTTGAGTGGGAAAGTCCTAGTGGCTCTACTCATTATAATTATCTTGGATCGGTGGGCGCGTTCCGTCCCAATTGTGGTGGTATTTGGATCGGTGGGCACGTTCCGTCCCGTAAGCTGTGATTGCATGTTAGTTGTATAATAACTATATTTTTGCTGTCCTGCTATGCTATGTTTTATAATCACAGTGAACTGATAATCGAGGTGTTTTGTGTGTCTTAAACCTATGAATCTCACCAACATTATGTTGACGTTTTTAAGCATCATTTTCAGGTGAGCATTCTAAGGCTAAGATAGAAGGGCGTGACTAGAAGAGACTAGTTTGCATTTGAGGATGACTTACCTTGCGTTTAGTTGGATATGTTGGATTTTGTTTGAGATACTTGATTTTCTTTCATTTTAACTTTATGTTTTAATGGAGATACCTTAGTGATTGTTTTGGTTATTTGTTTTGGGGTATCGTTACGACACTTTGTGTTTGTACTTTGCTCTATTTATTTGCATGTAGTATTTTCTCTATTTAGACGCCAAGTGTTGTGATGATATCCATGATGTTGCACTCGCGTTTCCGCCATTGGCGAGGTGTGACAAAACCCATGGGAGGTCCCGAAGCAGAAGCTAATTATGTTTCTGGAGGATATCGTGGAAATACTACGGTAGGAATTCTCGAGATTGGCAAAATCGTCCACCAAGGGATGATAATTGTTCCCAAACTCGTGATGAAAACCGCCAGACGTCTTTTCATGATGAAAATCATTCTCGTGAAGAAAAAAAACGAAGAATCTGAATTCGAAAAAACCATGCGTGAATTTGTGCATGCTCAAAAACAAACGAACGAATTCATGAAAAATCAATTCTTTATGCTCAAAAGCAAGGTTGAGCAAGGTCAAAAGAATCATCAAGCTTCTATCCAAGATCTTGAGACCAAATTTGGTCGTCTTTTTGAACAACTCACTGCAAGACCATCTGGTACCTTGCCAAGCAATACGCAAACCAATCCAAAACCATCATCATCTGGAAGTTATCGTCCACCTCAAACAAGAAATGAGCAGGTGAATGCTGTATATACTCGTAGTGGTCTATCTTATAATCCACCTCCCAACCCAACCCAAACAACTCCTGTTGTCCAAAATGATAGTGAGGATGAAGTAGAAGAGGAGTCTAAAGAAAATGAACCAAATTCTACACCAGTTGTTAAACCTACTCCAACACTCAAACCATATAAACCAAGAATTCCATATCCTCAACGCCTGAGGAAGGAAAAGATGGAAGAACAATATGGGAAGTTCATTGATTTACTAAAAGAAGTTAGAATCAACATTCCTCTTGTTGATGTTCTAGCTGGAATGCCCAATTACGGGAAATTTTTGAAAGAACTTGTTAATAATAAAAGTAAAATGGAAAACATTTCAGCTACTTTCTTAAATGAAGATTGCTCTGCAATAATTGAAAATAAATTACCAAAGAAACTCGGTGATCCAGGAAGTTTTCTTATTCCATGTACCTTGGGAAATTCAATCACTTGTGATGCTTTAGCCGATCTTGGTGCAAGTATAAATCTTATGCCATACTCGTTGTATGCGAAACTTTCAATCAAAACATTGAAACCAACAAGAATGAGTATACGATTAGCCAACCATACTACTCAATATCCTGTTGGAGTAGCTGAAAATATGCTTGTTCAAGTTGGAAATTTTTTTTTCCTGTTGATTTTGTGATCCTTGAGATGGAGGAAGATAGCAAAGTTCCATTAATTCTAGGAAGACCTTTCCTAAATACTGCAGATGCTATCATTCGAGTAAAAAATAAAGAACTCAACCTTGGAGTTGGGGATGAAAGAATTTATTTTTCGATTAATCAAGCAATGAAATATTCTCATGCGAATGATGACACTTGTTATAGCGTTGATGTTATCGATGATATAACAGAAGAAACATTCGATGAGTTGCTTGATGAAAGAATTAAGACTCATAAAACATCTGGACAAATCAGTGATGAAGATCTCGATAGAGAATTCGCTGAATTTATGCAGATTGACACCGAAGAAATTTTGGAGGAAGAAAATACTAACTTTGAAGAGTTGGAATTCAATAATGATATGAGAATCACAACCTCAATTGAAGAACCGCCAGTAGATCTAGTTTTGAAACCTCTCCCTGATCATTTGGAATATGCATTCTTGGAAGGAAATTCTCTTCTTCCAGTTGTCATATCTTCAAAACTTAAACCAGATGAAAAGGGACGACTAGTTTCTATACAAAAAAGCATAAAGAAGCTTTTGCTTGGAAAACTTCTGATATTCCTGGAATAAGTCCAAACTTTTGCAAACATAAAATAAATCTTGAAACTGATTCTAAACCAGTTGTTCAAAGACAACGAAGACTCAATCCAAATATGAAGGAAGTAGTTAAGAAAGAAATAATCAAACTTCTTGACGCTGGAATTATTTATCCTATTGAGGATAGCTCATGGGTGAGTCCTGTTCATTGTGTTCCTAAGAAAGGAGGAACAACTGTCGTAACTAATGAACTTAATGAACTTGTTCCTACAAGAACTGTCACTGGTTGGCGGGTATGCATTGATTATAGAAAATTAAATGATGCCACCAGAAAAGATCATTTTCCATTACCGTTTATGGATCAAATGTTGGAAAGACTTGCGGGGAACAAATACTTTTGTTTTCTCGATGGATTTTCCGGTTACTTTCAAATTCTAATTGATCCAGCTGATCAAGAAAAAACCACATTCACGTGTCCGTACGGCACATATGCTTATAGGCGTATGCCTTTTGGTCTTTGTAACGCACCAGCAACATTTCAAAGATGAATGATTGCTATTTTTCAAGATATGCTTGAAACCTCCATGGAAGTATTCATGGATGATTTTTCATTATTTGGAGACTCATTTGAGTCGTGCCTTCACAATCTTGATAAAATGCTTGAAAGATGCAAAACTTCTCATCTAGTACTTAATTGGGAAAAATGTCATTTTATGGTGACGGAAGGAATTGTCCTTGGTCGCAAGATTTCGAGCAATGGGATCGAAATTGATAATGCAAAAATTGATGCTATTACTAAGTTACCACCCCCAACTAACGTTAAAGGCGTTAGAAGTTTTTTGGGACATGCAGGATTTTACCGTCGATTCATTTAAGATTTTTCAAAAATATCTCGTCCAATGACGAAATTGCTTGAAAAAGATTCAATCTTTGACTTCAATGAAGAGTGCATCAAGGCATTCTAAACATTAAAAAACAAGCTAACAAATGCACCAATTATGGTTTCACCAAATTGGTCATTGCCGTTTGAACTCATGTGCGATGCAAGTGATTATGCTGTTGGAGCAGTATTAGGACAACAAGATGGTAAACATTTTCGTCCTATATATTTCGCTAGCAAAACCTTAAATAGTGCCCAACAAAACTACACAGTGACTGAAAAAGAACTTTTAGCTGTAGTTTTTGCATTCGACAAATTTCGTTCCTATCTTGTTTTATCAAAAACAATTGTATTCACCGATCATTCAGCTCTGAAATATCTGTTTGCTAAACAAGATGCAAAACCACGTCTTATCCGATGGATTTTATTGCTTCAAGAATTTGACATAGAAATCCAGAATAAGAAAGGTGCAGAAAATGTGGCGGCAGATCATTTATCTAGATTAGAAAATCCAAATTTAGAGGAACTCGGTGAAAACGAGATTGATGATTACTTTCCTGACGAAACTCTTATGGGAATTGAAAATGAAGAAGTTCCATGGTTTGCTGATTATGCAAATTATTTAGCTGGAGGAATATTACAAAAAGGTCTATCTCATGCTGAGCATAGTAAACTCTTTGCAGATTTGAAATATTATTTTTGGGATGAACCGTATCTATTCAAAATGTGCCCCGATGGTATAATAAGAAGATGCGTGTATGGTTCCGAAACTCGAAAAATTCTTGATGAATGTCATCACGGCCCAACCGGAGGACATTATGGACCATCCACCACCGCTAAAAAAGTTTTTGATGCGGGATTTTATTGGCCAACAATTTTTAAAGAAGCACATACACTTGTGCAGAATTGTGATGCATGCCAAAAATCTGGTAATCTTTCTCGTAGAGACGAAATGCCACAAAAAAGTATCCAAGTTTATGAGATATTTGATATATGGGGAATTGACTTCATGGGACCTTTTCCTAAATCTCATAAATTCGAATACATCCTCGTTGCAGTAGATTATGTTTCCAAATGGGCGGAAGCAGAAGCTCTACCCACTAACGATGCACGAGTAGTTGTGAATTTTTTGAAAAAGCTTTTCTCTCGATTGGAATTCCAAAAGCTTTGATAAGCGATAGAGGAACTCATTTCTGCAACCATCAAATGGAAAAAGCTATGAAACGATACGGGGTCCACCATCGTTTCTCAACAGCATACCATCCTCAGACCAGTGGTCAAGTAGAAAACACTAATAAAGCTTTAAAAAGAATCCTTGAAAAAACAGTTAAGGATAATCCTTCTGTTTGGTCAAGAAAACTTGATGATGCTCTATGGGCGTTTAGAACAACATATAAAACTCCAATTGGTACAACCCCATATAGACTCATATATGGAAAGACTTGTCATTTACCGTTTGAAATTGAACATCGTGCTTACTGGGCATTGAGACAATGTAATCCTGATTTAAAAATCGCTGGAGAAAAACGATTCTTGCAATTACATGAACTCGATGAATTGAGACTCCAAGCATATGAAAACTCAAAACTATACAAAGCTCGAACAAAAGCTTATCATGATAGGAAGCTAAGAATCCGTAAAGAATTCAAGGCTAGAGACAAAGTCCTTTTGTTCAATTCAAAGTATAAATTCAAAGCTCCTAAACTCATAACCAAATGGTTTGGTCCATTCGTGGTGAAACATGGTTTTCCATCCGGATATGTTGAACTATATGATAAAAAGGGTGGAACTTTCATTGTTAATGGACATCGAATTAAATTATACCATGATGAGGAGCAATTAAATGAAATGTCAAGTGAGGAAATTCCACTTGAACTGCTCGATAAAAAGAAATATACTGCTATTCTATTTATGGCACCTTTTTCTGCCGATTATAAAAAAGTAATACCATGGGCTGCGGAAACTGGTTACATCTGGGATGTTCTTCCTAGAACTTGCAACACCACAAAGTTACACGATATTGACAAAAATGGAAAAGGAGTAGTAAAAGGAAATGTGGTGTATATTCCAAAGAAATTAGGAAAGAATCCTAAACATGTAGGATCGAGTACTTCGAGCTAGATTGAGCTTGGTAAAACAAGAACCTCTGTATGGAATACAAGTGTTTATGCGGAAACTAAACAACAAGTATAATAAAGAAGAAAGCTAATGATCCTCTATGGATCAGACTATGAACTAAGAAAGGTGTTATTGAATATTGAAATCGTTAAAAAGTCTCTTAAACATATGGACGGGATGTTTCTTTTATAACAATAAGAAACCCTAACCCTAACCCGTCTTACAAGAAAACGTGTGAAGAGATAAAGATCAATCTCTTCTAAAAATAAATCTAACAACCATACTAAACATACGGAGAACAAACAATAACTATCCGCAGCAATCAACCCTATCGGCAGAAACAAAACAATACTATCGGCAGGAACCAACCGCAGCAGCAATGCAACACTATCGGCAGGAACCAGCTTCACTATCGGTAGCAATGAGAAATTCCTTATTTCTCATATTCCAACAATCCTCCCATCACTGAGAAACTCTTATTTCCCAGAGATCCTAACAATCCTCCCCTAATCTTGAGGTTGACTAGGTTAACCTGCAAGATTCCAATGTGATAGAGCTTTAACTTCTCAGGCTTGAGGACTGCGACTTAGCAGCAGCAATAAGTAGTAACCAGCAGCAACATCCATAACTTGCAAGATTCCAACCTCTATAGCATCCAGCAGCAACCTCAATAGTTCAGCAGGAATAGGAAATCTTCTTCAAAACATGTATACTGGTCACCATTACATTCACTTGAACTTGGCTGCTACTATGACTAGATGTACATCAAATCACTTAAGTTTCATACTATTCTCATCACATCCAGGTGTGTTAACTCCTGTGAGAGGTGAATCATTGAAAATTAATGGATTTGATGTCTCTTTACCAATAGCCATCACTACTGGAGTAGCCAATGTTTAGATGTGTTAGATCATGGTACATTGATAACCATCTGATTTATTAGCAAATCAGCAACTATAAACGGATTTGACTTGTCTTTACCTGTAGCCGTTTGCTCAGGACTAGCCAATTCTTAGGTTACAACAAACCTTGGTGAATTGAATACCAAATATGGATACCAAGTGTCTTTACCACAAACCATACTTTTGTGGACTAGCCAATCCTTTGGATCCCATAAGGGTTACATCCATGGTGAATTGAGAACCATTTTCAACTCTCAGAAATAAATCATGGGTGAGTTGAAGTACCCTATAGCTTTGAGCAAGCTATTACAGCTATCAACGGATTTGATGATCACACCAGAGCCGTACCCTCATGGTGAGCCAACTCTTTCTTGTCTGCAAGACATGGTGAGTTGAGCACCATTTATTGTGCAGGTGTAAACACCAACACTGTACCTGCAAGGTGTTGCTCAAAACCATCTTATTAGCACACAAAATATACAAGATTTAAAAAAAAAAAAAAAAAAAAAAAAAAAAAAAAGCTAATAAACACACCCAAAAAAAAATTAGAAAATAAATCAAAAGAAAGAAAGATAGAAAAATATACAACAACAACAAGAAAAATCAAGAATCCTCCCCTTAAGCTTCATCCTTCTCTTAATCTGCAATCCTCCCCTTAAGCTGATGATCCTTTAGCTGCTAGTTGATCTTTGATGAATTTAACCAATTGTTCAGCTGTAGTTAAATCATTGCCAATTGTATGCTTGGGAACTCTAACCTTCTGTGTCAGCATTCTTTTCAAAAGTCTCTCAGATAATGGATAAATGACATCCACAAACATAGTCAGGAACTTGCCAGAGATGAGCTCTACAACATGAACATTGGAAGATGGATATAACCTCCAAGAAAAGACTCTCCAGGTAGATTGATTTCCCCACACCAATTTAGCCTTGTCTCCATCCAATGTATTCATCAAGACTTGTAAATCTCCCCAAAGCAGTAGGCCAATCCCAGTAGGATTATGAGATTGATAATGATTATCCACTATCTTATAAAGATGCTCCAAATCTTTTCTTTCAACCTTATTCAAGATCTCCCTCAGAAATGTAAAGAATTTGACTGTCCCATCAAGAGAAAACCAAACATTAACTTCACCTTCAGAAGTAGATCTAAGCTCCCAATGAGCAATATGACCCCAAGAATGAATGGAATCACCCTCTGAATCACTTTCAGAATCAACCCTAATCAAATCATGATCATCCACTTCAGAAATATCCACAGAAGAAGAGTAGTGAGAATGACTCTTCAGCCTTGTCCTTAGACCATATTGAAGGATAGGAACAGAGGAAGATGGTTCAGCAGGAATAGAAACATTAGCAGCAGGAATATCAGCTGAAACAAGACCTTCTTGTGGTACCTCAGATGCATCTACATTATGACTTGGGGAAATGAATGTGGCTGTCTGAGAACCTTCAGCAGGAACAAAGAAGGATGCATCAGATAATGTCTCTCCAGACTTCATTTTCTTTGCAACATCAGATTCTAAAAATGAAGGCTCTCTTTTCTTCCTTTGTAAAATATCTGTCAGAACTGAAGAATTTATCCTTGCATAGGTATCAAGGAACAACTTTTGGATTACAGCATCAGTCCAACCTTTGAAGTCACTTAGCTTGTAGTTAGCTTCATTCTTCAGATACACCTTCATAAAATTGACATTATCTCTGTTTGTAGGCATCTTAAATCCTGACTTTTGTCTTGCACTGATCCTTTGCATCAAGTCATTCCAAGTGGATGCACAATGTTTTTTTAAGATGAATGCCTTGAGCTGATCTGATCTTTCATCCGAATCCAACTCTGACATTTGAAGAACCATAAACCCATGAGCTCTAATAATCATGTCAGTAGCCAATAAGTATTCAACTTGCTCACTGAACTCTTCTGAAGTGGGATCTTCTGAACTTGGGTTATTCATAATTCCAGCAATGTTCCTCTCATCAACAGACAATTTCCTTGCAAGCTCCTCATCTTGAGCAACCTGAGCTAGCCTAGCTTGTTCAGCAGCAATGTCTTGTGCTTGGATCTGTCTAGCTATCTCATCATCATTTTGAGTAACTTCAGAAGGAATGGTGTTACTTTCAGCAGCAATGAGTGGACTCTCAGCATTATTATCAGGAACCTTAGACTCAGAAGAAATACTATCAACTTCAGTAGGAACACCAGAGACATCAGCAGCAATGGTCCTTGTGCCAGTGGAGACCTGAGCTTGAGTAGTGGTAGTGTGCTCAGAAGTGGTAGGTACTTCAGTATTTGCACCATCAAGAGAAACAGCTGCTAGCACATTAAGCCCATCAAATATCATATCATCCTGATCTTCCTCAGACTCAGAAAGAATAACCCTTCTTTTCTTTTGCAAATGACTAGCCTCCAATGTGCTGATCCTTTCATTTAGTTCTTGGACAGTTCTACTAAAAGCTTCATTAGAATCCCTGAGCTCCTTTTCCAAATTCTCCACTTTCTCACTAAAAATCCTTTTTGTCTCTTTAAGTTCTGACTCCAATGCCTCAATTTTCTTCACAGATCTGTCAAGTAACTGGGACATAGAGGTGAGATCAACAGCATCCTCAGCTCCACCAGCATGAATACCTGAGGTATTAGGAGCTTCATTGGATCTGGGTGGAGATTTAAATCCTTCCCCTGCATTGGTGTCATAACTAAACGGCTGCCTAGTAGGACTAGGAGATGAAAGCCTTGAAGAAGAAGGTAAGTCCACAGAAGCTGTTGGCTGAACAATGGGTGTTTCAACTGTGATGGTCTGTTCATTGGGCTCATCAGGATCATTAGATTCAGGTGTAGGTGTCACTGGTCTAGGTGATGGTGGTAATGGATCATCAGCAGCAACTGATGCAGATGCATCAGCAGCAATTGAAGTCCCTTTACCAGCAGCATTGGATGCATTTGCATCAGCTGTATTGGGTTAGGGTGGAATATTGACAGTATCAGCAGGATCAGGGTTGTCAGCAGGATTGGCATTTTGTAACATGGCAGGTAATAAAGGCAAATGTTGGCCTACAAAATTCATCTTCATCAGGGCAAACATTTTAGGAGTCAACCGATTAACTATCTTAGGGGATGTGTTAATGGTCTGTACACCTAAGATCATCTGAAGAAACCTAGGGTACATCAAAAATCTGTTTTTATCATTAGTGATATTCTCAATCATTCCCTCAAAGATATATTTTGCCCAATTAAATATCCTACCCTGAGATAGACACACAAGACCAGACGCAATAGGACTTGGACATTGATCCCAACCACCTGTCTTAACACTCATGCACTGTAGTAAAGTATGAATCAGAAATCTCCATTGAGGAGACAACTTATTTTTCAAGAAAGTACAACTACCAGTGACAGGATAACCTATAGCAGCCATACCATTAGTAATATCTTGTCTTGAAAGATCATATTCTCCATGCTCGGCAGGAAATTGAAGCTGAACACGAATCAACTCCTCCGTAATGATGACCTCATTCTCATCAATTGTGGCAATGATGTCGTCCTCCCTTCCCACAATGTGTCTGACCTTAGCTGTTTCCCAAAACTGCTTAACCAACGAATCATACACCTTCACTGGACAATAAGTGAGTGCAAAGCAAATAGTTGACCCACGAAGAAACGCTAGCACCTCATCATAACCAACACTTTTTGAAGACGATTCCAAGTATGCAACCTTGTTATGATCATCCTTGTAGTGAAGAGTTTACATTGGGTTGGATGAATGATCTAGGGTTCTTCTGAGAAAATTAGGGTTTGATAGGATTTTGAGAAATTGAGAGGAGAGAAGTGCAATTTTAGGTTGGGTTTCTAAATATATCACTTTAAATTGCTGCAATTCTGTGCACGTAACATTGACCAATCGACTTAAGGAGGTTTGACCAATCGGCAGCAACACTTGGTCAATGAGTAGCAATAAGAGGTTTGACCATTCGGCAGGAATGAGGTGGTTTGACCAAAGTCAACCTGCCGAACTTAGTCATTAAGAGTAACTCATCCGTATTAAATTTCAATACCAACCACCAATTAATTTGCACTAATCTCTATATCATTATATAATCCTCAAATCACATTACTTCATTATCACAAACCAAACCAAAAAAAAAATCTTCAAAATCATGAGTTCATCTAAAAATCCAGTAATTGAAATCTCATCAGATTCTTCCTCCTCCAGTGACTCAGGATGGAAAAACTACTTTCCCAAAACAGCATCATCCTCTCAAAACAAAGGTAAGGCCAAGGTTGAGGAGGATTCATCTGATCCTCTTCCATCTACCCCTTCTTCATTTGAGTACTTTAGCTCTGATGATGAAAATTCATCAGAGTTGAAGTCCTTGGTTTATTGTCAGGGTGAATGGGAGACATTCCCTCCCAATTTTCCCCTTACTGATGAGGATAGAGAACAGATGAAGAGAACAGTGGCTCTGCTTACTAAGGAGATGGAGAGAACAACTGCAGCTTTCTATAAAGTACCGGTACCAAAAGGCAAGGCTAATCTTCAAGAAGGCTCTAGCCGTGAAAAACCTAACCCTCAAAGTCGAAACAATCGACAACGTGAAAGCCAAGATCCAAGACAAAGAAAGAATCCCATCAGATCAACTCCTAAGCCAAGCCAGCCAACTCCACAATCAAGTAACCCTACTCCACAACCAAGCCATCCAACTGCAAGGACACGCTCCAGAACACATCAAAGGCAAACTAATTCAAGCACTTCAACTCCAGCCCCTGAATCAAGAGAGCCACTTCCAGTGGTATTAGCCCTTCCAGTCCTCCATGTTTATGAAGAGATCTGTCGCCAGAGAGGAAGGAGGTTCATGCCTGATAATATGGGTAAGGGTAAAGGGAAGATGGAATAGGTGGTAGGGTTTAGATAGATTGATGTATGAAGGTTGGTATGATGTTTTGAATGATGTTGATAAGTAGCTTTTGAAACTTGTAACTGAATGTTCTTAAATTTCTCTTGATGAATGAAGATCACTGTCTTTAGTTTAAATTCCAAGCATTAAGATAAAGAAAACTGCAAAACAAAGTTAACTAACAAAAGACACTGAAAAACCTGCAAAACAAAATTAGAGAAACACAAGCATAATCATGAATGAAAAACAAGACAAAAATACAAGCATTAGCCTCCCCTTAGGCTAATGACACCCTTCAAACCAGCAAACACAATTACAACAACATGATTAACCAAACAGGACAATTACCAAGGATACCATGGAGAATAAGCCATTCCCCCTCCAAAGATTTGATTAGAATAGGCATGCCTGGAATCCCTCTGAAAATATGAAGAGGTACCAGCAGGAATGGTTCCCTGAATATCAGCAGAAACAGAGGTAACAGCAGGAACAGGTCTATCAGCAGGAAAGGGACCCCTATAAAAGTTCATTCCTGCTGCTTGTGGAACATATGGTGGTATTTGTTTAACATTTTTCCACAATGATCTGGTCTGTTGATGCCCACCTTTCATTCTTTTCTCATGAAAATCACAATCTTTGATGAGATAATATTGACTACCACACACAAAACATGTCTTCTTCCTAACAGACTTGTTCTTACTACAACTTTTCTTAATGTAGACACCATTATCACTAGTGGAACTAGAGACACATTTGCTTTTAACAGAATTAATTGAGCTGTTATCTGAAAAGACTGATTTAGAAGCAGATTTATTATCAGTTGAACTTGAGGGCTTATGATATTTGGGTGTGGTTGATTTTTCACTTGAGTCACATGAAACAAAGTCTTTAGACTCTGCTTCTGAGGACTTGTCACTTGTAGAGCAAGAGACACAATCATTAGGTTCAGGTAAATCTTTTAACTTTTGACCATAAACCATTTGTGACTCATTTGAGTCAATGTCAGAGTCTGAATGAACAGGGACAGGCTTAAAGACTCCTCTGATAGGTGGAGGAACAACATTCATTCCTCCTTCTTTCACATACTTAACAGGTATTTGGTAGTCTACAGGTTCAGGGTTAAAAACACTGTACTCATTAGGGTCATAAAATTGATTTGGCCCTATCAGGTTACCATAACCTAAACCTCTTTTAGTTTTTGTAGACATAGAACTATCGACTAACTTGTTTAGGTTTTTAGATGAATCTTTCCATTTATCAATCCTATCCAAGGCATTATCTAGTTTAGATTGCAAATCCTGTTTCTCTAACACCACCTTAGCTTTTTGAGACTCAGTATATTTAAGTTCATTAGTGGTGTTTTTCAAGTCTCTCTCTAAAACCCTTATCTTTTCTTCATAAGCTAACTGATTATTTTGAAACCAAACTTTTTGTTTTTCTAATGTTTTGACTGCATTGTCATATGCTTGAACCTTAATAAAGTATTCATTATACTTAGATTTCATGTCATCGTATTCATTATTAAGAGTTGATTATAATTCTTGACAAGCAGGATTACATCTTTGTACCTGAGATGGGAATCCCAACAGAGCATATTCTTCCATATTTTCTTTTGTTTCATAGGATTCATCTTTATCAGTCAGCATTTCCATAGACTTATTATGGAACAAACTCCTAATCTTCCTTGCACACATTTCAAATCTATCACCTGATAGCGACATTGTGAAAAGATTCAAGAGAGACACTTCAACAAAGTTTCCTTCTTTATCAGAGATCCTCACCAGGCTCTGATACCACTTGTAGGATGGAGTACTTCGAGCTAGATTGAGCTTGGTAAAACAAGAACCTCTGTATGGAATACAAGTGTTTATGCGGAAACTAAACAACAAGTATAATAAAGAAGAAAGCTAATGATCCTCTATGGATCAGACTATGAACTAAGAAAGGTGTTATTGAATATTGAAATCGTTAAAAAGTCTCTTAAACATATGGACGGGATGTTTCTTTTATAACAATAAGAAACCCTAACCCTAACCCGTCTTACAAGAAAATGTGTGAAGAGATAAAGATCAATCTCTTCTAAAAATAAATCTAACAACCATACTAAACATACGGATAACAAACAATAACTATCCGCAGCAATCAACCCTATCGGCAGAAACAAAACAATACTATCGGCAGGAACCAACCGCAGCAGCAATGCAACACTATCAGCAGGAACCAGCTTCACTATCGGAAGCAATGAGAAATTCCTTATTTCTCATATTTCAACAATCCTCCCATCACTGAGAAACTCTTATTTCCCAGAGATCCTAACAAAACAGAACCCACAAAAGTAAAGAGAGATTGAGTCGGGCTGATGACTCATTAATAAATTTAGCGCTTCTCGGGAGGCAACCCGTGTGTTTTTATGCCCCGATGGTTTCACCATAAGTGTGGGGACCTTAATATTATGAATAATAAAATACAAAAATATTTTGCATTTTTGTGTGTTCTTGTTTTGATGATTATGCAGGTTAGGATGCTTGATCTTGAAAGCAAATGGAATCCTCCTATTCGCAAAGCTCAGGCAATATCATTTCTCTTATGTTTCATTTCCATATTTTTATGATTTTTCATTCTTAACATTGAGGACAATGTCAAACTTAAGTGTGGGGGGAGGAAATAGGAAATGAACTTGACTTTTAAAAATTTTCTATAATTTGAGCCTATTTTTAACTTGTTTGCCCCTTTGATCTAGTTGTTTTCGCACGTTGAGAATAATTGATAAAGAATATCTAGATTAATCCACTAATAAAACATGTGGTTTTTGAAAATTTGAGATGTGTCCTGATTGACATTGCAATCCATTTTTGGATTGATAACATTGATAGCACAACTATAACCCATTCAACTAAATATGTGAGGATTTGAGCCTATTCTTATATAGCATATATCTTTTATGCTCTATTTTTTTTTTGTTATGAGTGTGCCAGTGATCTTATTTATTCTAGAACTTGTACATGCAAATCATTACCAGACCGTAGTGAGATCACACTCGTGTGATATAAGTGTATTCGCGTGATAAGAGGCAACCTTAGGAATTAAACCAAATGGCCTTCCATTTTACATATACATTGATATATTAGCTAGCCACATTGGTTGGTTAATCACTTCCATGGACCCATTTGTTAGTACTCATTTTTAGTACTAGACTCCATTAGAACACCCTCCGAGCCAGTCTTTTCATTTTGTTACACCAGTAAAAAAATAAAAATATTTCTCACCTTTAGCCTTAACCTTACCTATAGTCAAGTCTTGGTTGGTTACTAGCTACTTGGAAAGATGGTTGTTATGTGGGAATCCTTGAAAATGAGAAAGTTGCAAACTCCATGATAATCTCATGGATGATATATTGGTATATTATGGAAAAAAAAAAAGAAGAAAAAAAAATAGAATAAGTCATCGTCATTGTTTGATGACATGGATAGCCAATGAGCTATGAATGTATGATATCAAGGAAGAATCTCAATTTCAAAGGAAAGTGGTTGATGTAGCTAGTAGCACTTGGTTGTAGACTTTGGCTATTTGTATAGTTTTCCAATTTTTAAACCAAACATATATATATATATATATATATATATATATATATATATATATATATATATATATATATATATATATATATATCTCATGTCTTATCCCTACCCTTTTTGACTTTGTGAAATTATCAAGTGTATTGACATATAGTGACCATCCGATTTCTTGAGGAATGAGATAGCGTTGTTAGCGATCTAAGGTTATCCTTGGTGACCATCCGTTATTTAATAATTCAAGACTTCGTTGTTAGCGAGCTATTATGTTTTGCATGAGATAGTTGAACAATAGTCTTATATGACCCTTGAAACCTTAAACCCGAATAAAAGTCCTCTTAGATGTTTACACTTTGTGCTTACGCCATGTCGGTTGAGTTTTGTTTCTTGTACAAGCCTATGGTAATATTTAGATTATACCTGAGCAATGAGTGTGATTTTCTTCTATATTCAATCACTACAAATGAGTGTTGAGTGAATCATACTTCATTTTCCTTTCGTGAGGTGTCTTAATATGTTATCAGGCAAGAGAATCATTAAGGTATTGTCAAACATCTCATCTTTTCATTTATAAGCCTAAATAGAAGGATCTTATCTTGTACTTGTGCTTGATAGATTTGCATCTCATTTTTAACATATGGATTTTTTAAAAGCTAGATTTGCTTGGGGGCAAGCAAAGTGTAAGTGTGGGGGATTTGATAACGCTCATTTTGAACATGTTTTAGTCGCGTTATTTCTATATTTATGCATTGTATTTGGTTGAATTTATGAACATATTATGCTTAAAAAGTGCAAAAGATGTATTTTAGTTCAGGTTCAATCAAGTTCAAGGATAAGCTTAAAAAGATGCGGAAAAGTTGACAAATCAAGAACATATGCACAAATGTAGGAATCATCTCACAATACAAGCTATGGAAGGATTGATAAAGATGGAGAATCAAGATTAAAATGATTTTCAAGTTGAAGAAAAGTGTTAGTGATCATTGCCTAAACCCTAGGTTTCAATTGCAAAACCTAAGGTTTGAGAAGTTACTTCCATGCCTAAGGTTTAAATATCCAAACCTTGGGTCCAGCATTATTAATGACTACTAAGTGGCATTAAAAGGAAGAGTTAAGTGCCATTATTCATCTATTAATTCAACTCCTTCATTATGACACTTGGAGCCCAAGTTGTTTGCTTGTTGGCCAAGGATAATCTCCCTATATACATGAAGAGAGAAAGACATAAAAGAGGAGAGACAATCAAGATACAACAACCACAACAAAATTCTGTCACTATTTTCCCTTACAAGTGGGGCGACAAGAGGAGAAAAACGCAGGAAAAAGGAAGCTAAACTCTCACCAATCATTACTTCAATTACTCACGAATCGTTGTTGATTATTTCACAAGTGTCCTTCATTATTTGTAATCATCATTACAATATTTTGTAAGACTATTCAATCATGTTTACTAGTGATCAATTTCTTATGATTATTACTTTGTTTACCATGAGTGGCTAAGTGCCTTATGCACTTGCCTAGATGATGTTTGATTTATGATTCACTTGATTGATTATGACTTATTGGTTCTAACACAAAAGAAAAGTTAACACTAAGAACGAATTGTGCTATCTTGAGTTTTCTCCACCAAGAGTTATTAAGTTTGGGTAATTTCTAATGATGTATTGGGTTTAAAAAGACATTGTTAGTAAGTTAGTTGTAAACCTTTGTCTATAAGGGCTTTACCTTATGTATTGACCATTTCATAAGAAACTTAATTTAACTTGGAAAACTAAATAGTGTGGTTGTCAATTATTTGTGAAACGAAAGCGAATCGGGTAATTGAATTGTGTTAATCTTGGATTGATCAATTCTTAAATATTGTTTTTTATAATCTCTAAATCTTGACGAGGATTGAAAGTGTTGGAAACAATATAGTTAGTACACCACTAATCGAATTAGAACACCATCTAATTCGTTGATCATAATCAAATGGAACCAATGTCATAATCATGTCATAGGAATTGTGCAAACTAGTCTAGGCAAGTGTAGTCTTTTAATTATTGAATTTACATCATCTTTATTTGCTTGCTAATTTGAATCGACAAGTTGGATTGTTCTTTATTTACAAAAATTTCACATCATACAAACAAAACAAATCCTAGTGAACGACCTCGGCTTACCTCAATTATCTTTTACTACACACGGACGAGTATACTTGCTCGTATGTGTTTCGTTTGAATCATTGGTAAATCGTGTTAAAATTTTTTAAACTTGTACTCTTAACGGGTATATCCCTTGAAACACATCACAACCGGTACTCCTTCATGAACCACAATGGTTCAAGAAGTACCATCTGTTAGTATTTCTCAAACAACTCAGAAAATTATATCTCTAGTCATTCATCAAGGTGTTGAAGAACAGATACATGGAATTCTACCTCCCGAGATTGATAATGAACCCCTCCTCCATAATCTTACTCCAGACCCGAGTTCTGGAGAGTCATCTTCACAAAGGGTTATTCGATCAGATTCTCATCAGCTCAATCAATCGTTTCATTATATCATTAAGTGGTCAAAGGCTCACCCATTAGAGAATGTGATTGGCAATCGACAAGAAGTCAACTACAAACCCATGCCAAATGGTGCTACTTTGATTCACATGGACATCCGATACCAGTCGGCGGAAAATGATCTGATTGAACTCTTATCTATCTAAGGAAGAATAGAGGTGGTAATTCTTCATGTGTATATATATATATATATATATATATATATATATATATATATATATATATATATATATATATATATATATATATATATATATATATATATATATATATAAATCATAAAAACTCAAAAAGATTTTCCACGTTGTACATATCTTAAACCAATATGTAAATAGAAAATTATAAAACCAAAATGTAAATAGAAAATTATAAAACCAAGAAAAGCCATAAAAATCTGAAAAATAGAAAATACCAAAAAAAAATAGTTTTTCAAGGCATGTCTTCTGGCATCGATAACATTTGCGGTCCTAGAAATGTCATTCAATAATGACACGGGTCTTTAAATGAAGTTCGAGCAGAGGTTCAAAAAAGTTTTCAAAACATGCCTAAATCGGCTTGCAGTTACTTCAGACTGCAACCCGTGCATTATTATGGGGAAAGCATGTCGCCAAAAAGACGGATGTTCCTCCAACTGGGTGATGTTCACCTGGGCATGGATTACTTTATATCCATGTTTCTTCAATTTGATGTACGTTTCAGTGCATCATTCCTCGTATAAGAAGAGAAGTCTTCTTTACATCGCAAGTACTTTCCAATCTATGATTCTTCAGGAAAGTATTTGTATGAAAACTTGGTGGTACCATAATTTTTGAATATCAATCAGAATTAAATTTTTCATAAAAAAATCTATCACTCAATCAATGACTAAAGCTATTCCATTTGAAGACGGGTCATCGATTGAGGGGGAGAGTGATGATTTTCAAAATTCTATATCATCAAAACATGATACTTTGTACCAAATAAGCAGTAAATTTCCTGAAACTTGTTGCTATGTGTCAGTGTATGATTTTTGTTAAATTCTAAATCTTCCAAACTTATCATACCTGACACTAACATTCTCCCTTATTAATTGAGGGGGGGCATCGAAATGTTCCATTATCAGAATATATGTTAAACCTGACCACATTTTCTCCCAAATTTTCTAAAGATATTTAAATCAATTGGGATCACAAATCTCAAACGGTTTGAAATTTTTGATCGGGGGAGAGAATGTGATTTAAATATGTAAATCTGATAAAAAATGTGATCTTTTGGACTCAAGTGTAGGCTCTCCCATATGTGCTAAACTCTTTCGTATATCGATGCACATATTGAGGGGGAGCAAATGATTTGTGATGGCAATTGTGAAAGAATACCAAAGACCGACCATTTTACTTTATGTACTGGAGTTATAAGGATGGTGAGGTTAGGTATTAGTTCCCATGATCCAACCAGAACCGGAGGGATCTTCCCAGGGACAATCCTCTAGTTAAAATAGAAGTCCTTAGGAATGATTAAAAAGGAGAAAAGTGAATAAGGGAAAAGTGCCGACTGAGATGGAGCTAGTACTGGAACAAACCCAACAAGGTTCTAGTAATGAAGTCTCGGTAAGCGCTGAAGGGGTTGAAGAATGAAAAAGAAATGTAAAGATAAAGGGTGAAAAGAAAGAAGCCCTCCTTACACCTTAGGCAGAAACCAAGTCAGTACATATGCTGTCAGAATCACTAAGTTGATTGCTGACATTGAAGACAAAGTATCATGGACCCAGTGATACGCTGCACAACCCTCCCTAGCCACTCAAGGTCCTTCAAAGGACTCTTGTTTCACTTGTCACGGAGATCAATACATTGCTATCGTCTCTCTCACTCCGAGTTAGACGATATTGAAAAGGTGGCAGTCCTCTCCAGCCTCCGATCACTAAACCAAAACGCACTATTGAGTCTAGAGCCAAGAGATCATCAATAAATCTCATTAGGACACACTTCCAATATGCTTGCTATTTCATACACCGTGAAAAGCAAGAAAATATATATGAAGAGTCCTACGCATTATCCTCGTGGTATTGACAGAACAACCGAGTGATACTGATATGTGTCTAATTACACATATATTTTATATTGTTAAACCCACATAAGCTGCCAAAAACACTTTGAAAAGTCAAATAATACAGAAAATATCATAAAATGTGTTTTTATATGACTCAGGAACAAAAAGATTGAAAACAGATGAAAAACGAACAAAGTTTACACAATTGTCACTTTCAGTCCCTGGAGTTTCACAAATTGGCAGATCTAGTCCCTGAATGTTTAAAATGAGTAAAAAGTCAACTTAAGTCCTTGGGAAACCAAAAATGTTCACAAATGATCCCTGGATAAAAGTTTACACAAAATGGCAACTTTTACCCCTCAAGTTACAAAATTGGCAAAATTAGTCCCTGGGTATTTAAAAATGGAAATTTGACAAAATATACCCTTGTACTATTCATGAATGACAATTTGGAACCTTTTTGATAACTTTTGGGAAATTACAATTTCACCCCTCAAACTTTGGAAAATTACATAAATGGTCCTCGGGTGTTTTAAATTGTAATAAATGAAAAATAGGACCTATGGTTTAACTAACTTGACAATAATGGTCCTTTGGATAACTTTGGAAAAATTACAGGTTTGGCCCTTCACATTTCAGGAAATTACAAGAATGGTCCCTAAGGTTAAAACCGGATCAAGCTTAAACCTTAACCCAAAAATAAAACCCAACCCACCTATATACTAAACCCAGCCAATCCCACAACCCATCACCAAGCCCAATCCTAATAAACTATAACCCGGCCCACACCCTAAAATAATATCCCAGGGTCAAACTATGTTTGACCCGTCTCTTTCCCACTCACCCCGCCAACAAACCAGTCACACCTCACCTCTGCAATACCACCCCCAGCTGGCCAACCTTTCTCACTTATACACGTTTCCCCCTCCTTATCTCTTTGCTAAAACCCACTTGCCCACATGACTCAGGAAAAAGCCAAAAATCCCACATGATACTTTTCCCGCCAAAATGGCCATGAACGATTGAGATCACTTCAGAACAATTGGATGGGTGGGATTAGCTCGGAATCAATCAAGGAGTCTTGTGGAGTGCTATATAAAAGAAAAAGAAGCACAAGAATAAAGGTTGTCAGTAGTTTTAAGACCAAAGTAGGGTAGAAAAGTAGCTAAAGCTTAGTTCAGTTCAAATTAAGGTTTTCTTTGTAATTTCATGTTTGTTTCAAATCATTAGACTTAAGTTACTACTGTATTGTATTAATTTTCCAAGATTAATGAAGTTTCAAATTTTCACATGTTACTGTTAAATTCGAATTAAGTTGTATGTTAATTAAATAGCATATTATATGTTTATATAAGCTTATACAAGCTTGACATAGCTTGTTGTATGCTTGTATTAGTTTACATAGTTCTAATTCAAGAAATCAAGAAATAGTCAACAAAAGTCAACTGAGGTGCCAATAAGCAGTTCTTGGGGTTATAAGCTAAACTGGATGGCTTTTCTGGTTCCTAGCTTGTTGACAACAAGCTAGGAGTAGTTTTTGATCATTGGTTCTTGTTCTTAAAGCCTCTACAGTTGTAAGAAACTTTCAAGCTTTTTCTTAATTTTCAAGTTTACTGTTCAAACTGCTTAAATTTAGCTTATTCCTGTATTTTATTGCTTATTACTAGTTCATGGTTGTATTTCATTAGTATTCTCAGTCTTTAATAGCATTTGTCTTTATTTTCCTTAAAAACTCAATAATAAGCCAAAAATAGCCCTTGTATGTAAACTGCTTATTTATAAGCTCATGTCAGTTTTTAATTAATAATTAGCATATAAATAAGTTAAATAATCAATAAAATCCAAAAATATTAGCTTAAATATAACTGTGCTAGTTCAAAACTCAAAAACAGTCCCAATAAGGGAGTGTTTGGTTTAAGCTGTTCCAATAGCCAAACAGGCTATTACTGTACATTGACCATCTCATCAATTTCAATCCAGCTTATCTTTGGTAGAATAAGCTATTTCTGAGACCTCTTTAGTCAGTTAGATCAGTTTACTAGATTTCTTAGGGCTGTGTTCATTTTCAGTCCATTTTTAGTTAAAATAAGCCAAGTACAGCAATAAGCTGATTTGGTCCTTAATTTTGGTTTCTTTCTAGTCCTTATAGTCTAATTTGAGTAATCACTTAGGTTGGTTTGACCACTTGGCCTGCACAATCCAAAATCTCAAGTCTGCACACAAGCAGACTACAAAAATTGGTTTTTGTGGTTTTTGCAGCCCCTAAATGATTTTTTATCTCTCTCATCACAAGCCCTAATGATCTGAGCTTTTGCACCAATAAGCTCACCCAGCTTGTGTACAACCTAGTATTTTTAGTTTGATTTTTAGAAGTCCTTAAGACCTTAAAAATAAGCCTCCAAATCACCCAATTTTGCCCTGTGCCTGCAATTGTGCAGACAACCAAATAAGCCTTTGGCTTATTCTGGCTTTTTCTGGCTTATCAGCCAGTGTTTCTTGACTCCCCTAGCTTATTGATACATAACTCAGTAGCTTCTAGCTTATTCCAAAAACCCATAGCTTAAAACTCAGCCATTAGCTTAACTAGAAAAATCCTTAGTCTAAAAACTAAAAAAAAACCTACTGTGTCAATAAGCTGTTAATTTCTGGCTTATTTAGCTTAAATCAATTAAGTTGTCTTTTTAAAAGTATCTTATATTTAGTTAAAAAGTTAGTCTGTAAAATAAAAAATTCAAAAAAAAAAATTAGTTTAGCAAAATAGGGCTAGGTGGGATTCGAACCCCTGACCTTCTGTACACACACACTCACTCACTACCACTGCGCCCTAGGGCCTTTGTCATTAGTATTTGTATTCCAGTTCTATTTAACCCTTATTTTCTTTTTAGTTTTTTTAGCTTATATAAGCTGTTCAGCTTATAGCAGCTTATTAGAATAAGCTGATTCCACCATTTTAATTTTCTTAGCTTTTTTATCACTTAAGGTAATTTAGAAAAAAGTTTCAGAATTTTCTTAATAGTTTTAGTATTTTTAATCAATTAATTAGTTTAATATAGTAATTAAATCATAATAAATAGAAAAATAATCAGAAAAATATAATTTTAATTTTCATAATTTTCTTTTGTCATTTGTAATCTAGGAAAAATATAATTTTATTTTTTAGACCTTAAGAAAAATAAAATAGAAATATAGTGATAGCTTCTATTTAATAGAATTTATCTTTTTAAATTTTAATTAAGTAATTTTCATTTTTATGATTTTCTTAGCTTTTTCTCATCTTATAATATTTTTAGAAAAAGTTTTAGAATTTTCTTTGTTCATTTAGTATTTTTTAAAATTTAAATAGTTTAATAAGTAATTAAATAAATAAATAATTAATAATAATTAGATAAAAAGTGTAGAAAAATATAATTTAAGTTTTTAAATAAGTTTTAAGTCATTTTACATTTTTAGGTTTTAAATTTCATAAATTTCAGTTTTTGTCCCATTTTATATTTCCTGTTGCGCGTTTGTAGTTTAAGTTTAATCGCGTTACATTTGTTTTGTATATTTAAATTGTTCAGTAGATATAAAAAAGCAAAAATCAATATCTGATTCATCAATCACTTTAATCCAAAGCTTTTCACAGTTTTCCATTCATATCTCGTTGGGAAACGACCCAGGTGATCACTTGCCTGGTTTCACACTACACACGAGCATTCGTTCTGAGACTGCATTTGTTTAATTATTAGTGTTGTTTTCGGGCGGATCAAATTTTGGCGCCGCTGCCGGGGAGGTGTGCTGCGACAGTTGTGTAAGTTTTAGCGATTAGTGATTCGAGATCCTTCTATCAGAAGTTCCTATTTCCCAAAAACAATATAAAATACCAAAAATATTTTTCTTTTCTTTTCTATATATATTATTATTATTATTATTATTATCATATAAAAAATAAATAATAAAAACACCAAAAATAATTTCCGTTTTCTTTGTTAATAATAAATAACAATAAAAAATTACCATCGAAAATCAAGACAGAGTACTACCTAACTGGGGGTACGACCATAATAAGTTCCCAAACCAAAGATTAAAACTTGCCTTTGTGTCGCTTGCGAATTCGGCTCACCTTTGATTGATAAACAAACTATAACGGAGGTTTTAGGATAGTCTGACATTAAATTGTCGGACTGAAAGAAGCGGGTTTTTAAGGAGCATTAATTGCCCACCTTTGCTTCTCCGCCACTCTGTGCGTTTTTCAGTCAGAGAGCTACCGTACGCTGGTTGATTTAAGGTTTAAGTTCCTTGTGTTTTACTTTGATCTTGTTGAAAAAAAAAAAAAAAAAAAAAAAAAAAAAAAAAAAAAAAAAAAAAAATTGAAAAAAACCAAAAACCCAAAAATATTCATCTTTACCCTCTTACCCTTTTTGATTCTTTATCCCTTTACCCTCTATCCGTTTGATTCTATCTTCTTAAACCCTCCTTAATATTTAATTCTCATGTCGTCGCGAGACTATCACTGTTGTAATTGTAAAGGTCCGCTGGATGATAATAATCGTTGTTCCAAGTGTAAGTGTGAGAAGTGTGGAGAGTATGCACCAGAAGGATTTTGTCATTGGTGTGAAGTAGCCCGTAACAGAGAGCTTAATTGCATCATTAATTCCATCAAATTTCCCGAACACCCTCCACAACCTCAGCCATCTTCACCCACTCAGCTTACTTGTTGTATGTGTGAAAATCCGTTGGGGGATGATTCACAGTGTAAGCGATGTTTTTGCACTTATCAGCCATTTACACTTGATTATCCAGATTTTCACAACGATTTCAGTACCCCTTCTCAGGATTCATTTTGGCAAGATCCGTGTTATCAAAACTTCGATGATACATCATTTCAAAATATGCCAAATGATCCTTGTGAACATTGTGGAGGTCCACACCCAAGTTTTGATTGTCAAGCAGGAAATACATCTGTCTATGAACAAGATCCATGTAATAAAAATTTCGGGTATGACCAATATCCATATGATTCACCGAATCAGTCACAGCAAATATATTGTTGTGAGTACTGTGGTGGTCCACATTATGAATCCGATTGTCAAACAAGGTCCCCGCTTGTCTATGAGCAGGTCCCTTGTAACAATTACGACTATTCTTGTCATGACCAGCCTCCACAGTATCAAATGATTCAACCTCAGCCATCTCCTTTTGAAAAATCTTTTGAAAGTATATCCCAAAAACTCCAAATATAGATGGATACACTTAATGATTTGGCTGTTAAAAATTCCCAAGAAGATCATCATCAGAAAACCATTGGAGAGCTTCTAGCTGAAGAAGAACAAACAGCTAGAATGAGTTCCAATTATCGTCGAACTTTCATTTACGATGACGATGATGATGATTCTATGTGCGAAGGTTGCGAGAATTCATCAGCTGCAATTACACCTGTCCAGAAAAGGCAGGAAGACAAGACTATTGCAGAATTGCTAGCCGACGAGCAAATGAAAGCCATTTATGCTAGCAATATTGATGAGGAGGAAGACGAGGAGAGTATTGTTCCTTTGGGAGGCATCATTTCTCAACTCCCTCAGTCTATTACAATCCCATCGTTCTTTCCAGCTTTGGACCCCAAAGACTCTCTTATTATGGGGGATGAGCCTATTAGCACTATTCCTGAAAAGGAATCGGACGAATTCATAAAGTCTAGTGCTGAGAACCTTATCCTAATCCCAAGTGAGTCTGAGGATATTTCCGACAGTGAAAGTGATGATTCTTCTCGTAGTGATCATTCTCTTGACACTACTGATGATTTTTCCGGGACGTTTTCTAACGCTCTTTTCAATGATTCTTTCGGGATTTTCTCAAATCCCCTTTTCAATTCAAATGATGATTTTTCCTCTAGTAATGACGAATCACTTTCTGATGAGGAAGTTCAAAATGAAAGTCTCAAAGTCCATTCAAATTCTCTTTTTGAATTTGATGATGAGTGCTTTTTTATCAAAATAAATCCTCTCTTTGATGAAGAGTTAGAAAACGAAGAGGTCAAGGACTCTATTATCCATAAACTTGATGATGTGACCTCAACTGATAATCCCGATCTTTCTCCGACATATGTGACAATTCCTTCTGAGGATGGCCATTATATTGACTTCACATATGTCGTTCGAGTTTTTCTACCTTTCTGTCCCTATAAGGTAGCTTGTCCTTTCCCTCACTCGTTTGGGAATGAGAACAAAGTTTTTGATCCCGGCATTTTCATTTATCATTTGTAAGCCGGATCTGTGTATATCTCATCGGAGTGGAACTTTCAAGTACTTCAGTGTTTATCCAAACATTTTGAACGAAAGTCCGATGGAGATAGTTTCTTCCACTTGCTTCCCCAAGAACCAATGAATGCGGGGTCGAGTCAAGCTAAGTGACTCGGTGATCAAAAAACTTAAGCACGCCATATGGGTTTTCACCCATATTTCTGACTTCTTTCTCTTTTCTACCACCTAAGTGTGGGGGAGATGCCCCACATGTTGTATATATGTACAGTCTAAAAAAAAAAAAAAAAAAATCTATTAGTATTTCCTTTTTACGTTCTAAGTGTCGGCATAATAGCCGGTACTTTGAATATTGAGGGCAATATTCAGTTCTAAGTGTGGGGGGGAATTCTGGCGAATTTGTTCACATATGTACCTTTTTGTGCCCCAGTACCCCCATTTTTGGCCAAAATTTTAAAATTTTTTCTCACTTAGAACGCAATAAATGGTTATCAGTCCGCCATGTCTAACCCACATAAGGATTGGCTAATCCGAGAGCAAACGGCTCTTGGTAAAGATATATCAAATCCGTTTATGGCTTGCAATTTGCCCAAAATTGTATGGTATTCGACTCACCATATCCTAAAAAGTGAAGAGTTGGCTAGTCCAGAAGCAAACGGCTTCTGGTAAAGACAAATCAAAACCGTTGACAGCTGATGATTTGCTCAAAATCATTTGGTTATCAGTGTACCAAAGTTCTTACTTGAACTGAAACATTTGGCTACTCCAGAAGTAATGGCTTTTGGTAAAGAGATAAAATCCATTAAAACTTCATAAAAGATTGCTAGGGACTAGCAATAGTTTACTGTGGGGGATTTGATATGTGTCTAATTACACATATATTTTATATTGTTAAACCCACATAAGCTGCCAAAAACACTTTGAAAAGTCAAATAATACAGAAAATATCATAAAATGTGTTTTTATATGACTCAGGAACAAAAAGATTGAAAACAGATGAAAAACGAACAAAGTTTACACAATTGTCACTTTCAGTCCCTGGAGTTTCACAAATTGGCAGATCTAGTCCCTGAATGTTTAAAATGAGTAAAAAGTCAACTTAAGTCCTTGGGAAACCAAAAATGTTCACAAATGATCCCTGGATAAAAGTTTACACAAAATGGCAACTTTTACCCCTCAAGTTACAAAATTGGCAAAATTAGTCCCTGGGTATTTAAAAATGGAAATTTGACAAAATATACCCTTTTACTATTCATGAATGACAATTTGGAACCTTTTTGATAACTTTTGGGAAATTACAATTTCACCCCTCAAACTTTGGAAAATTACATAAATGGTCCTCGGGTGTTTTAAATTGTAATAAATGAAAAATAGGACCTATGGTTTAACTAACTTGACAATAATGGTCCTTTGGATAACTTTGGAAAAATTACAGGTTTGGCCCTTCACATTTCAGGAAATTACAAGAATGGTCCCTAAGGTTAAAACCGGATCAAGCTTAAACCTTAACCCAAAAATAAAACCCAACCCTTATATATTTACCCAACCCACCTATATACTAAACCCAGCCAATCCCACAACCCATCACCAAGCCCAATCCTAATAAACTATAACCCGGCCCACACCCTAAAATAATATCCCAGGGTCAAACTATGTTTGACCCGTCTCTTTCCCACTCACCCCGCCAACAAACCAGTCACACCTCACCTCTGCAATACCACCCCCAGCTGGCCAACCTTTCTCACTTATACACGTTTCCCCCTCCTTATCTCTTTGCTAAAAACCCACTTGCCCACATGACTCAGGAAAAAGCCAAAAATCCCACATGATACTTTTCCCGCCAAAATGGCCATGAACGATTGAGATCACTTCAGAACAATTGGATGGGTGGGATTAGCTCGGAATCAATCAAGGAGTCTTGTGGAGTGCTATATAAAGAAAAAGAAGCACAAGAATAAAGGTTGTCAGTAGTTTTAAGACCAAAGTAGGGTAGAAAAGTAGCTAAAGCTTAGTTCAGTTCAAATTAAGGTTTTCTTTGTAATTTCATGTTTGTTTCAAATCATTAGACTTAAGTTACTACTGTATTGTATTAATTTTCCAAGATTAATGAAGTTTCAAATTTTCACATGTTACTGTTAAATTCGAATTAAGTTGTATGTTAATTAAATAGCATATTATATGTTTATATAAGCTTATACAAGCTTGACATAGCTTGTTGTATGCTTGTATTAGTTTACATAGTTCTAATTCAAGAAATCAAGAAATAGTCAACAAAAGTCAATTGAGGTGCCAATAAGCAGTTCTTGGGGTTATAAGCTAAACTGGATGGCTTTTCTGGTTCCTAGCTTGTTGACAACAAGCTAGGAGTAGTTTTTGATCATTGGTTCTTGTTCTTAAAGCCTCTACAGTTGTAAGAAACTTTCAAGCTTTTTCTTAATTTTCAAGTTTACTGTTCAAACTGCTTAAATTTAGCTTATTCCTGTATTTTATTGCTTATTACTAGTTCATGGTTGTATTTCATTAGTATTCTCAGTCTTTAATAGCATTTGTCTTTATTTTCCTTAAAAACTCAATAATAAGCCAAAAATAGCCCTTGTATGTAAACTGCTTATTTATAAGCTCATGTCAGTTTTTAATTAATAATTAGCATATAAATAAGTTAAATAATCAATAAAATCCAAAATATTAGCTTAAATATAACTGTGCTAGTTCAAAACTCAAAAACAGTCCCAATAAGGGAGTGTTTGGTTTAAGCTGTTCCAATAGCCAAACAGGCTATTATTGTACATTGACCATCTCATCAATTTCAATCCAGCTTATCTTTGGTAGAATAAGCTATTTCTGAGACCTCTTTAGTCAGTTAGATCAGTTTACTAGATTTCTTAGGGCTGTGTTCATTTTCAGTCCATTTTTAGTTAAAATAAGCCAAGTACAGCAATAAGCTGATTTGGTCCTTAATTTTGGTTTCTTTCTAGTCCTTATAGTCTAATTTGAGTAATCACTTAGGTTGGTTTGACCACTTGGCCTGTACAATCCAAAATCTCAAGTCTGCACACAAGCAGACTACAGAAATTGGTTTTTGTGGTTTTTGCAGCCCCTAAATGATTTTTTATCTCTCTCATCACAAGCCCTAATGATCTGAGATTTTGCACCAATAAGCTCACCCAGCTTTTGTACAACCTAGTATTTTTAGTTTGATTTTTAGAAGTCCTTAAGACCTTAAAAATAAGCCTCCAAATCACCCAATTTTGCCCTGTGCCTGCAATTGTGCAGACAACCAATTAAGCCTTTGGCTTATTCTGGCTTTTTCTGGCTTATCAGCCAGTGTTTCTTGACTCCCCTAGCTTATTGATACATAACTCAGTAGCTTCTAGCTTATTCCAAAAACCCATAGCTTAAAACTCAGCCATTAGCTTAACTAGAAAAATCCTTAGTCTAAAAACTAAAAAAAACCTACTGTGTCAATAAGCTGTTAATTTCTGGCTTATTTAGCTTAAATCAATTAAGTTGTCTTTTTAAAAGTATCTTATATTTAGTTAAAAAGTTAGTCTGTAAAATAAAAAATTCAAAAAAATTAGTTTAGCAAAATAGGGCTAGGTGGGATTCGAACCCCTGACCTTCTGTACACACACACTCACTCACTACCACTGCGCCCTAGGGCCTTTGTCGTTAGTATTTGTATTCCAGTTCTATTTAACCCTTATTTTCTTTTTAGTTTTTTTAGCTTATATAAGCTGTTCAGCTTATAGCAGCTTATTAGAATAAGCTGATTCCACCATTTTAATTTTCTTAGCTTTTTTATCACTTAAGGTAATTTAGAAAAAAGTTTCAGAATTTTCTTAATAGTTTTAGTATTTTTAATCAATTAATTAGTTTAATATAGTAATTAAATCATAATAAATAGAAAAATAATCAAAAAAAATATAATTTTAATTTTCATAATTTTCTTTTGTCATTTGTAATCTAGGAAAAATATAATTTTGTTTTTTAGACCTTAAGAAAAATAAAATAGAAATATAGTGATAGCTTCTATTTAATAGAATTTATCTTTTTAAATTTTAATTAAGTAATTTTCATTTTTATGATTTTCTTAGCTTTTTCTCATCTTATAATATTTTTAGAAAAAGTTTTAGAATTTTCTTTGTTCATTTAGTATTTTTTAAAATTTAAATAGTTTAATAAGTAATTAAATAAATAAATAATTAATAATAATTAGATAAAAAGTGCAGAAAAATATAATTTAAGTTTTTAAATAAGTTTTAAGTCATTTTACATTTTTAGGTTTTAAATTTCATAAATTTCAGTTTTTGTCCCATTTTATATTTCCTGTTGCGCGTTTGTAGTTTAAGTTTAATCGCGTTACATTTGTTTTGTATATTTAAATTGTTCAGTAGATATAAAAAAGCAAAAATCAATATCTGATTCATCAATCACTTTAATCCAAAGCTTTTCATAATTTTCCATTCATATCTCGTTGGGAAACGACCCAGGTGATCACTTGCCTGGTTTCACACTACACACGAGCATTCGTTCTGAGATTGCATATATTTATACGTACGTTTTCAGATGGATCAGATACGTAAAGTATTCACAATGAAGATGGAAATCCTTCTAGAGCCAACATCAAACAAGCTCTTGGTGGGTGACATGTGAGATCCTTCATGGATCAAGCTTGTGATAACTGGAAAGAAACGATGGGGCGATTCTCATTTGAATCAACCTTGTTCCAGGAAATGGATTGACGGATGCTTTTGGAAAACCTTTCAATGTGCTCACCAAACTGAGTTTCGAGCACATTGATTGTGAAAATTTTCAAACAAAAGTGTTTATAACAGAAATGTGATTCAATGTATAAAACCCTCGTTGTGTTGCATAAAATGTTTATCTAGTGACACATGAATAATTTTTCTTTCTAATCAATTTCTCGTCAATCAGTGGGTATTTAATTCACTGATTCACTCTACCGTGCTGTCTGCTTTGAGACGATCCGGTATGAGAACATGCTCAGTATGATGATTCTGACATTAATTTGTTGGAAGACTCATTACTACAAGCTGGAAATTCCTGTCAAGGAGAATCTTCTTTAAAGGGGATTCTACCTGATCACAGGTCGGTCCTCACGGAACCGAAGGTTAATCCAACCACCCCGAACGAATGACAAAGCCATATTCGTTCTCCAACGTTATTGCTAACTATTTTATTTCAGATCCATATAAAGATGGTGATGGTGGTTCCTGATTCCAGTAGAGATGTGTCAATCCACACTCCATGCTCACACTTCCAATTCATTATCAAAGACATCATGATAGATAAAAGACCTACAACACAGCTTCCGCAACTCTGATAAAAGTTATCATGATTCATAAAAGTGTGAGCATGCGAGACCAACGGTCACAACATATCACATGGAGGCAATATTACAACGGATGAGCTTAGAGACTTACGGTGGCTGATGATCCCAATGAATGCTCAAAGATCACAACTTCACACAGAGATGATACTACAACAAGATGACTAGAAGACATATGTTGGATGATATCCTCAAAGAATCTACAAAGATCATCCAAGACAAAAGATCAGTCATCAAAAGGTTCACTGCTGAAAGTACGAAGTTTTAAGACTTTGAAGAATCAAGAACTACGAGCTAAGAAGTCAAATGCCTGATAGAATGCTAGAATTCAATATATTATATCCGGGGTGACCTACCTTAGGGGGAGATTGTTAGGAATATAAATATTCATCTGAAGACTCGGTCACCCCGAGTACTCATTAGCATTTAATAGCTCGTAGGAATATTAGTACTATTAGTAATAGTTTAGTTATCTTAGTATTTGTGGAGTGGGTCGGGTCTTTACCCACTGCCAGCTCGCTCCACAGCCCACTCGGGGCACTTATATTTGTAACTACAAATACCCCTCTCCACCTAGGGAGAGGGTTGGACCTTTCACACATTCAATCTAATATCATCTTCTTTCTCTCTCTAAAGATTCCACTTTCTCTCTCTAACTCTTCTAAGAATCGGCTGAATCACACAAGAACCACACGAGTTTGTTGTTTGAGTATCCTACATACGATGATGCCAATCTGCAGATGATAGGGAAAGGGAAAACTTGATGAGGTTTGTCAAGATCCTGAAAACAGGAATAAGGGAAAGGGGAAACTTGATGAGGGTTGTGAAGATACTGAAAACGAGACTAAGGTCAATGAAAAACTTGAAGATCATGAAAAAAGGATAGAGTTTCTTAAAAACAGGACTAGGGTCGATGCAATACTGGAAGATCATGAACAAAGGATATAGTTTCTTGAAAACGGGTGTGTTATGGCAAACGAGAGAAAGATGGGGATGGGGAATAAAGGTATGCATTCTGTTGTCGAAGTGATTTCCATATCATCCAATGATGAGAATGAAGAAATTGACATATCATCCAGTGATGAGGATAAAGAAATGGAGATATCACCAAAAGCTACCAATCTTAAGCCTTGCACTTCAAGGGGGAGGGGGAGGAAGGGAAAGGCTTCCACATCTAAAGAAAAGGGGGGTGGTGGGAAGGGAAAGCCTACCACTTCGAGGTCTTCCACTTCAAAGGGGAGGGAAAGGAAGGGAAAGGCTTCCACATCTAGGGCAGGGGGGAATGGAAAGCCTACCAATTCCAAGTCATCCACTTCCAAAACTGTTGGCACCCTTGTTCTTAGAGCTCCTGCAAGTGAGCCTAAAAGACCAAAAAGTTTAGAAAGAATAACAAATGTTGTACTAGGTCTTGGAGCAAAGTTGGGTTGCTCAAGCAAGAACAGGATGGACTGGTATGTGCCTGCCCCCAAGAAGTGAAAGTCTTAAGAAGGTCAAGTCTTGTTTAGGGTTAACTGTTATGTATCTTTTGGTTACCAGTGAAACTTATTTTGATGAGGTCTTTTGGGGTCTGTCCAAAGCCTCATTGTGTTATTGTATAGTTTAGTAGGATCTGAATTTCGACAGTCATAATGGGTTTGTTTAATGTGTTTCTAAATCTTACCCATGGAATGGCCAACTAAAAGAAGTTTTAACTTATTTGTCCACTGCAATGTGTTTCCAAAATCTTACCCATTTGTTCAAACTTAGAAGGAAGTTCTAACTCATTTGTCCAAACTTTAAAGGAAGTTCTAACTAATTTGTCCATTGCAAACTTGTTTCCAAATCTTACACATGTGTATCTAAAACTAACCATCTCGTATGATTGAGTTTAGTAGTGAACCACTTGACTTTCAACATAAACATAACCATTTGTGAACCTGCACACTGTTCATTGACTTTAGTAGTCAACCAACAAGAAAAACACTAAATTAACATGTCAAATGTTCTAAACATACATAACAACAAATGAGTAACACCAAATACTATGTGCCAAACACAGGTGATGCACACATAAACGAACTTGTTCAACAACATACGCATACTTGACAAACTACCACTTGAGACAATACTAAAATGTTATTTGACCTACATAAACTAAACTTGTTCCAAAACATGCCATCCCAAGCCATAAAATAAACAAAATAAATCGAACAAGCTTCACCAATGCCATATTACAAGCTTCACCATTTCCTTCGCATGACCTTGTCCTTTTCCTCCTCACTTGGAATCAACCTCCTCCTCTGCTTCTATTGTCTTCTCATCCTTGTCAGCTGGATCCAACTTTCTTCTCTTCTTTTCTATACCAGAGGTCACACTGACAGATGATAAATCTGTAGTTGTAGCTTCCATGTCCACCATTTCCAAACTTTCTTTAACATCTGTTGTTGGATCTTCATCAGCAACTACTACAGCTTCATCTCTGAGTTCATTGTGTATAAAAGCTACATTTTGAATAACAAATTCTAACTCAGCATACAACATATCAATCTCTACCTCTTGATCAGGTCCATAGTATGCTTGATCATCCAGCCAATCAACTTCAATTTATTTGTGGACGAAATCATCCTCTTTCCCTGTCTCCAACTCACCTTCCAAACCCTGTTCAAGTTCAGGTTCACCGATACCCTTTCCAACATCCTCTTGACTGACTTTCTCTATAATGTTGCCAACTGTTTGATTCATATCTGCCACATCCTCTTCTTGACTCGCCTCAGTTTCTTTGCTTAGCTTCTCCTTCATTTGCTCAAACCCATCGTTTATTAAGAATTCCATTTCAAACAAGATGTTTCTGAACTCGTACTCACCACTCAACCTTTTTGCCCTTATTTTGTTCTTCTATTCATCAGACCATGGTGTTTGAATAACAAGCTCATCATCATCCAAATCTACGAAACAACAATTCTCATCATCCCTGCATCCAACCTTACTAGATGAAGCATGAGTTGAAGTATCACCCTATTTTCCCTCTTTTCCCATTTTAGTAGCACCATGCCACTCTAGCAAACACAAATCACCAGCTTTCTCAGATTCTTTAACGACATCACCATCCTCTATATCTTCAATCACAACACCCTTACCACGACTGATGAAATACCTTCTTCAATATAATCCTCTATTTCCTTAAACCGAGGCAGGTATATAAACACTTGCACGACATCTTCCACACTCATCAATGGGACCAACCTATGATCCAAAGATTCCCCAGTGATCCTAAAATGTGAGAACAGCGTACTATCATCCCCTAATCCTAGTGCGTCTAACATCCCAACATACTCTTGAATGCAGAAATAGTCAACATCAATCAGGTCAACATAGGCTATACGTCCCAACCGATATTTTTGGTTTGGTAGATTTGTGAAGAGCCCATTGTGGTGGATTGTCAGATTGAACAGTGTTCACTCGAATCTGGTTAGAAAAACAAATAACAACTTAAAAGTATGAAAATCACATATCCTACAATGTACACATACATGTTCGAATGAGTTGAGATCAATGTAGAACCCAAATCATCTAAAGATCAAATAAACCAATCCTAGCCACTTTTTTTTTTTTTATCAAAATAATATATAAAAAAATAAAAAATAAAAAAAGCCCACTTTCCACCTTTTTTTAAAAATAAAATATCTTGCAAACGGTAAATCGTCCAGTGAAAAAAATACACCATCGCGACGAGTATTTTTTTTATCTTTCAGTAGACGGACACTTCGACATACTTTCGACGAACTTCTTTTTTGATTTTTTTTCGGTTACGTCTGAAAAAAATCACATGTGATTTGTATCGCAAATCACATGTGATTTTTCCAGACATATCTGGAAAAAAAATCAAAAAAAAAGTTCGTCGAAATTATATAGAAGTGCCCCTCTATAGAATGATGATTTAATTCTCGCCGCGATGGTATGATTCGTTTTGCGTAACGATTAACGGTTTGCGAGATATTTAATTTTTAAACAAAGGGGTGAAAGTTTATTTAGTTATTTATTTATTGTTTTGATGAAACAAATGGATTGCTATGATCGGTTCATTGGATCTTTAGAGAATGTTGGATCTACATTGAACTTTTCTCAACTTAAAGCATTCAAGCTTACCGTAAATAGAATCAAGCTCATGGGGTCAGAAACTCAGGAGTTCGAATCTGCCAAAGTGTGGGAACCACTACCATGGTATGTGTTTGTGGGTGTGTGATTTGATCGGTTGAAAAAAGATAGAATGTGTTGTGTGTGTGATTTGATCTTGTTAATGTGTTATACACGACTAAGTTTATTTGCAAAAAATGTCATCATCGATTATCATGCCTGGGATGGTAGCAAGTGAGTGTTAGAGGCGGGAACAGTGAATTGACGAAATTACCCTCACGTGCAACGCACGTGACGACTAACTAACAGGGTTTAGTAACAACCGTTAGCCAAAATCGTGAATTTGCAACTACAGTAGCTGTGACAAATGGTAAATTTCCCTGAAATATTAAATTCATAACAGACCATTTATTATGTCTAAATCATTAGTTTAGGCATTTATATGATTATCACGGAAAACAGACCTGCACACCGTGTCACCTGGAAATCTCACCGAGAATAGTGAAATTTTCCCATCTCACATTTTACCCACTTTAATGTATTAAAAACGGGAGGTTATCTCAGTTTTACTCAGAAAGGCACCACACGCGTACCAATGTCTAAAAAGTAATAAGTTTAAAACTCAGAAAATTATTGTGAATTCATAAAACTCAAAATACATTCAAATATTATATAAACGTCTCTAAAAATCCGATCTTCCATATTTATGACGGTTCCGGGAAGGACCCGAGTTTAACTCAGTTCAGCGAGACGCGGGTATGATAATACTCACTCCTTAATTAAATCTATCTCTATACTTAAAATAAAACATTACCCACTCACACATATATCAAAGAATCTGACATCTTCTTTAACCTCTACCCTAGGTTTTCTATCTTTTTTTTTGTCCGCCCCTCATTCTCCCCAAAAACCGATTAGATACATCACCATCTCCCTCCTTGTTATCTCCTTCTTTTTGACCTACACCCTCTCGTCATTTTCACTAACCTCGAAATATCCCAAGTCAAACCAAGAAGGTTGCAATAGAAGTAGAAAGAACACCCACGTGGAAAGTTTATTTCTCCCAGATCCGAAAGAAACCATGGAGTCATCCTCCATAATCGTCCTTTTAAACCGATATTTCAAGAGAGATCGAACCACATCTCAACAAATTCACATAAAGGATTCTGAGAATCACTCAAGGAAGAACAAGGGTTTGTGATGATTGTGGTTCGGTTTGGAATACTTGGGTTTTCGGATTTGAGTTTCATTCGAGTTCATCATACCTCAAAATCATTGTAAGGATTGAGTTTATATTCGAATTCTTCTCAAATCCATTTATTTTAGATCTTTCTGATTATCTTAGGCCGAATAAAAGTTAATTGAAGTGTTGATTTTCATGAGTTTTCGGTTAATAAGTTTGTCCAGAAGTGATGATCCTTGTGATAGAAATTCTTGTTAGATGTTGTTGTTGTTAAAATAGTGTGGCGTAGGATGTTAGAACTCGACATTAGGTTCATATCATGTGGTCGTTGTGGCTATATTTGTAATTCGAATGACTCAAGGAGTCCATGGGATTCGAGTATTGAAATTAGTTTAGTGGTAATAGATGATAAGATTGAGTAATAAAACCGTTTGGAATGATGTATTCTTGTTAGGTTAGTGTTAGTAATTCGAATGAACACTATGTCCATCCTTAACCGAACGAGAACCCACCCAAAACAAGGTGTTTTGGTGGTGATCTTAGGCTGAAGAACCACCCTACGCAGGGGAGGTATTGTCCGAGTTCTTGTCAAACTAGATACACCCAGGCAGCCTCCATGTTGGTGAGCTAGCCATGGGATTGGAGGCTCAATGAAAGCAACAAGGATTGCTTCACAACTCATCCCGTACCCACCCTTTTTGAGCCTGAATATGGGAGACGAGAACCTAGGGAGATACTCTTGGTTCGAGTCTTTAACATGCCCCCTTAAATCCGAGAACAAACCTCAACTTGGGGTAGAACCTCTTGCTCCAAAACGGACCCTCAAGGGTTGATAACACTCGAATAGATTACTTCTTTTAACGGATATATTTAGGCATAATATTAGTGGCACGAGAGTGCTTGTGGTCAATGACTAATTCTCCTTAGGAATAGTTCTTTTCCGTGTCGAAGCGTGAAGTTAAGGCCAAGACTAAGACCACTTGCAACCCACAAACTCCTAAACCTTGGTGTTGAGTAGTACTCAACCCAAGGATTAAGCAAGACGTGAGCTTCCTAGTCCTTTGTGATGTCGAATAAGACATCATTAATTTCCCAGGAAAAAACACACACCAAGTCTGTTAAGACTTGGAAGTGTTGTGTTGTGTCTTTTTGTACCAGGCCAAACCCAAAGATAAAGCCCACTTAGGACTCAATTCCAAGCCCAACTAAAATACCATGTTCTAGTCTTTGATGTATTCTGCGAGTAGTAGTTGTGGCCCACCAGGCCCAACTTGGCTACTGGTAAACGATCCAGTCCAACCCAATACTGAGTATTTTCCCCCTCCTCTAATCCAGTTGGGTTGTAGCCCAACAGATGTTTATTACACGAAATCTGTTAAAACTTTTATACTAGTCGCAAAATAAAATTGATTTAGCCGTTCACGCCAACATTTTTGTATTGAAACCAAGGTATACTTAAAACTTGTATTGCCGCAAACTTAAGAAATTGACTAAAGTGATTGGACCATTTAACTTAGATATCGCCTTACAAATTATATATAATGTAAAACATAAACATGGGCGTAAAACGGAATACAAACTTTACATATACACGTTTGTCATTACTAACTAAAACTCAAATGAACTAACAACGAATCAAATACATGTTAAGTATAGACTATAACACATGTTAGAAAGTATATAAATCGACACCTATACTTGTCATTTTAAAACTAAATCAAGCGATAATAATATCACTAGCGAAAACTATAAAATAAAATATTAGACGTGAACCTTACTTAAACTGATTTAACAAGATCACATGTTTTTCTAGATTTGTTATTCATAAACACGAGGCATAACTAATTATTAATAACAATATAAACCTAGTTCGTTTTTAATCAACCAAGTTTTGTTAAATTAATATTATATTACATTTCCTCAAAAACATTTAACTAGTAAATAATAAACGTCAATTACGCTAAGTTTTACTTCAAAAATCAACATAATCGGATATAACAACCAAACTACATAACCTTAATACAAATGTATATCACATCTCGATTAAATCCATTCGTGCTTTAAATTGTTCATGTTATTTCTTTCCAAACTCCGTCACTTAAGTTTCCTACAATACTCTCATTTCCACATACTGTACAATTAAGTCATTCGTAGAGCTAAACCTTACCATTTCTTAGGAAATCCCTTCGTAACCTCACTTGCTGCCACACAAGCGACAACAACAACATAAGCACTCTAAAATATTGGAATTAAAATTCTGAAAAGACTTAATTTATTACTTGAAACTAAGACATGGCTATTTAATCTAGGTTGCGTGTTGGTGCCATACATCCTTGCATTCACTGCATCCATCATTAAGGTTAGTTTATATCCCCTTTTTACTTATACTTGTTTATATGAATGGGGTGAGAAACATGCAAAACCAATTTTAGGGACCATTAATACTATTATTATCAAAATTATTGCGCAGTTAGCCTAAGCCTTGTTATGTCCCCTACTGCCCAAATTTCATGAACCTTTAATTCCCGACAGGAAGCGTGAATGTTATAAATAGATCTATTGGGAGTAATGTCCCCGTTCGGTTTGTCCGGATAGGCAAACGAGCGTATACCATATCAAAGCACAAGTGTCTGGGATAAACACTTGCCAGGGCCTTTTATGATTAACATGCTTCTGGAGCATGCAGACCTGTTATAGCTTCGGTTGCATGAACTTTGTGTTAGCGTAATAAAATATGGATGTGACATTTCTATGCTCACAAATAAAACTGTTGGTCCTAATATGTTATAACTGTTTTAACTTAAACACATGAACTCACCAGCTTTTTGCTGACTTTTAGCATGTTTTTCTCAGGTATCTAGATTTATGAAAGTGTGGCAAGGCTTGGTAAAGCGGCAGACTTATACTATTGGCCAAAGTGTTTTAACAGATGATTAAGACTTGTTTTTGAGGGACCATTAAACTTGTAAACAAACTTGAAACATAAAGATTGATATAATTGAATTAAACAAATGAATATGTTTTTTTTTTTATAAAGTGTGTAATTGGTTCTTCGTTACCTTGCGTTATGATTTCCATTTCAGTAGCACCCCATGATCCTCATGCTTCCGCAAATTCAGATTTTGGGGGTGTTACAGATTGGCATCAGAGCCTAGGTTATAGAGAACTAGGTACATATAAACCCTAAACTATAACCACCTCTTCAAAAATAAGTCCCTATGACCGCCGTTTGCCTTGCTTGCCATCATACTTGTTGATTACCTGTCTTAGTTGCATATTACTAATCATTTATATTTATTCAGTTGCATACATTGTAAATACCTTATACATACTTATATATATAAATTACACGAATTATCACAAGTAACTCCCATATACTTACACATATATATACCGTTTTGTCACAGACTATGCCTTCCCGCAACGCCACTCAAACTTCACCAGGCTTAAATGATTCCAGCATGCAGATGCTCCAAGATCATCATACATCAAACCCTAACACCATTGAGCCTACACCACCATCACATACTCATACTACATCAGCTACCCAAATTACTCCTACTATTCCTCGCCGTACTACACGCATAATCATACGCCCATCTACTAGACCATCATCTCACATTGCAGAGAGTACCCAAAATCCTGCTCATATTCTTTTATTATCTCCGTCCCGTTATAGGTCCTTATGCTCCCACATGGACACTCCTACTACCCCAAAATCACCACCACCCACCTCATCACCACCTTTACCTACCCACTCACCTCCACGTCAGAGGCTCAGAAGGAGCAATGACTCTTGTTCAGCAGAGGATGTTGGGCAGACATTAGCCGAGAGTACCCCTGCCGAGGGTACAGAGATTGATACTCATTTGGATTCGGGGATAGGGCAGAGAGCAGTTGTGCCCCGGATTAGCATAGTGCTGGAGACTGTTTCCTAGTGCTTTTGAGACTGGAGAGAGCTCAAGGAGAGTTCAGGATGAGACAGAGGGTAGCACAGAGATATCACATTCCTCACTTCCAGAAGCATCACCAGCAGCTACAGAGACCGACACTATCTCACAGATCCAGACCCAACTAGACTTACAGACTGACATACTAGGTCTTCACTCTGAGTTATTTGACAAGTTACATCCAGCCCGTTTCAAGTAGTATGATGATGACTTCAGCAGACTCTATGCTAGGACACACTCCAACAGTAGAGACATTCTTGACTTAGGTGACAGATCAGGTAGACTTAAGCAGACATAGGTGATAGCTCAAGAGGCAGCTCAGATGATGCATGGGAGGATGCTGATCCTCAAGGCTCAGGTTGTAGCATTATTAAGGGCTGATCAGGCCACACCGTGATGAAAACTTAGCATTAAGGACTCGCCTTGTTGAAGTCGAGGCACAGCTTGGGGAGTACGCTTATAGGTTCCGACACCTGGATAAGACTAGGAGCCAGTCTTAGTTATGATTAGTAGTGATTCACTTAACTGAGTAGTTCTCAGTCAGTGTAGGATCTTATTAGAGAGCTTGTAATTTTCAAACC
Source organism: Artemisia tridentata subsp. tridentata (assembly GCA_021014915.2). Classification (NCBI taxonomy): domain Eukaryota; kingdom Viridiplantae; phylum Streptophyta; class Magnoliopsida; order Asterales; family Asteraceae; genus Artemisia; species Artemisia tridentata. The sequence goes on along the minus strand of CP139503.1, from coordinate 193,934,396 downwards.
TTGTAATCAACTCTTAATCTATAACAAGCTCATTTTGTTATATATTTCCACTATTTATTTAACCTTTCCTTTCATAACCTACCGTGATGGTATCTTTTTATATGATGACTTTACCTCACCTTCCCAAAAACCTCACAATTACCCTTAGACAAATGACGTCTCTATTAAATTATAGACTATATTTTGTTATTAACCTGTAAATCGTTTTGTCCATTTCTTTTAGCCACAAAATTCCCAAAACCCCAAAATTTACATAACTACCACTTCACAAAATCCCCAAAATATGACCTTACTTGAAATCACCAATCATTTTATTATTAATCTACCAAATTACCCCACTCCTTACTCACAAATCAAACAACAAATTTTCCTACTGTCCCCCAAATAATAAACCATAATTTAGACGCCCCATAAAACTCCTCGAAAAATACTTCCCATTACCACCCTCATCAGCAAATAAATCCCTGTCGACTAAACTCAACACCCTTTCACCAAGCCTAAATCCTAGTTCAAGTGATACACAAGAAACAATGACCCCAAATTCTTGCCAAAAGGTAAATCGTCTACTTCCATCCCAAGGAAACCCAAAGGATTACATATAGTGGAAATATGAGAATTAGGCAACTGTGCTAGTAACAACAAGAACCAATTCAACCTAGATATCATAGAAGTTTGCCTTGCTCCCCCATTACGACCTAGTTCAATAGGAAACCCACAACTCCCGACCGTTGTCAGACAACCCCACCGATTAACATCTCATACTATCTCTTTCCAATCCTGACCCATTCCAACATCAATCTGACAAATCATTAAAATCGATAGCTACTAGGTATATTGTAACCCCTTAGGCGACTAGAACACATATTGACTCTATACCAAAAGTGTTAAAGGACCGCAACGATTATATTCAGACTCTTAAATCTTCCTCCTGTACAATACACTGCACATTTGAACGAACGATTGCTAGTAGCAATCAACATGGACCTACCAAAATAAAACTCGATGCGTCAGATAATCCACGTCCCACTAAGCCGACTGATTGACTGCTAGTGGCAGTCAACATCATCCTTTCAAAACTAAAATCTAGAACTACGAGACGTTACCCACAAAACTCAAAAACTTTGACAGTATCCCTATTATACACTGGACGTCACAAGGCTCTATCATAAACTTCCATGGGAGGAAAATCTGTCTGTAAGATTCATAAGATTCTCACCACAAACAAAGGACCCCTCAGCCAGAACGAACAATAAGTAAGCCACAAAACCCTTAAGAACCCGGAGACTTACTAGAATTGACTGGTGACCTAATAGAAACCCTAAAGCATCACGAAATGACCCGAACCTCTATCGTAGGAGTTGATTGTCTAGCCTTTCATTAAACCCTTAGGATGACAGACTGACCTAGGACAAGGAGTTTTATCAACACATTATTGATCACCAAAAACAAACCTCGGAAAACTAATCAAACGCCATCACCTAGACTATAGACATTGGCATGACATGCTTTAATGAAGTTCATCGAAATACGACTTATTATCTCTAGCCCTTAAAAACACAAGGCACTCTAGGAGTTCAGACTGTAAGACTACGACATTTACGGTAAGACTTAAATCCTAAGCGAAAACATTTAGGAGCCTTTAGATATTAAAGGATTTATCATACACAATTCTCGCTAGAAAATATACCTCAGCATAACGTCAGACCGATATATTTATTTCAAACCATTGGCCAAACAATTTAGGGCAGGATGCCTCTCGAACAAGACTTGAAGTAGAACGTATAACTAAGACCATAAGTTTTGCTTTACCCAACTAAGCAACCAAAGTATACTCTAGGATATTAGTAAGGATACAGACCTCATTTATACCTTCTTCTCCGATAGTTTTCCTTAAAAATATGCTCTTCCCAAAAATGTGCTTTATCAATTGTAAAACACATATGATCTCCTCTCTTTGTTTAGAAATCTCATTCATTCTCATCTTTATGGTATAGATGAATCCCACCGGAAGGACAGCCAATGTCGTTCACGACCAGCCTATTGTTGCCACTATCCCAGCTGCGAACGGAGCAAACCTGATTATCATAAATCCAGCCATGCTAGACATGTTAGTTAATCATCATGTGGAAGCAACCCTAGTCGCAGCAAAGGCCAACAACACGACTGCTGAGATCGGAAGCTCCAAACCTAAGGATGACAGCAACCACACTGGCACTTATCAGGAGTTTCGAAAGGCCATGTCTGGAAATCTTAATGGAACTGAAGGAACCATTGCTGTGATCAGATGGATGGAAAGGCTGGAGGCCATGTTCCAAGCATGTGGTTGTGTAAAGGAGGATAGGGTAAAGTATGCTTCACTCACCTTCACAGATGATGCTCAGACCTGGTGGAATAACCATATAAAGACCATAGGCATTAATGTTGTATATGCGATGCCATGAGAAAGTTTTAAAGAAATGGTGCGTAGGAAGTACTGCTCCTTGATGCGTGCGATGTGTCATTGCGGTTTAGCAGTATTAATGCCTACTCAAGTTTTAAATTTATATTTAGCCGAATTATCAATAACACACACACTTAACGAGCAGTATACCCGGTCAGTATGAATATAATGGTAAGTAGAGTGTCGATCACTAAGAGTGGAACGTATTATCTAGTTATTCTAATCAGTATTTTAATATATTAAGTTAGCTATACAACCTATTCTAACGCAATAGGGTTCAGCCTGAGAGACTGGCACGATTTGGTTGCAATTAAATAATAAACTAAACCAATAGGCACGAATCAGCGAATAGCACACACGTACACAGATAAATACTCGAGACAATAAGAGGGCTGTCCTGAAAGATAAGTAGTTTGTCACTTGTTTTATTGCTAGTTTTATATGAAGTGTATAGTTCGATGCAATGCACCGAGATTAAGTCCTTTCTCGTTGGTTCTAATCTTATCGGCGAGTAAACCCTTAATGATTACTTATGACTATCCTATTTATCTTTCTTCCTACTCTTCTACAGACGATAGAATGCATAGGCGATCTAATAAATAGGCGAGGGCAGAGGCATGGCGACCCGATCAACGCTCAGCTAGACACAGAGGTTATCAATGCACTAATAAAAGTCACCAAAGACATCAACATATAAACTTTAATTAATGAGAAAGCAGTTTTAAGGGAGTGCAATCTTTCCGTTGTCACATTACACAAGCCACCAATCTTGATGAATTAAAGTTTACTAACACAATAAAACAAAACTACTTAATGAATTAAATACATGCAGCACCTTCTTACAGCTCTTGTATCTTCGTTTGGGTGTGTCTTGTGCTGCCTTAATCAACTGAATTCGTCCTAGGTTTCTGTACTTCGGCCTTCTGTGTGTTGACTAAAAGCTTCGGAATTCGTCTGGTCTTGGGGTATTTATAGTTTCTGTCTGAGGGTAAGATGCGGCGCATCTAGTAAGTAGATGTGGCGCATTGACTTAACTTCGCGTGGGGTCCAAGATTATAATATTCAGGAATATTCGTACACCGCCAGAAGATGCGGCGTAACTCCATTCTAGGATGCGGCGCATGTCCTCTTGTAACTTGGATCGTATCTGGTGAAATATTGATAGTGATGCGGCGCATGTCATAAGTGAGATGCGGCGCATCTTGAGCAGAATAGTCTTGATCTTGTACATTTCGGCAGACTCTTAACTTCTTGCATGTTTTGCTCCATAATTAGTCCAAAATCGCCAAGTTTCACCAAATGCTTGTTTTTACCTGAGAATTACAAAAGTAAACGATTAAGTATCAATCCTCATACATAATATAATAAAACAAGTCAAATTAATAGGATAAATGATAGTAATAATATGTACTTATTTGAGTTCATCAAATATCCCCCCACTTGAACTTTACTTGTCCCCAAGTAAACCTTAGATTTAATCTTATGAAAATGTATCCTAAAAGATATTAGGATTTATTTTTATATTTAAGCATGTATTCATTTTTGCCATAATCACACAACTAAACACTTAACGAATTAGAAGTTAGATAAAATATTTCGATAAAAGCAAATCTAATCGTTTAACTGTCCAGTCGTGACGAATATTCTATCATAAGCTTGGCAAGTATACACATCTCCCCCACTAAAGCAAAGGAATAACAAGTCTAAAGCGGTAAAAAGGGTTTTGAGGTTTAAGGGTTAATTACTCTTCTTAATCACTATCGATCTCAAATTCCAGAAAAGGCGACAAAATCACAAATACATGATCGAATCCACGAACACGATACTTGCAATTGCTCAAATCCTTAACTCAAATAGGCTAAAGATAGGTCCAAACTTCACCAATAATAATATATCAAAAAGGGCGACAAAATCATAAATACATAGTCGAATCCACGACTACGATACTTAAGATTGCTCAAATCCCTAATCTCAATAAATCAAAGGTTTGGTTGGATAAAGAATAATAAAGGGTATGGATTATATTAGGGATATAAATTGGTGTAAAACGAAAAATAAACAAAACAAATAAATTAAAATCCTAAGTGTGGTTAATCACTATCTCAACCATCCCATGAATAAGACTCATATCATAGAATAACTCACGCTTTAACACTTGAAACACACGCTTTAGGTAGACACGAATTATACTCAACAAGATCTTAATCAAAGAATAAACCTTAGTTGGCGTTCCCATAACTGCCAACTCCCATTCAATCCATAGATATAATATAAAACAAATAGTGGTGATATCGACAACTTACTACAAAACTTTACATAAGTTGGTTAAATCAAACATCCAACTCTTCTTTTTTCTTTTTCTTTTCTATTTTTTTTTTTTTCGATTTTTTTTTTTTTTTTTTTTTTTTTTTTAACGGACATAAACATAGATGTGTAAAATTTCACCACATCACCAAAACAATAATTCTGGATAATTATTCCATACTTTTCATGACTTCAGAAATAACGGTAATAGTGAAAGTAGTAAACACACGAAAAATAAACTCAAAGATATACAATATTTACTTTCACTCCAATTGCATTGTGCAATTTCCCAACCTAACCATAGATAATGAATTACGCACGCGAACACAGGTAATGTAAGGAAACACACTTTGCCTAAAGCAATTAACCAACCACGGATTTTAATCTACAGGGTAGGCTAAGGTGTAAGGGTGTAACGAAACATTTTAACAAAGGTGTAAGAAACGAAAGGAATGGCTCTGAGTGTTTTTCTAGGGGTATCTTACTCTAAAAGTAAGAGTAACAAAGGTTTATACGGGGGTTAACTAACCAGTGTAGTTAGCTAATAACACATAACATATAAGGCTTTTTGGGTGTAATCCTAGAAATTTACCAATTTAGACAAGTCATTCCAATTATATAAATAATACTTATTATGGTGGTCTCGAATAGTATACAAGCCAAGTTCTAAAGTTTACAAGTCATCGGCACACTCATAGATTTGTGAATTTTGAAAAATCACAATTTTTGAAAATAACGTCATGTGTGCAGCTATGCAACTTAGACTTTAAACAAAAACATGCTAAAAAATTTAAATTTTGATATATTAAGCACATTTTAAGCATATTTTGAAAAGTTTAGGACAAGTAAGTGTTAAGTGTTCTAATTCTCCAATCCAATTAACAGATAATAACAATTCACTCCCCGGCAACGGCGCCAAAAACTTGATGCGTGCGATGTGTCGTTGCGGTTTAGCAGTATTAATGCCTACTCAAGTTTTAAATTTATATTTAGCCGACTTATCAATAACACACACACTTAACGAGCAATGTACCCGGTCAGTATGAATATAATGGTAAGTAGAGTGTCGATCACTAAGAGTGGAACGTATTATCTAGTTATTCTAATCAGTATTTTAATATATTAAGTTAGCTATACAACCTAATCTAACGCAAGGGGGTTCAGCCTGAGAGACTGACACGATTTGGTTGCAATTAAATAATAAACTAAACCAATAGGCACGAATCAGCAAGTAGCACACACGTACACAGATAAATACTCGAGACAATAAGAGGGCTGTCCTGATAGATAAGTAGTTTGTCACTTGTTTTATTGCTAGTTTTATATGAAGTGTATAGTTCGATGCAACGCACCGAGATTAAGTCCTTTCTCGTTGGTTCTAATCTTATCGGCGAGTAAACCCTTAATGATTACTTATGACTATCCTATTTATCTTTCTTCCTACTTTTCTACAGACCATAGAATGCATAGGCGATCTAATAAATAGGCGAGGGCAGAGGCATGGCGACCCGATCAACGCTCAGCTAGACACAGAGGTTATCAATGCACTAATAAAAGTCACCAAAGACATCAACATATAAACTTTAATTAATGAGAAAGCAGTTTTAAGGGAGTGCAATCTTTCCGTTGTCACATTACACAAGCCACCAATCTTGATGAATTAAAGTTTACTAACACAATAAAACAAAACTACTTAATGAATTAAACACATGCAGCACCTTCTTACAGCTCTTGTATCTTCGTTTGGGTGTGTCTTGTGCTGCCTATTCGACTGAATTCGGCCTTAGGTTTCTCTGGTCTTCGTACTTCGGATATATTATGTCACCTCGAAATTCGTCTGGTCTTGGGGTATTTATAGTTTCTGTCTGAGGGTAGGATGTTGCGCATCTAGTAAGTAGATGCGGCGCATTGACTTAACTTCGCGTGGGGTCCAAGATTAATATATTCAGGAATATTCGTACACCGCCAGAAGATGCGGCGTAACTCCATTCTAGGATGCGGCGCATGTCCTCTTGTATCTTGGATCGTATCTGGTGAAATATTGATAGTGATGCGGCGCATGTCATAAGAAAGATTCGGCGCATCTGGAGCAGAATAGTCTTGATCTTGTACATTTCGGTAGACTCTTAACTTCTTGCATGTTTTGCTCCATAATTGGTCCAAAATCGCCAAGTTTCACCAAATGCTTGTTTTTACCTGAGAATTACAAAAGTAGACGATTAAGTATCAATCCTCATACATAATATAATAAAACAAGTCAAATAATTAGGATAAATGATAGTAATAATATGTACTTATTTGAGTTCATCAAATATCCCCCCACTTGAACTTTACTTGTCCCCAAGTAAACCTTAGATTTAATCTTATGAAAATGTATCCTAAAAGATATTAGGATTTATTTTTATATTTAAGCATGTATTCGTTTTTGCCATAATCACACAACTAAACACTTAACGAATTAGAAGTAAAATAAAACAATTTGATAAAAGCAAATCTAATCGTTTAACTGTCCATTCGTGACGAATATTCTATCATAAGCTTGGCAAGTATACACATCTCCCCCACTAAAGCCAAGGAATTAACAAGTCTAAAGCGGTAAAAAAAGGTTTTTAGGCTTAAGGGTTAATTATTCTTAATCTCTATCGATCTCAAATTCCTGAAAAGGCGACAAAATCACAAATACATGATCGAATCCACGAACACGATACTTGCAATTGCTCAAATCCTTAACTCGAACAGGCTAAAGATAGGTCCAAACTTCACCAATAATAATATATCAAAAAGGGCGACTAAATCATAAATACATAGCCGAATCCACGACTACGATACTTAAGATTGCTCAAATCCCTAATCTCAATAAATCAAAGGTTTGGTTGGATAAAGAATAATAAAGGGTATGGATTATATTAGGGATATAAATTGGTGTAAAATGAAAAATAAACAAAACAGATAAATTAAAATCCTAAGTGTGGTTAATCACTATCCCAACCATCCCATGAATAAGACTCATATCATTGAATAACTCACGCTTTAACACTTGAAACACACGCTTTAGGTAGACACGAATTATACTCAACAAGATCTTAATCAAAGAATAAACCTTAGTTGGCGTTCCCATAACTGCCAACTCCCATTCAATCCATAGATATAATATACAACAACTAGTGGTGATATCGACCACTTAATACAAAACTTTACATAAGTTGGTTAAAACAAACATCCAACTTTTCTTTTTTCTTTTTCTTTTCAAAGATATACAATATTTACTTTCACTCCAATTGCATTGTGCAATTTCCCGACCTAACCAAAGATAATGAATTACGCACGCGAACACAGGTAATGTAAGGAAACACACTTTGCCTATAGCAATTAACCAACCACGGATTTTAATCTACAGGGTAGGCTAAGGTGTAAGGGTGTAACGAAACATTTTAACAAAGGTGTAAGAAACGAAAGGAATGGCTCTGAGTGTTTTTCTAGGGGTATCTTACTCTAAAAGTGAGAGTAACAAAGGTTTATACGGGGGTTAACTAACCAGTGTAGTTAGCTAATAACACATAACATATAAGGCTATTTGGGTGTAATCCTAGAAATTTACCAATTTAGACAAGTCATTCCAATTATATAAATAATACTTATTATGGTGGTCTCGAATAGTATTCAAGCCAAGTTCTAAAGTTTACAAGTCACCGGCACACTCATAGATTTGTGAGTTTTGAAAAATCACAATTTTTGAAAATAACGTCATGTGTGCAGCTATGCAACTTAGACTTTAAACAAAAACATGCTAAAAAATTTAAATTTTGATATATTAAGCACATTTTAAGCATATTTTGAAAAGTTTAGGACAAGTAAGTGTTAAGTGTTCTAATTCTCCAATCCCCCCACTTAAGTTAAACAACGTCCTCGTTGTTTGTATAAAAGGTTAAAAACTGGAAAATAAAAGAATTAGAACAGAAAAACTCCCCTGAGATTTGCTCGGTATGATCCTCCATTAGTATTAGAGCAAAAATCATCTTTCTTGTGGATTAGAACGTTTAAGCTTCATAATCGATGTATCCACAGGAAGTGCAGGAATCTATAATACCACCATGGCTTTAAAACACACCTAAGTTAAAAAAGGTTCAAACTTTGCATAACACATTAGTAGTTAGTTAAAAATAAAACTTAAAAATTAAAAATGAAAATCATCAGGTCAGTCGATGCGCCGTATCTTATGGAAGAAGATACGCCGTATCGAGCCTGGAATAAATACGGATCAGAATAGAAGATGCGTCGCATCCTTAACCAGGGATGCGCCGCATTAAAATAAACTGATAAAAAGTTTTAAAGTCGAAAATAAAAAATGCAGAAAAATAAAGATACGACCATTGCAGGAGATGCGTCGCATCTCATAATTGAGATGCGCCGTATCCTCTGCGGCCTGACTGACTCGACACAAAAACAGAAAATTAAAAGATAAATCCGGGTTGTCTCCCGGTAAGCACTTGTCTTTATTCCAGAGTCTTCAAGTTAGACTCACGTTCAGCTCATCAATATCGATCGTTGAAGGAGTCGGAAACATCGCGCTCCCTCATCGCCAATTCAGTAATATTGAACGTTCCTTGCTCGTCTTTAATTTCCACGCCGTTCTTCTTCAATATCTGTATAAACAAAGTTCTGTCCCTTTCGGGCAGAGATGACAAAATGATAGACGGGAAATTTTTATTATCATATAGGCATAAATAAGCAAGGTGGGGTGGTAGTTCAATAAACACATCATTATTCAAATTTGTTTTCCCAACTATTCTCCTACGTTTGTTAATTACTACATAGTCATACCACTCATCATCAGAATCATTAACAACATCGCGTCTAAGTTCGGTAGGTACATTAAGGTCAACAAATTCCTCAAAGTTCTCATGATTAGGATTAGTTGAGTTGTTTTGAATCAATGTTTCCCCCATAAGCCTAGCTTCAAGATCGAGGTCCATACACTCTCTTAATCCTAGCACATAGACACCTCTAATTATGCTTTTAACAGGATCTTGGCACTTATAGACTAGTTTATTATTCCCTACCCTTAATGAGATTTTTCTTTAAACACATCAATTTTAGCATGGGCAGTAGACAAGAAAGGTCTTCCAAGGATTAAAGGAATCTTAACATCCTCGGGCATATCTAATATAACAAAGTCTACAGGGAAAATAAACTTCTCAATCTTAACTAGCACATTATTAGCAATCCCTTCAGGTCGTTTTACCGTTTTATCAGCCAATTCAATAAGTAACTTAGTTGGTGCTAATTTTCCTAGTCCTAGGGTAGTGAATGTCTTAAGAGGCATAACACTAACACTAGCTCCTAAGTCAGCTAACACATTATTGAAAGATATAGTATTAATTGAACAAGGCAAAGTAAAACTCCCTGGGTCTTTTTCTTTATGAGGCAAGGCATGTAAGTCGGTTGCAGAGCTCTCTTCTTTCATTGCAGCCTTGATCTCCTCTTCAATCTTTGTCTTTTCTTTTAGCAGTCTCCTTAAACTGATTGAAGAATTAAAGAAAAATTCGGGTCTTGCACCATCATTACCATTCATCAGTCTTCTAGGAAAAGGAATGTTAGGAGTGACTTCTTCAGTGGTGCTTATGGCCTTGACATGATCTCTTGGGTTGGTTTCGGTTGAGCTAGGTAAACTTCCGTATCCCCTTTCTTGAAGAACTTTGCTCATTTGACCAATTTGTTGTTCCAATGCTTTGATCGAAGCTCCTTGATTTCTTGTAGTAGTGTCCGTTGAAGCTCGGATTTCTTTGATCATAGCAGTATTCTCTTCATGTCTTTTAGCAGCATCGGCCATAATTTGCTTTAGAGTGTCATCTAAAGTCTGCCTCCTTTCTTGATAAGCGGGATTGAAGTTGTTCTTTTGATAGAATCCCGGGGTAGCTTCCCTAAATCTTCCTGAAGGTCGGAATGGTTGTCCAAATTGGGTGTAATATGCTTCTTCAAACGTCTCACTTTCATTCTTATTCGGGCAATCCTTAGTGTAGTGAGGTCCTTCGCACTTTTCACATCCAACTTGGGCAGCATACACTCTTTCATCACGCTTCTTCATCTCTCTACTAATTTTATCCAATTGAGCTTGAATAGCAGCAATCCCGTCAAAATTAGTGCTGCTCTTAGATCTAGTAGAGGTCCCATCGTGCCATTTTTGAGAATGATCAGCAGCATCTTGGATTGCTTTCCTAGCATTGGTTGCACTCATTTGAGGCACAGCTCCCTTAGCGTCCAAGATTTGTCTAGTTGGCACGTCCAATCCTTGATAAAACAATATTATCTCCTGCATAGGGGTTAGATAGTGTTGAGGACATTTTACCAGTAAATCTTTAAATCTTTCCCAAGCTTGATAAAGAGTTTCATCAGGCTCTTGCTTGAAACTGTTGATAGCCTCCATCTTTTTAGCAGTCCTAGCAGGTGGACAATATCTCTTCAGGAATTTGCTCTTCAAACCTTCCCATGTAGTGATTGAACTAGCAGGTTCATTCCTTAGCCACTTGTTAGCAGCTCCTTTTAGTGAGAGTGGAAAGATTCTTAGCATGATTTGATCGTCAGTGACTCCTTCCGAAGTAAACAAATCCGCAATCTCGAGGACCTTTTCAACATGCTCATTAGCATCCTCATGTTCCGATCCACTGAAAGCATTCTCTCTTAGCTCCTTGAGAAACTGACCTTTCAATTCAAACTTTGACTTATCATCAAACTTTGGTCTAGCAACTCCTGAAGTGTAATCAGCACGGGTTTTGTTCATGTATTCCTCCATAGTTGTGTTTTCGCCCATTGTTTCTGTTTCTTCTTCCTCTTTCTCTTCAGAAAAATAATCAAGCTCGAATGAACTTGAAGTATCAAAGCTTTTTGTGTTGAAAAGCCTTTTAAGCGAATGAAAGACTCGTTCAGGATCTTCGAAAGGTTGAATTAAGTTCTTCGTAGAACTCCTGGTCATGCACTTCCTGAAATCAACACAAAAATATCAGTAGGGTATGCTCGAGAAAGTAATATATCAGAAAATTAACAACGAAAACGGAATACGAAAAATTAAAGTTACTGATATCTGCAGACGATGCGCCGTATCCAAAAAGATGGATATGCCGTATCTTATAATCGTTAAAATTTAATCAGACTTTATTCAGAAAATAGATACGCCGCTTAGAAATTAGAATGCACCGTATCTGTTTTAATTACCAAAAATCGATATTTTATAAAATTAAATGCGTCGTATTAACAAAAGTTAATGCGCCGTATCTTCGTTACGTTTCAAAATACGAGATTTTTGATTCAGAAGATACGCCGTATCGATAAAAATCGATACGCCGTATCTGTTTAATAATTCGAAATATGTTTTTAATTTAAAATAATAGATACGCCGTATCTGCAAAAGCAGATGCGTCGTATGGCGTTAACGTTTAGAAATTTTTTTTTATCAAAAACAGATACGCCGTATCTTGGGGAAAAGATGCGTCGTATCGAATTAATTAAACGCGTTGTATTTTATAAAAATTAAACGCAATACGCCGTATCTGAGAGATCAGATGCGCCGTATCGTTCGATTTGGCTCAGTACAACGATAGCAGAACACAAAAAATACGAAAAATTAAAAACAAATAAAACACACGAAAATAAACACAAATAAAAGCAAACAAATAACACACAAAAACAGAAAATATGCAAAATATTACAATGAATGCAAATTAATCTAATACACAACAGAATTAGCGGTTAGATTAAAAATTAAAAACCTAATTAAAATACTAATCAAATTAACAGATAATAACAATTCACTCCCCGGCAGCGGCGCCAAAAACTTGATGCGTGCGATGTGTCGTTGCGGTTTAGCAGTATTAATGCCTACTCAAGTTTTAAATTTATATTTAGCCGACTTATCAATAACACACACACTTAACGAGCAGTGTACCCGGTCAGTATGAATATAATGGTAAGTAGAGTGTCGATCACTAAGAGTGGAACGTATTATCTAGTTATTCTAATCAGTATTTTAATATATTAAGTTAGCTATACAACCTATTCTAACGCAAGGGGGTTCAGCCTGAGAGACTGGCACGATTTGGTTGCAATTAAATAATAAACTAAACCAATAGGCACGAATCAGCGAATAGCACACACGTACACAGATAAATACTCGAGACAATAAGAGGGCTGTCCTGATAGATAAGTAGTTTGTCACTTGTTTTATTGCTAGTTTTATATGAAGTGTATAGTTCGATGCAACGCACCGAGATTAAGTCCTTTCTCGTTGGTTCTAATCTTATCGGCGAGTAAACCCTTAATGATTACTTATGACTATCCTATTTATCTTTCTTCCTACTTTTCTACAGACCATAGAATGCATAGGCGATCTAATAAATAGGCGAGGGCAGAGGCATGGCGACCCGATCAACGCTCAGCTAGACACAGAGGTTATCAATGCACTAATAAAAGTCACCAAAGACATCAACATATAAACTTTAATTAATGAGAAAGCAGTTTTAAGGGAGTGCAATCTTTCCATTGTCACATTACACAAGCCACCAATCTTGATGAATTAAAGTTTACTAACACAATAAAACAAAACTACTTAATGAATTAAACACATGCAGCACCTTCTTACAGCTCTTGTATCTTCGTTTGGGTGTGTCTTGTGCTGCCTTAATCGACTGAATTCGTCCTAGGTTTCTGTACTTTGGCCTTCTGTGTGTTGAATAAAAGCTTCGGAATTCGTCTGGTCTTGGGGTATTTATAGTTTCTGTCTGAGGGTAAGATGCGGCGCATCTAGTAAGTAGATGCGGCGCATTGACTTAACTTCGCGTGGGGTCCAAGATTATAATATTCAGGAATATTCGTACACCGCCAGAAGATGCGGCGTAACTGCATTCTAGGATGCGGCGCATGTCCTCTTGTATCTTGGATCGTATCTGGTGAAATATTGATAGTGATGCGGCGCATGTCATAAGTGAGATGCGGCGCATCTGGAGCAGAATAGTCTTGATCTTGTACATTTCGGTAGACTCTTAACTTCTTGCATGTTTTGCTCCATAATTAGTCCAAAATTGCCAAGTTTCACCAAATGCTTGTTTTTACCTGAGAATTACAAAAGTAAACGATTAAGTATCAATCCTCATACATAATATAATAAAACAAGTCAAATTAATAGGATAAATGATAGTAATAATATGTACTTATTTGAGTTCATCACTCCTACAGTGAAATCAAAAGAATAGAGGAAAAATATTGGAACCCCAAGGTGCGGGGTGCCAGTGCTGCTGCACGCCATCAAGGAAAGACACCAATGAGCCCTGAGATGATCCAGATAGAAGCTAGGCTACGGGAGAGGTACTTAGGAGGATTTCCCCCATTCCAAGGGGAAAATGACAGTGCCTCTAAAACCCCTAAACTCCAAGGGCCCACAAGCCAATGGGATCAACAAGTGTTAAAAAAGAGGGTGATAACAAAAGGAAACAGGAAGACCACCCCAAGAATCGCAGTAATGCTAGTCCCAGCAAGCGACCAGAAATGGCTACAACCCCTACTGCAGGCACCAGCATGAAGAAAGGATATGCTTGAAACCTACCTAAGTGTGATGTGTGCCCATTTCATCATCATGGACCTTGTCCCATGTGGTGTGGAAATTGCGGGAGAATCGGCCATCGAACTAAGAATTGTGAAGCATTCACTCATGTGATTGACTCAAAGTTTGCTGCCGCCTGCTTGGGGTGTGGAAGGATTGGGCAGTACAGAGATAATTGCCCAGAGCTGAAAAGTGGAAGGGTCGGCCAGGACCCAAATGGCATGATGAGTGGAAATGCAGCTTGGAACCTTTTCTTCGCATAACCACATCCACATCTAGTTTCTCTTAGGTCGTATTTCCTCGAATAATTGTACTTCTTAAAAGACATGTTGTAATGTTGTTTGTACGAACCTCTCTGTGGTGAATTTCCTTAACTTTTGAGATTAAGATATTATGATGACTCTTTTCCTATCTCCATCACTTTTGAGACTTGTTCATTAACTAGTACACTTATGATAACTTGTTGTGATTCCGAACCAATAGAAACCAAATATCATGGTAACTAAACCCGGCATCGCATCATCAGTCCTCAACTAAGTATAGCCTGATCACCTATGTTTAGTTCAGGGAGGATCATGCCATGATGGGAATAGTCATCGTGAAAGACTTCGGCACTCTAGAACTTTCACTACATATCTCGACCATCGAAGTTCAACCGTCTCTCACCAAGCCCAGAATTCACATGGAAATGTGAAAAGTAGAACCAAAACCCTAGAACCTTCAAACCCCCAACCCCGTCGGGTATTTCTAAGTGAAAACCGAGGACGGTTTTCGTTCCTAAGACAGGGAGGATGTAACAAATGGTAAATTTCCCCTAAATATTAAATTTATAACAGTCCATTTATTATGACTAAATCACCAGATTAGGCATTTATATCATTATCACGGAAAACAGACCTGCACACCGTGTCACCCGGAAATCTCACCGAGAACAGTGAAATTTTCCCATCTCACACTTTACCCACTTTAATGTAGTAAAAACGAGAGGTTATCTCAGTTTTACTCAGAAAGGCACCACACGCGTACCAATGTCTAAACAGTAATAAGTTTAAAACTCAGAAAATTATTGTGAATTCATAAAACTCAAAATACATTCAAGTATTATATAAACATCTCTAAAAATCCGATCTTCCATATTTATGACGGTTCCGGGAAGGACCCGAGTTTAACTCAGTTCAGCGAGACGCGGGTATGATAATACTCACTCCTTAATTAAATCTATCTTTATACTTAAAATAAAACATTACCCACTCACACATATATCAAAGAATCTGACATCTTCTTTAACCTCTACACTAGGTTTTCTATCTTTTTTGTCCGCCCCTCATTCTCCCCATAAACCGATTAGATCCATCACCATCTCCCTCCCTGTTATCTCCTTCTTTTTGACCTACACCCTCTCGTCATTTCACTAACCTCAAAATATCCCAAGTCAAACCTAGAAGGTTGCAATAGAAGTAGAAAGAACACCCAAGTGGAATCCGAAAGAAACCATGGAGTCATCCTCCATAATCGTCCTTTTAAACTGATATTTCAAGAGAGATCGAACCACATCTCAACAAATTCACATAAAGGATTTGAGAATCACTCAAGGAAGAACAAGGGTTTGTGGTGATTGTGGTTCGGTTTAGAATACTTGGGTTTTCGGATTTGAGTTTCATTCGAGTTCATCATACCTCAAAATCATTGTAAGGATTGAGTTTATATTCGAATTCTTTTCAAATCCATTTATTCTAGATCTTAATGATTATCTTAGGCCGAATAAAAGTTAATTTAAGTGTTGATTTTTTTTAGTTTTCGGCTAATAAGTTTGTCCAGAAGTGATGATCCTTGTGATAGAAATTCTTGTTAGATGTTTTTGTTATTATAATAGTGTGGCGTAGGATGTTATAACTCGACATTAGGTTCATATCTTGTGGTCGTTGTGGCTATATTTGTGATTCAAATGACTCTAGGAGTCCATGGGATTCGCGTATTGAAATTAGTTTAGTGGTAATAGATGATAAGATTGAGTAATAAAACCGTTTGGAATGATGTATTCTTGTTAGGTTAGTGTTAGTAATTCGAATGAACACTATGTCCATCCTTAACCGAATGAGAACCACCCCAAAACAAGGTGTTTTGGTGGTGATCTTAGGCTGAAGAACCACCCTACGCAGGGGAGGTATTGGTCGAGTTCTTGTCGAACTAGATACACCCAGGCAGCCACCATGTAGGTAAGCTAGCCGTGGGATTGAAGGGTCAATGAAAGCAACAAGGATTGCTTCACAACTCATCCCATACCCACCCTTTTTGAGCCTGAATATGGGAGACGAGAACCAAGGGAGATAGTCTTGGTTCGAGTCTTTAACATGCCCCCTTAAACCCAAGAACAAACCTCAACTTGGGGTAGAACCTCTTGCTCCAAAACAGACCCGCAAGGGTTGATAACACTCGAATATATTACTTCTTTTAACGGATATATTTAGGCACAATATTAGTTGCACGAGAGTGCTTGTTGTCAAGGAATAATTCTCCTTAGGAATAGTTATTTTCCGTGTCAAAGTGTGAAGTTAAGGCCAAGACTAAGACCACTTGCAACCCATAAACTCCTAAACCTTGGTGTTGAGTAGTACTCAACCCAAGGATTAAGCAAGACGTGAGCTTCCAAGTCCCTTGTGATGTCGAATAAAAGATCATTAATTTCCCAGGAAGAAACACACACCAAGTCTATTAAGACTTGAAAGTGTTGTGTTGCGTCTTTTTGTACCAAGCCAAACCCAAAGATAAAGCCCACTTAGGACTCAATTCCAAGCCCAACTAAAATACCATGTTCTAGTCTTTGATGTATTCTGCGAGTAGTAGTTGTGGCCCACCAGGCCCAACTTGACTACTGGTAAACGATCCAGTCCAACCAAATACCGAGTATTTTCCCCCTCCTCTAATCCAGTTGGGTTGTAGCCCAACAGATGTTTATTACACGAAATCTGTTAAAACTTTTATACTAGTCGCAAAATAAAATTGATTTAGCCGTTCACGCCAACATTTTTGTATTGAAACCAAGGTATACTTAAAACTTGTATTGCCGCAAACTTAAGAAATTGACTAAAGTGATTGGACCATTTAACTTAGATATCGCCTTACAAATTATATATAATGTAAAACATAAACATGGGCGTAAAACGGAATACAAACTTTACATATACACGTTTGTCATTACTAACTAAAACTCAAATGAACTAACAACGAATCAAATACATGTTAAGTATAGACTATAACACATGTTAGAAAGTATATAAATCGACACCTATACTTGTCATTTTAAAACTAAATCAAGCGATAATAATGTCACTAGCGAAAACTACAAAATAAAATATTAGACGTGAACCTTACTTAAACTAATTTAACGAGATCAAATGTTTTTCTAGATTTGTAATTCATAAACATGAGGCATAACTAATTATTAATAACAATATAAACCTAGTTCATTTTTAATCAACCAAGTTTTGTTAAATTAATTTTATATTACATTTCCTCAAAAACATTTAACTAGAAAATAATAAACGTCACTTACGCTAAGTTTCACTTCAAAAAGCAACATAATCGGATATAACAACCAAACTACATAACCTTAATATAAATATATATCACATCTCGATTAAATCCATTCGTGCTTTAAATTGTTCATTTTATTTCTTTCCAAACTCCGTCACTTAAGTTTCCTACAATACTCTCGTTTCCTCATACCGTACAATTAAGTCATTCGTAGAGCTAAACCTTACCATTTCTTAGGAAATCCCTTCGTAACCTCACTTGCTGCCACACAAGTGACAACAACAGCATAAGCACTCTAAAATATTGGAATTAAAATTCTAAAAAGACTTAATTAATTACTTGAAACTAAGACATGGCTATTTAATCTAGGTTGCGTGTTGGTGCCATACATCCTTGCATTAACTGCATCCATCATTAAGGTGAGTTTATAGCCCCTTTTTACTTATACTTGTTTATATGAATGGGGTGAGAAACATGCAAAACCAATTTTAGGGACCATTAATACTATTATTATCAAAGTTATTGCGCAGTTAGCCTAAGCCTTGTTATGTCTCCTACTGCTCGAATTTCATGAACCGTTAATTCCCGACACGAAGCGTGAATGTTATAAATAGATCTATTGGGATTAACAACCCCGTTCGGTTTGACCGGATAGGCAAACGAGCGTATACCATATCAAAGTACAAGTGTCTGGGACAAACACTTGCCAGGGCCTTTTATGATTAACATGCTTCTGGAGCATGCAGACCTGTTATAGCTTCGGTTGCATGAACTTAGTGCTAGCGTAATAAAATATAGATGTGACATTTCTATTCTCACAAATAAAACTGTTGGTCCTAATATGTTATAATTGTTTTAACTTAAACCTATGAACTCACCAGCTTTTTGCTGACTTTTAGCATGTTTTTCTCAGGTATCTAGATTTACGAAAGTGTGGCAAGGCTTGGCAAAGCGGCAGACTTATACTATTGGCCAAAGTGTTTTAACAGATGATTAAGACTTGTTTTTGAGGGACCATTAACCTTGTAAACAAACTTGAAACATAAAGATTGATATAATTGAATTAAACAAATGAATATGTTTTTTTTATAAAGTGTGTAATTGGTTCTTCGTTACCTCGCGTTATGATTTCCATTTCAGTAGCACCCCATGATCCTAATACTTCCGCAAAGTCAGATTTTGGGGGTGTTACAGATTGGCATCAGAGCCTAGGTTATAGAGAACTAGGTACATATAAACCCTAAACTATAACAACTTTTTCAAAAACAAGTCCCTATGACTGCCGTTTTCCTTGCTTGCCATCATACTTGTTGATTACCTGTCTTAGTTGCATATTACTAATCATTGATATTTATTCAGTTGCATACATTGTAAATACCTTATACATACTTATATATATAAATTACACGAATTATCACAAGTAACTCCCATATACTTACACATATATATACCGTTTTGTCACAGACTATGCCTTCCCGCAACACCACTCAAACTTCACCAGGATTAAATGATTCCAGCATGCAAATGCTCCAAGATCATCATACATCAAACCCTAACACCATTGAGCCTACACCACCATCACATACTCATACTACATCAGCTATCCAAATTACTCCTACTATTCCTCGCTGTACTACACGCATAATCATACGCCCATCTACTAGACCATTATCTCACACTGCAGAGAGTACCCAAAACCCTGTGTATAAAAATAATATGAAAGGAAAGATTTTTTAAAGAAAATCAAATTTTTAGTTAATTATAAACGGTCGTTAGTATAAAGGACTAACAGTGCAATATAAAATAAACGGTCGTTAACTTAACCGGTTTCAACAGGTCAAGCAGGTCACCGGTACACGCAATAGCACGAATTAAAAAGGTTGGTGTCAAGTTGAGAAAAAAAAAGTACGCAACATACAATGACAAAAAGTCGCAAGTATAATGCCTTTTTATGCAAATAACCCAATATTTTATCATGTATGTGCTAGATAAATAATGAGGAAACTTATGATATGTGTAGACGACAATCTATAAAATGAGTGGTTGATCCGCTCGGAAAGTACGTAAAAATAATATCGGATACGCGTGAGACGCGGGGATCAACAAGCCAACCCTTTAGGAAAAAGGTTAACGTGCAAAACCCGTGAATACGATATGAGATACCGGGCAACTGTTACCCTGGTCGTTTCCCGACGAGGTGTGAATCAAGGATTTCGTGTAAGGTTTGGAATTAAAGTGCCTGAAAGATGGAATTTGGATTTTTGTGTTTTTTAATTCTAATTAAGTTATGTAAAATGAGTAAACAAAAAAAATAAAACAAATAACGAAATTAACCTAAAAACGTTAACCGGGAATTTTAAAAACGAGCTTAAAAACCAAAATCTTTAAAAATTAACCCTACGGATGCAAATATAATTTTCCTAAGTTCTAATTAATAAAAGAAAATTTAAAAAAAAAATAATTATATTTTTTTGACTTTTATTTTATTTTCTATGAATTAAAAACTAAATTATACTAATTAAATATTAAAAATATTAAAACTATTGAGAAAATTATGAAATTTTTACAGAAACTTTTTATTATTATAAGAAGGATAACAAAATTAAAATGGGACAAAAAGCAATATTGGAT
This sequence comes from Artemisia tridentata subsp. tridentata, assembly GCA_021014915.2. Classification (NCBI taxonomy): domain Eukaryota; kingdom Viridiplantae; phylum Streptophyta; class Magnoliopsida; order Asterales; family Asteraceae; genus Artemisia; species Artemisia tridentata. The sequence goes on along the minus strand of CP139503.1, from coordinate 193,913,898 downwards.
AAGCTAGAATAAGCTGAGCAGTTTTAATAAGCTAAAAGAAAAAGAAATGTATAAGAATTTAAAGTGCCACAACCTAACCAGAAAAGACCCAAGGGCAACTGGTTAGGCTGTATGCGTGTGAGGTTCTGAGCAAGAGGTCCCAGGTTCGAAACAGGTGCACCTCTTTTTGAAAAACTTTTTTTTTTCTTTTTAAAAACTTAATAAGCATTACTAAGTAAGCTAATTTTACAAAAACAACTATTTTAAAAAACTTGAGATAAGCTCAGAACTAGCTACTGAATAATCAGATTAATAGGAGAATTGAAATGCAAAAAAAAACTAAGACTAGTATCTAATGAGCACATCAGCTATAAAATCCAAAGAGAAACAGGATTAAGTACAAATAATCTAAACAAAACACTTCCTAAATAAGCACTAGAATCAGAATAAGCCACTTCCAAAAGACAAAAAATACTGAATCAAAACTGAGCACTTAGGGAACTGATATGCAGGGTATAAACAGGCCAAATGGAGACTTTTGAGCTTATTTTAAAGCTCAAATAAGCTAAACTAAGGACTGAAGCTATGGAATAAGCATAAAACTATAAACAAACAACTAAGAACTTGAAGATTAAGCACTGATTCAAACAAATAAGCACATGAAAAGGGCTAAGAAACTGAGCTCAGGACAGAATGGGGAAATTAACTACTGACTGTGCAGACTTGGTTTTTAAGAGCAAAACTATTTAGATCTTCATGAAATGCTTTTGACTCTCAAAGATCAACGCAACACATTACTTTAAACATAAAATTGACAAAAACAAGGTGCCTCAACTGCTTATCTCAATGATAAGCAGTCATGGCAGTGGTGTCCTTAGAAACTAGGCAATTCATCATAGGTGAGCAAAACCTTTCAAATCAGCTTATCACAACCTAATTTCCACCTATCTAAGTTAAATTATGCTTGATCAAACTTCCCTAGAAGGCAAATGAACAGTAAATACCACATTTTGCCCATAATAAGCCCTTATGCCAAACACTCCATATTGGGCCTGTTTTGGCTTAAAAAGCTATAAAGGCTGATCTAGACCAAACTTTTGAAAGGCAAATGTTCAATAGGCTAATCTAAGGAATAAAAAGCAGAATTGGAATGAAAATAAGCACTCTTAATAAGCTATGACTAAAAAGCTATTTTTTTGGCATTTTTGAGATTTTTAATAAAACTAAAGCAAATGGAGATTTATCAAGTTCTAACTATCTAAGAAGTATTAAATAGCAATAATGAGGACAATTAAGCAGAAATTAATCTAATAAGCAGGAATAAGTACATGAATAGTAGATATAGAAAAATTTAGAGAAAAAGCTTACAAAGGATTTTTGCTTAAAACAGAATGTTCTGATAGCCTACAAGCTTCAACTTGTCAAAAACAAGCTAGAAACCCCCAATAGCTTATCCATACCAGCTTATCTTCCTTAATGAGCTTATTTTGGCTTATGGTTGACTTTTGTTGACCTTATTTATTTTTTTGAGATTAAAACAGGAATTAACCAATAACAAATTTGCAAAAGCTATATTAAGCCTAAATGAGCTTATTAGAACAGTATTTAAGCCTAAAACAGATAACTTAAATATAATGAAAAATTAAAGGAAATTCTGAAACAACATGAATTAAATTGAAAACTGATTTTTAATTTAAAGAAATGTGAAATACAATACTGAATTACATGATACAATTCAAAGATAATAAAACTCAATAAGCTTTAAAACAATAACATGGATTGAAATTCGACACTAATTAACTATTCTACTCTACTGCCTAACTAATTAACTAACTCCCTTTTTAGGCTTACAACAGTTCTTATTTATACTAAAATAATTAGGGTTTCTTCTTCTGTGCTTCTTCTGGATCCAATATCAACCCTTGGATTAACTTGGCAACATCTCAGCCTTTGATTTGTTCCTTGGCGCCCTTTTATGACTTGGATAGCCAGGTAGTGGTTGACTTGTGAGGATGTTGGGCATGGGGGGAAAGTAGGGTGGCCTGGAGAGTGAGCAGAGGGGACATGGCAGTGAAAAGCTGGGTTAGCTTTTGGCTATGGCGGGAAAGGGGAAATGGGTTGACTTTTGTGATTTGACCTGAGTTTATTAAATAAAAAGGTTGGGTTTGGTTAACTGGATTTTTGATGTTGGGCTGGGTTTTATGATTAGGGAAAAATGGGTTTAGTTTATTTGTTTTGGGTTTGTAGTGATTAAATGGGATTTGGTTTAGTGTAATTTAAATGGGCTAACTTGGCCCACTAAATTGGGTTTGTTTCTCCATTCTCATTCCAAGGGTAAACCCCGGGGTTGACTTTGACTTCGTCTTCACTTGATCAAATGCACCAATATTATCGAGACGATCCAAAAATGACCGTTTTCGCTCTGTTTTCAATCCTTTGTACCTGAAATACATAAAAACACAAACCAAGGATATCTGCAGTATAAATTGGTATGTTTGGCCGTTTTTAGTTATTTGTATGTATTATATGGGCATTTTTGCAATCCGATCATATAAAGTAATGAAAGGACCAAAAGAATACCAAGGATGCCCCGTTTTGACTTTTTATTCAATGCAAGAAATTTAAACTAGAACAAAAATAGATAACATGCTTGATTTTCAAAAATGGCATCATGGAACGGGATTCACACAAAATGGGTGTCTCTAGGGAATTGTATCGTCATCCTCTTTTTTATACTCCCAACTAAGCCTAAACTCAATGTGCAAATGTTTTTGTAAAATGCTAACACTACTTATACTAATAATCTATGTAAGCCGAAACTTAACTTTTCACTCCCACAATTATTCAAGAAGTTAGGTGAGTGTGCTCATTTTCAAAATTTTGAACGCAAAAACGACATTTGTTATGCTATGTTACTTGTTTAAGTCAAATACTAATTTACCGGGAACCTCGAAAATCTAAAGATCAAAAAGGGCCTTTTCCATGTAGCGGCTTTCTTCTCGGCACATCCCAAACCAGTTGGTTTTAGGTGACCAGGCTTTTGACACCCCATAGAGAATAGTACCGGAATCAGCGGGATTTTGATTTTCAAGATTTTGGATATTCCCACTAAGTTAGTATTAAATACTTAAATAAATAGCAACAAACGATTATTTAGAGATTAGAGACTCAAAGGTGAGATCACTCCATGTAACGGCTTTCTTCTCGGCACATCCCAAACCAGTTGGTTTTAGGTGACCAGGCTTTTGACACCTCACAGAGAATAGTACCGAAGCTTTCGGGGTATTTGAAATCAACAATCTACCAAATTACCATTTAACCTTTATGACAAAAATGACGAATACTAGTTCAACTTCCGATATAAATTTAAAAAAAAGCAAGTTTCCTACATTTATTAACCAACATATACATCTTTACTTTTGCAACATCATGACTTATTTCATTTTGCAATATCATTCCATTTTCTTATTTTGCAATATCATTCCATTTTTCCATTTTTTTTCTTTTTCATTTTTTTTTTTTTTTTTTTTTTTTTTTTTTTTGGAAAGTATGCTCTCTCAAAAATTTAAATAAAAGTTGAACTCGGACTCTATATCAAAATTGTATAAAAATTTGTTTTGAATAACAAAATGATTTTAACATTCAAAAGTTTGAAAACAGCACATATTTTAGTCAGATTAAGAGCTTCTGGGAGGAAAAGCCATAGATTACTTATATAAGCTCTAAAGAGAATCAACTACTCTACGCTTAGCATTTTCATTTGCACAAAATCGTAAAACCTTAGTCTAATCGTTAAGGAAGCAGCCAGATCAACACTCTGGCAGAGTCGGGATTCCCCTTGTTCTAACCTAATCAAGACTAAACACTTTTTTTTTATGTGCAAAGCACTTCTTTTTCATGCGATTTCTTATTTAAAAACGAAAAAAATTTAAATTTTGGTCAAAAACGGGGGTACTAGGGCACCAGAAGGTACACATGTGATCAAATTCGCCAGAATTCCCTCCCACACTTAGAATTGAATATTGCCCTCAATATTCAAATTACCGGCTATTATGCCGACACTTAGAACGTAAAAAGGTAACATACTAGCCAAGTGTGGGAACGAAATCTTTTTTCACAAACAGGATTAATAAGATATCCCTAGATAATCGTTAGCAAAAAGATCGGATATTGGACGGCTGGATTGAAAACAGGCGCATCAATCATCACGATCTAAGGGAAACCTGAAAATAAGAGCAAACAACACACAAAAACAAAGTACAATAGATGAATTCCCCCACACTTAGTGTTAGAAAATAGAAAGAAATCAGAAACATGGGTTGTCACCCATGTAGTGAAAATGATTTTGTTAACCGAGTCACTAGCTTGACTCGACCCCGAATTCATTGGTCCATGGGGAAGCAAGTGGAAGAGAAAATCTTCGTCGGACTTTCATTCAAGATGTTTGGATAATCATTGAATTTTAATGAAAGTTCCACACCGATGAGATACACCCGGCTCAAAAGAATGATAAATTGAGATGCCGGGGTCAAAAATTGTGTCTTCACTCCCAAAGGAGTAAAGGAAAGGACAAGTCACCGTATAGGTGAAGAAAGGTAGAAAAACTCGAACGACATATGTGAAGTCAATATAATGGCGATCCTCAAAGGGAAATGTCACATATGTCGGAGAAAGAATGTCCTTTTGAATCTCGGGATTAAGAATTGAGGTCATATCATCAAGTTTAGAAATAATAGAGTCCTTGACCTCATCGTTCTCTAACACTTCATCAAAAAGAGGATTTACGTTGCTAGAAAAGTACTCGTCATCAAATTCAAAAAGAGAGTTCGAATAGACTTTGATACTTTCATTTGGAACGTCCTCATCAGAAAGTGATTCGTCATCACTAGAGGAAAAATCATCGTTGGATATATCCTCAGACTCACTTGGGATTGGGAAAAGGTTCTCAACACTAGACTTTATGAATTCGTCCGATTCCTTTTCAGGAATAGTGCTAAGATGCTCATCCCCCATAATGAGAGAGTCCTCGGAGTCCATAGTCGGTAAGATGGATGTGATTGCAATAGACTGAGGGAGTTGAGAAATGATATCGTTCAAAGGAATAACACTCTCCTCGTCGTCCTCCTCATCATTATTGCTAGCATAAATGGCTTTTATACGTTCCATTTGCTCTTCTGCTAGCAATTCTGCAATACTCTTGTCTTCCTGCTTTTTCTGGACGGGTGTGATTGCAGCTGACGAATTCTCATAATATTCCTTCATTTGAATAGTATCCTCATCATCTTCATCGAGAATGGAAGTCGTGAGAAATTTGGAACGCCTTTCCGCAGCTCGTTCTTCGGCTAGTAATTCTCCCATAGATTTTTCATGAGGATGAATGATGGAATACTGTGGGGGTTGGAAATTGTCAAAACCGGAAGTATTATACCAAGGATTAGGTTCTTGATTTCACGGTTGACATTGATAATCGTCATGAGGACCCCCACGATTTTCAAAAGGAACATTCGGTGCATTTTGAAAGGATGTATCATTGAAATTTTGATAGCACGGTTCTTTCTCAAATGAATTCTGAGAAGGGTGGTTGAAATCGTTTTGAAAATTTGGATAAGTGAATGTATTTCCGATTTCAGAAGTGCAACATATACAAAGTCCATGAGTAAACCCACATTCCTTGCAAAAACATCGTTCACAAAGTGAATCATCTCCCAACGGATCTTTACAATTAAAGCAATTTTGCTGATCGAATGAAGATAGCTGGGATTGTGGAGGGTAGTCGGAAAAACCTTGGGAATTATTGAAGACTTTGGATTTTGATTAATGAATGATTGACACCAATTACAAAATCCGTCTCTACAATTCCCTCCACGCCGCTCACACAAACACTTGTAACAACGATGATCATCACCCAATGGACTTTTACAATGAAAACAATGATAGTCGATTGACGACATAAGAATTAAACATTGAAGAGGGATAAGAAGATAGAATTAAACGGTTTAAGAGGATAAAGAAGAAAAATAGAGGAAAACATTCTCTTTTTTTTTTTTTCTTTTTTTTTTAACACTTTAGTAAAAGTGTTGATTTTACAATTTTTTTTTATAAGAAAATATATACAAAATAAAAACGATAACTTCACGAGGAAGGATCTTCAAGTCACTAATCGTTTAAACCTTAATGATATTGTCGCAACACAACCTCCCCGGCAGCGGCGCCAAAAACTGATCCGTTCGGATAGTATGTAAAAATAATATCGGATACGCGTGAGACGCGGGGATCGAAAAGCCAACCCTTTAGGAAATAGGTTAACATGCAAAACCCGTGAATACGATATGAGATACCGGGCAAGTGTTACCCGGGTCGTTTCCCGACGAGGTGTGAATCGAGGATTTCGTTTAAGGTTTGTAATTAAAGTACTTGAAAGATGAAATTTGGATTTTTGTGTTTTTTAATTCTAATTAAGTTATGGAAAGTGAGTAAACAAAGAAAATAAAACAAATAACGAAATTAACCAAAAAACGTTAACCGAGAATTCAAAAAACGAGCTTAAAAACCAAAAGCTTTAAAAGTTAACCCTACGGATGCAAATCTAATTTTCTTAAGTTCTAATTAATAAAAGAAAATTAAAAAAAAAAAAAAAAAGAATTATATTTTTTTGACTTTTATTTTATTTTCTATGAATTAAAAACTAAATTAAACTAATTAAATAATTAAAAATATTAAAACTATTGAGAAAATTATGAAATTTTTACAGAAACTTTTTATTATTATAAGAAGGATAAGAAAATTAAAATGGGACAAAAAGCAATACTGGATAAGCTAGAATAAGCTGAGCAGTTTTAATAAGCTAAAAGAAAAAGAAAGGTATAAGAATTTAAAGTGCCACAACCTAACCAGAAAAGACCCAAGGGCAACTGGTTAGGCTGTGTGCGTGTGAGGTTCTGAGCAAGAGGTCCCAGGTTCGAACCTGGTGCACCTCTTTTTGAAAAACTTTTTTTTTTCTTTTAAAAACTTAATAAGCATTACTAAGTAAGCTAATTTTACAAAAACAACTATTTTAAAAAACTTGAGATAAGCTCAGAACTAGCTACTGAATAATCAGATTAATAGGAGAATTGAAATGCAAAAAAAAACTAAGACTAGTATCTAATGAGCACATAAGCTATAAAATCCAAAGAGAAACAGAATTAAGCACAAATAATCTAAACAAAACACTTCCTAAATAAGCACTAGAATCAGAATAAGCCACTTCCAAAAGACAAAAAATACTGAATCAAAACTGAGCACTTAGGGAACTGATATGCAGGGTATAAACAGGCCAAATGGAGACTTTTGAGCTTATTTTAAAGCTCAAATAAGCTAAACTAATGACTATAGCTATGGAATAAGCATAGAACTATAAGCAAACAACTAAGAACTTGAAGATTAAGCACTGATTCAAACAAATAAGCACATGAAAAGTGCTAAGAAACTGAGCTCAGGACAGAATGGGGAAATTAACTACTGACTGTACAGACTTGGTTTTTAAGAGCAAAACTATTTAAATCTTCATGAAATGCTTTTGACTCTCAAAGATCAACGCAACACATTACTTTAAACGTAAAATTGACAAAAACAAGGTACCTCAACTGCTTATCTCAATGATAAGCAGTCATGGCAGTGGTGTCCTTAGAAACTAGGCAATTCATCATAGGTGAGCAAAACCTTTCAAATCACCTTATCACAACCTAATTTCCACCTATCTAAGTTAAATTATGCTTGATCAAACTTCCCTAGAAGGAAAATGAACAGTAAATATCACATTTTGCCCATAATAAGCCCTTATGCCAAACACTCCTTATTGGGCCTGTTTTGGCTTAAAAAGCTATAAAGGCTGATCTTGACCAAACTTTTGAAAGGCAAATGTTCAATAGGCTAATCTAAGGAATAAAAAGCAGAATTGGAATGAAAATAAGCACTCTTAATAAGCTATGACTAAAAAGCTATTTTTTGGCATTTTTGAGATTTTTAATAAAACTAAAGCAAATGGAGATTTATCAAGTTCTAACTATCTAAGAAGTATTAAATAGCAATAATGAGGACAATTAAGCAGAAATTAATTTAATAAGCAGGAATAAGTACATGAATAGTAGATATAGAAAAATTTAGAGAAAAAGCTTACAAAGGATTTTTGCTTAAAACAGAATGTTCTGATAGCCTACAAGCTTCAACTTGTCAAAAACAAGCTAGAAACCCCCAATAGCTTATCCATACCAGCTTATCTTCCTTAATGAGCTTATTTTGGCTTATGGTTGACTTTTGTTGACCTTTTTTATTTTTTTGAGATTAAAACAGGAATTAACCAATAACAAATTTGCAAAAGCTATATTAAGCCTAAATGAGCTTATTAGAACAGTATTTAAGCTTAAAACAGATAACTTAAATATAATGAAAAATTAAAGGAAATTCTGAAACAATATGAATTAAATTGAAAACTGATTTTTAATTTAAAGAAATGTGAAATACAATACTGAATTACATGATACAATTCAAAGATAATAAAACTCAATAAGCTTTAAAACAATAACATGGATTGAAATTCGACACTAATTAACTATTCTACTCTACTGCCTAACTAATTAACTAACTCCCTTTTTAGGCTTACAACAGTTCTTATTTATACTAAAATAATTAGGGTTTCTTCTTCTGGATCCAATATCAACCCTTGGATTAACTTGGCAACATCTCAGCCTTTGATTTGTTCCTTGGCGCCCTTTTATGACTTGGATAGCCAGGTAGTGGTTGACTTGCGAGGATGTTGGGCATGGGGGGAAAGTATGGTGGCTTGGAGAGTGAGCAGAGGGGACATGGCAGTGAAAAGCTGGGTTAGCTTTTGGCTATGGCGGGAAAGGGGAAATGGGTTGACTTTTGTGATTTGACCTGAGTTTATTAAATAAAAAGGTTGGGTTTGGTTAACTGGATTTTTGATGTTGGGCTGGGTTTTATGATTAGGGAAAAATGGGTTTAGTTTATTTGTTTTGGGTTTGTAGTGATTAAATGGGATTTGGTTTAGTGTAATTTAAATGGGCTAACTTGGCCCACTAAATTGGGTCGGGTTGGCCCATGAAAAATGGTTTTGGGTTTGTTTCTCCATGCTCATTCCAAGGGTAAACCCCGGGGTTGACTTTGACTTTGTCTTCACTTGATCAAATGCAACAATATTGTCGAGACGATCCAAAAATGACCGTTTTCGCTCTGTTTTCAATACTTTGTACTTGAAATACATAAAAACACAAACCAAGGATATCTGCAGTATAAATTGGTATATTTGGCCATTTTTTGTTATTTTTATGTATTATATGGGCATAAAATGATGAGTAAATAGGCACTCATCATCCCCCCACACTATCAATTGCTAGTCCCTAGCAATCCGATCATATAAAGTAATGAAAGGACCAAAAGAATACCAAGGATGCCCCGTTTTGACTTTTTATTCAATGCAAGAAATTTAAACTAGAACAAAAATAGATAACATGCTTGATTTTCAAAAATGGCATCATGGAACGGGATTCACACAAAATGGGTGACTCCAGGGAATTGTATCGTCATCCTCTTTTTTATACTCCCAATTAAGCCTAAACTCAATGTGCAAATGTTTTTTTAAAATGCTAACTCTACTTATACTAATAATCTATGTAAGCCGAAAATTAACTTTTCACTCCCACAATTATTCAAGAAGTTAGGTGAGTGTGCTCATTTTCAAAATTTTGACCGCAAAAACGACATTTGTTATGCTATGTTACTTGTTTAAGTCAAATACTAATTTACCGGGAACCTCAAAAATCTAAAGATCATAAAGGGCCTTTTCCATGTAGCGGCTTTCTTCTCGGCACATCCCAAACCACTTGGATTTAGGTGACCAGGCTTTTGACACCCCATAGAGAATAGTACCGGAATCAGCGGAATTTTGATTTCAAAGATTTTGGATATTCCCACTAAGTTAGTATTAAATACTTAAATAAATAGCAACAAACGATTATTTAGAGATTAGAGACTCAAATGTGAGATCACTTCATGTAACGGCTTTCTTCTCGGCACATCCCAAACCAAGGATATCTGCAGTATAAATTGGTATATTTGGCCGTTTTTAGTTATTTTTATGTATTATATAGGCATAAAATGATGAGTAAATAGGCACTCATCAGTGAATTCATTTCTTTTTAAGTAACTGTATGTAGGGCTGAGAAAATCAACCAAACTGGACCTACCATTAAAACGTTCAAAATTTCATTTGTTCATATGTATTAAAATTTCGTACATATTCTTCTAAGTAATTCTGTATGTAGATAAAAAGGTCAAATATGCCATATGTATTTTTTTTGAAAAGCTGGAATGAACAAAAGTTTAAGGATTAACGCGCAGAAAACTTGAAAAAACATCCATCAAATGATGTTTTCGTAAATAAATAATGTCGATCAAATGATGAGTTAACCATTCAATAATTAGTTAATCACTATCTTTGAAAGTTGATTGACTTTAATAAATAAATAATGTCGATCAAATGATGAGTTAATCACTATCATTGAAAGTTTTTTTTTTTTTTTTTTTTAAACAATTTAATACTCCCTCCGTCTCAATTTATTTGTCCATATTTTTTTTTATGGATGTCTCAAATTAATCGTCCACTTTTCTTATTTAGTAAAAACTAGAGAATCTAGTGGAGGAATATTCCATTTTATTGGTTGAAAATTAAAGTGACCCCACTTTTATTAAACTTTGTGTTTTCTCTCTCCTGACAAATAAATAAAGACGGAGGGAGTAAGTGTATTAAACTCCAAGACTTGCCATATGTTTTCGATCAAATGATGAGTTAATCACTATATCTTTGAAAGTTGATTGACTTTAATAAATAAATAATGTCGATCTACTATTCAATAATTAAAGTAAATCAACTTTGAAGGATAGTAATTGATTGATCAACTATTCAGAAGAAAGAAAGACACACCACACTTATTGGTTATAGTAATTGCACGAAGTCCAACCTCCTAAAGAGCCAATACGTTTGTATATATATATATATATAGTGAATGTCTTGGAGGAAAAGAAATCAACATGGGTTAGGAACCCATGCCACTGATCGGCCAAGCCCATGGGTTTCTAGATCTTTCTTTTAACTCCTAATTTCACTTACGGTCCTCCCTTTATTCCCTAACGGTCGTTAAGTCAATTCCGTTAATTACTTAACGTCCGTTAGTTATTATTTCGTGTCCTAAATAATTAAATACATAACATAGTTATATATTACTCCCTCCGTCCCATATTAAGTGTCCACTTTCCAAATGCACAAAGTTTTAGGAAAGTAGGGCCAACTACACTCTCCACCAATCAAATATCACTATTACCCACTAAAGTCTCTTCTCATTGGTTGAAAATATTCCCTGGACACTTAATTTGGGACATCCCAAGATTTCATTATGGACACTTAATATGGGAAGGAGGGAGTAATTATTTCCGTTAGTCATTCATACGTAAAGTGTGCAATCCCAAGGTCCCATGTTCGATTCTAGTCATATACATTTTAATATTTTTCCATAACTCTAACAGCTCCCACTTGAAAATCTATTAAAAGTATAGTTGACATTGGTTAGCGTCTAGCAACACGCCAATGCCCCTAGTACAACTCGGGTGTGTGGTCTCCTGGAAAAACCACTTGATGATTAATCATCATACTTATCCTTTTGTTTCTAATACTACATTAATAAAGATATGGATCTCAAGTCATTCTTTATTAATAATTTTGTTTCTCATTTGTATGATTGAACAAGATTACCAAATCATTTGAACATAGTCAGGGGAGATCTTGGGCGTACGCACGCAAACATCTTGTCAACCCTACGAGGGGCCCAGTAGCATTAAACTTCAAATAAATTTGAAGGAACAAATTCTATCTTGACTACGAGCATAACTCATGCACTTCGCAACACTTCCGAAAACAATCCTTATAGCTACCAGTTATGTATAGCGTTAAATTGAATCACAGAAATGCACTACATGCATGACAGTTATCTGGCATCTCAATTCTGAGGATAAATATTCATGATTTACTTGATGACAAAGATCCATAAAGTACAATCATGTGGTTGGGATAAGTCCTATATTCAATTTATCCAATATTGAATATCATGTGAATTTGACATGCCCACGCATCAATATACTCAAGTATATTCTACCAACACTCACATTTGCCTTAATTCAATAATACTCTCATATTATTGATCGACAACGGACTATTTAGAATAACATAAGTTATTCACGGATTTAAACATGCAAATATAAGATACAATTTATTATTAATGAAAATAAACGTACCACGTACTTTAATTCATTGTAAATAATAATTGCTTAACATCCCTTATCCAAATAATAAATAGATCAATGCATGATAATTCCCATTAATGAATTATGCTCCAAGTCATGCTCAACATACTTGTTTTCAAAGCATAAATCAACTAATTTGATCTATCGGAAATTTTAAGAATACTTATTTCAAGAATGAAATTCTTGTACGTGTCCATTCATCTATCTAGATATTGCCACATACTTCATAAAATGCGTGACATCCTCATCCATGAATTTATGACAAATAAACTACCAAACCTTTGTAGTTAAAGTATTCTAATTCTTTAATGTATAATGCAACTATGCACATATTGAGCATAACTAGTACACATGGCCTTTACTAGGATAAACTCCCATCATGACTAGTATTGAGTGTCATCTCAATCTTATTAGCATCATTGTATCCGAACAACAATATGCTCTTTAAAATTCCGTAAACTTTTAATATTCATCGTGTAATGTTTGATATCTTCAAATCTTTCAAGATTTGTCAACCACATCAATTATGCAACAATATGCCATATGGTTCATATTTAGAATTTTGGAGCAACTCCAGGCTGAGGATGTTAATTCTAAATGCAACCATATACATTACACTTAGTTATCTAATAACTTTCAATTAGATACTAATGTTGTCAAATCATCTTGCATCCAAGCATGATACAACAAACAACATGATGTACATGAAAAATTCTTGTGTCAAACTTAGATTCTATTCATGTCATATCTTTTCAAAGATATGTATCTATCTAGTCTTTCTAATAGATTATCATGTTTATTAGAATTAATTATTTTACCGCTTATGTTTATACCAATAAACATATACTCCAAGGTTGTATGTTTATTTTCTAAATTTCCATGTGAAGTTTCATTCCAAACTAAGAATTAACATTTAATGTTAATGGAATGACACTTCCTATATGTTATACAACATATATGAAATAAGAAAATAAATATAATACTTCCACTAGCTTTCAGGAATATTAAGAAATATCTTATTTTAATTATAAATCAAAACTTAGATTTAATAACTAAACATAAGTATATCTCCTAGATGCATGCATTAATCCATTCACATCATCTTAAGAAACTGCAAATTGACGTCGTTTCATCACATCAGCTTTGGCTGCTAGCAATGAAAGTACTCAATTTACCCTTTGACTACCATCCTTTGAATCATTACATTCAGCTTTGGCTGCTAGTAATGATAGGATGTAATCTGAAGTGTTTTCGTTTCATTGGATGGCATATAACTTAAATTTTTAAGGGTATTTAATTTTGATTGTGTGTAATCAAAAAATATGTACAAAGATGTCATACATTCATCTTGTATCATATGTTTCATGCAAAAACATTTACTCTTTAGCAGCTTAAAATCAACAAAATTTTAATTGATGGCGTTGAGAAACTTACAACATTGCCTTAAGATGCTTCGTATATGAATAATGGTGTACTTGGTAAGTCTAATGTGACGCATAGGCGAGCGGAGAGACAGAATGAAGTCTCTTTAAGGCCACAATTTAATGCGAAACCAACCTTATACCCACTTTATAGTTTGTCAACATTAGGTCCGCCGCTTCGACCATTATGTACAGTTGCATCAATCAATTAAAACTTTAAGATTTTAAAGCTTAAAACATTTATGTAGTAAATTATTAAATTGCTAGTCTCGCCTGGGAGCAAATTACCGTGCGAAGCGAACCACTATCGGCACATAAGACTTGGCAATAAATAATTTACCACAAAATGTTTCATAGTTATTAGGTTCATTTATTTTTTATACAAAAAATTACCCTCTTTGATGTTTACAATCCATCATAATTTAAACAAAAAAAAGATCAAGTAATTCAAAAAATAAATAAACACATAATAATACATATATGATATAAATCATATAGCCACATGCAAACCTTTTGATAAACCCTATTAATAATCTCTATGTGAATTTTTAATGTATATGATTACTAAAACTCCCATTGGTTTTCGAGCTTATTGTACCCAATGGACCACAGACACCAATAAATTGGCCGCGTAAGTTTTAATAATTACATACCACATTGCACATAACTGATTCATTAATATATATAATTAGGTCTTCCCTAATTTTAGATTTATCTAAAAAACATGTAGCACATAACAAAACCTAATCCATGATTTCTTGCATGAAAAATCATGGATCAACCAGGAACGTAACTGTGACGAACTACAAAAATCCCTATAATTAACAACGGTTAATTATATAGTAATCTCCGTCATTAATTTTAATCGCCATTTTTACGGGAAAATTTGAAATTTTCTTATTATGTTATTTTAACGTAATCACGATATCACAAAAATTACCAAGCTTCATATTTTATCATCACGTTTTACTTAATATTTAAAAACAAATTCATTCGGCCCATTTCAACCCAACTCGACATAATCTATTTATTCAAAACTTAACCGTTTTGACTCTCGTTTGTTCCTACGTATTTCTAATATTATCTACAACATATTTTCACATTAACAATTAAATTACACCTACATGAACCAAGGCTTACACGATTTTGCAAATCGTGTGATGAAATAAATAGATGGTCGACATATATGTTGTGTCACAAGACCAAATCCCATGTTTCTTGCATTTATATATTACTCTAGGCTCCTAGGCATGTAAGAAAAACTCATTTTGAACTTCCCATTCACTGACAGCAGCTAGTAAACTAGTGGAATGAATTATTGAAGTTAACATACTCAAATACGTATACTATATTTACTATATAACTACTACCTTACTTCTCACTTTAAAAATCATTCTATCAACTTCTTACACCATCAAAGACGTGTTCTTGAAATCCCAGAAACTCCATTCTATCACCACAAGTGCCAGAAAATTCTTAAATCAATCGGGTTATCTATTTCAAGTCGAAGAATATAGTTTTGATCCATACGGGTTGAAGTTTCTACGTATCCTTGTGTGTTCGTCTATAATCTTCGACCACCTTCTGTCCTACTCTCCTTGTAAGTCCTCTCATAATGTTTCTAATTCTATTCGGATCAATATATAGTAACATGCATGTCGCTAATTTCTCATTCGAACATATATATGGTTTACTCTTTAAATTCTACGTACACGTCTCGATATATGGAATCAAACCTTGTTTCATCTCGTTATCTAGATACCAAGAAACACGTAAAAATACTCATAAGATAAACATGCAAACGTTCAAAGCACAAACGAAACCCATTTCAACTTGTAAGGTTCACGTATAAACATAAACCCAAAAGACTTGATTTATTTTCTAAGTCTTTTGACTTAGAAAATCAGCCCAACTCGCTCTATTCATCGCTATATAGTTTCGAAATGGTAAACACGACCCCACGTATATTTTTACTCAGTTCGATTGTTAACATGACAAACTTTATTTTTCGTGTTTAAAACTTTTCACGAAAAGCACTCGAAGACCCTTAAAATTGTCCAAAGTAAACGACCATCAAAACTGGTTAGAAAGACTTAGAAAGTTTTAGCTTTTCAGTTTGTCAAAAACGTGAGATCAGGCCAACTCATGGCCTGGTTTCTTCGAATATATACACACGACTACCCATTCTTTTTGTACCATCTTATAGTCGAACTGAAATACTATACTTTTCATGTTTTAAGTTTTCAAAAATACTTCCAACCCGTCACTCAAAATTACCCGTTTTGAACTGCCCTCGCTAAAGTTCAATATAGTTTATTTTCAGAAAATTAAAACTAATAATCCGAATTGGGCTTATTTAAAGCCCATTAAGAATTGATGATCCGTAAGCCCACTGGGCCCATATGAAATATTTTTAGAATCATAAAAATGGTCCAAGTCCAAGCCCAAAACAATTTCCATGCCCTCGCCTCTAATTTTCTTAACAGGCCTAAGTATATTTCGTTAATGGCCCTTTTATATTAAAAATAAGCTACTGACCTTAAAAGCAGTTAAAATAAGCTCTATTTAACTTGACTAAGCTGCGGAAATTTTTATATAATTTTTCCCATGATTTTTGTACGAAAAGGACTAAAAATGTAACGCGACAACACTTAGGAGGACTAAATCTGCCAAAGGCTAAAAATAGGGATTGAAACTGTAAAAACAGAATCATTAAGGTATAAAATGATATATTATCAATTCCCAGGACCAGAATTGTATATTGGACAAAGTAGTGGGACTATAATTGTAAATTATATAAATAAAGGACTAACGACGTAACGCAAACTCCGTTAGGGTAAAAAGTGTAGAATTGGAAAAGGACAAGGACCAACTAATTCTATTTGACATTCTGAGTTTATTTTCTATTTTTGTCATTTCAATTCACGTCACATGCATATTTATTATATTTCAGTTATATATTATTTAACGTTACGTTAATAATATAATTAACGATATTTCAACTACTTTTCTTTACGTAATAATTCTTTATAAAAACTTTGGAAATAATTTAATTATCATATCATGTGATAATAATTATAATCTCAATAACTTCATTTACATATCATCTATTTATAACAATTAATATATTATTCATTAATCGTTATTCGTTATCCATTTATCGTTACACGTTACTCGTTTCACAATCACCAAATAGTATTTGGTCAGATTCTTAGACCTTCCTTATATTCAGGTCCCGTATTGAAGACGTTTCCGTAATCATTCCCATAGTCTTACTTGATATCGTAATTCCATCTTGTCAGATATACTCAAAGGTGAGTTCTTAGCCCCACTTTTTATTACTTAATTGTTTTAACTCTTTGGGGGAGATACATGCTTTAATACTTGTTCTTATTTTCACAAGTAAACTAAACTCTTATACTTTACCGTGAGTCATGGCCCCTACTCTTTTAATACACGTTTTATACTTTTGGGGGAGATACATGTGCAAATATATTTTATTACTTTTATGAATAAGTATATTAATAACTTACATGATTCAAATCAATTTCCTAATTAATAATTACTTGATATGATTTATTCTTAAGATATGATGTATATATCTCACTTGCTAATTGTTTAACTTAACTATTGAACTCAGATGATAACATTTCTGAATTGATTGATATAACATGATACCTGTCTCACTATAACATCGTTAATGTTCCCCTTATCTTTATATGTTATTTCCATGTTTCAACGGAAATATTTGCTAGGAAGAGCAACAGTACTTAAAGTTCATCATTACCTTGATATTGCCTAAGTACCCCTTATTGTCAGAAAGTCCCTTGATCATGAGCCATTAATCACTTGTAGTGAACGCGAATATAGTGGACAGCTTCGAAACCTGTTGAGGCTTGACATCCTATCCCACTAATACTTGACGGAATGCCTTTATGGTTAGTCGTATTAGTCGCGATACACTATATTTGAGAAAAATAGGAATTGACAAATCACCTATTACTTGAGGGCAAATATCCATCATTGATTTGATGTTGATCACCAGCCGTTTATCGGTACTTTGGTTAACGTTTGCGTGTCATGAGGCTTGGGGCAATATCGATAAGAAAATATATGTCTTCAACATATATTTAGATACAGCTGTATAGGTATTTCATCTCACTACATTAACATCATTAGTTCCATCTCGTGTTATGGACTATGATCTAGTACTTGAACTTGACTGTGTATTTATATGATTTATCTGTGTTTATACTCAAAACACCATTCGTTACTTGTTTCATCACTGTTAATATTTACTACAATTATTACATCGTTCTTAAAATCATTGAAAGGAACTGTTTATCATTACTCGGAACTTATTTTGGATAATCATAATTATCTATGAAATTATTAAAACTGATTGTTTAATCATACTCGAATTTATCTCAAACATTACTATATACTTCTAAATTCATTGAAATAAATGGTTTTCCATTAAACTCTATGAACTCACCAACCTTTGTGTTGACACTTTTAAGCATGTGTATCTCAGGTAATTAACGGAACAGGACAAGACACGGAGTGGGCATTTATTACTCTGATAAATTAAAATGGTGTAAAAATCAAATATGTCATTCTTTCAAGCCGTTATATCTTTTATGGGATTTTTAAATCAAATGTTTCATCTTTGTATCAAAAGTATTTAATTGAATGACAAATAACTTTTAAAAGGTCTCTTTTGAGCCGTTTTCTATGATTATGACTCGATCCTCAACGTAACACCCAAATTACTATTCCGCTGCTTTAACCAAATTTTGGGGGTGTTACAGATTGGTATCAGAGACAAAGTTATAGAGAACTAAATGTTTTCAAACATTAAACTATAACTACACTTTCAAAATAAATGATTTTTCACCATACCATTTTACGCCCTCCGTGTCTGCAGACTGCCGTGCTTAATAAGTTATCTGTTAAGATTATTTTTCATGCTTGATAAATTACTCTCATATACTTCATTATTTCCCACTTACCGTTACATCTTTAACGTATGAATTACTTATAATTAATATTTACGGGTACTATAGTACCATGACTTCCAAATCAGTTAATATTACCAAACTTACCCTTCGTGATACCCATGTATCACCTACTTATCAGATCACTTCTGATCCTGAAGATTCCTATATATTAATATCTCAAACCCAGCATAATGCGGAACTTACTCAGATACTCCCATCATCACCTACTTACTCGCCTCCACGTCAGAGACTCAGAAGAGCTACAGAATCTTATCCAGATGAAGAGTTGATTGGTGGTCCGACAACATTCGAGGTTGGACAGAATATACATCAAGAAACAATTTGGAAAGATGTTGAGCCAAATTCTCCATTTCCTGACGCTCCAGATTTCTCTATACCATACATTCCGTATGATGTATCTTTACTTAATTCCCCTGACTATAATATAAACCCTCGTAATTCAATATAAGACTCTTATCTACCAATAAGCAAACACACTAGACATTTATAATGAACAGCTAGAAGAGTTACAACCATTACGTTTCGAATGGTACGACTGTAATATTTACATCCTGTTTAGAAGATCAGATGTCGAGAGACGAGCAGTGTTTGACTTAGGAATGAATGTAGGCAAAATGAAAGACAATTATGACCAGGAACTTAGGAACTTTAATTCCAGAAACCGCAGTTTGGGTAGAGGCTATGCCCAGACACATATTAGAGCTGAAGATATTGAAAGAACCTTATGGATGGCCAGGGATATAGCAATAGACCAGGGTCAAAAGATTTTCGCCTTAGAAACCATGTTGTCTAATCAGATGAACATGTGCCAGGAACGCTTCTCAAACATGAAAACTGCACAACTAAAACTTGATGCAGAAGTTAAATGTCTACGTCCAAGACGTAACTAATCTTAAGTTCATATGCAACGTGGTTGTACCCACTAAACCAAAAAGTTTTTGGTTAGCATTTCATGAATTTTCCAATAATTCTAAAACTCTCAGAACTTGTAACCGACCATTAATCAATAATAATCTCCTTTTGTTATAACCCTCGGTTGTAATAAATTCTTTCTATCATGATGCTATGCATGCATGTAATGACTCCTCATACCCTCATGAAGAATCTCACCAATTGTTACTCGTTTTGGTAGATAAATGACTCCACACAAATCAATGGAGTATTAATAAAAGACCTTGTATCGTTTGTTTTGCAAAAACAATCAATCAAGTTGTTAATATCATGTTGATTTTAGTGATTATATCCAAACCTGCCATGATACTACCTATGATCATTATGATTCCTTATACATACCATAACCAGAATAAAACCATAGAAATTCCTAAGACAAAATTATCGGAAGAAGACTTGATGAATGAAGAGAAAGTTGCTGAACTCCAGCGGTTGTAGACGAATCGTTTGTTCCTTAGCAATCCCATACCTAGAGTTAATCATTTATCTAGGATACTACCCAGACATATCTTGAAATTAGATTACAGTAGGGATTCAACTCAGTCTATCATCAATGAAATAATTAGCTCCATATTCTTTCACAAAAGGGCCTAACGAAGTACTGAAGCTATCCAGAAGTTAGTAACCAACATCATAGTAGTAGTACTCGAAGTAACTATAGTAGCTCGTCCAAGTAGCAACAATATAGCCACAGGAGAAAAGGAAAACGACTACGTCTTATAAGCATACCTATGAAAGTTTTACGGGTTGTAGACTAACTTACCTTAAGGGAACAATAGGAGTAACTGAATCTACCATCACTATTACCAAAGGATTACAAGACCAAAAGTTAAAAGGGACACTTCAAGAATCAGTGCCCAACTCAGAATACCAATTAGGACAAAAAGACCAGTGAAAGAGAATGGAAGATCTTTAGAACCCTCAGAAATGTCAAGGGATGACGCCTAGGTTTAAACAGAAGAAAATTTTCTTGTTATAGAAAAATAAACCATAAGTTCAAAACTTTCTAAGTTGTATTTCTTTTATACCTTACCTTAGGTACGATGGATGTAACCTAAGTGTAATAACTATCTTTCCACCGTATGAAAACTCTATCTTGTAATATTTCCGTAATAATCATAATCTACGTCTATTTTTCAGTTTCTATTCCATTTACTCTATTCTTAGTCGTTACGTAACAATACATTGATATCACCTTAGAAATCTAGTTAACAACAACTCTGACCAAATAATAGATTATTACTTTGAAAGAATTCTCACCCAAAACTTTAAGTTTATATCAAGGATATCCTAGTATCACCCTAGAAATTCCTGACTCATCACCAAAGTATAACAAAAATTTTCTAATTCTTTTGGAAAAATAATTATGTTGTCATTTTATAAAAACAACACGCTGTACACCATCTAAAACTTTTTGAAAAATATAAATACCACTGTAACTGAGCCAAGCATCACATCATTTGGTCCTCAATTATACATAGCCTAGCTACCTATGTATAATTTAGGAAGAATCATGTTATAAATGGAACGATTATCTTTTGAAAAATCTTTAATAACAATCTTCATTCATAAGCAAAACTTTGGAGATGAAATAAGCTCTTCATAAAACATCACTTTTGATCAACCACAATAGATACCTACCCTATTACCCATCACCTTATGATAAGGAACCGACAAAAGTACAAATCAGAAAGCCCTAAGAATTCACAAGGAATTATGGAAAGCACAAATAGCGATAATTTTATTAGAAACCACGGAAAATTAATACATAGAGATATAATTAGCAATGGAAGTGCTATTATAACAATGATTACAATAAAAAGCATAGAATCTCCAATAGGTTGAACCGCCATGACAATCAAGCCTCCCATCAACAATACCATAACAACAGCCAACACAAGATGAAAATCTCCCTACAACCCTTTGTTCATAATCCTTTACCCTAGTAATCACATTAAACTTGAATTTCGGGACGAAATTCAGAGTGACAGGTAGGTACTGTGACGAACTACAAAAATCCCTATAATTAACAACGGTTAATTATATAGTAATCTCCGTCATTAATTTTAATCGCCATTTTTACGGGAAAATTTGAAATTTTCTTATTATGTTATTTTAACGTAATCACGATATCACAAAAATTACCAAGCTTCATATTTTATCATCACGTTTTACTTAATATTTAAAAACAAATTCATTCGGCCCATTTCAACCCAACTCGACATAATCTATTTATTCAAAACTTAACCGTTTTGACTCTCGTTTGTTCCTACGTATTTCTAATATTATCTACAACATATTTTCACATTAACAATTAAATTACACCTACATGAACCAAGGCTTACACGATTTTGCAAATCGTGTGATGAAATAAATAGATGGTCGACATATATGTTGTGTCACAAGACCAAATCCCATGTTTCTTGCATTTATATATTACTCTAGGCTCCTAGGCATGTAAGAAAAACTCATTTTGAACTTCCCATTCACTGACAGCAGCTAGTAAACTAGTGGAATGAATTATTGAAGTTAACATACTCAAATACGTATACTATATTTACTATATAACTACTACCTTACTTCTCACTTTAAAAATCATTCTATCAACTTCTTACACCATCAAAGACGTGTTCTTGAAATCCCAGAAACTCCATTCTATCACCACAAGTGCCAGAAAATTCTTAAATCAATCGGGTTATCTATTTCAATTCGAAGAATATAGTTTTGATCCATACGGGTTGAAGTTTCTACGTATCCTTGTGTGTTCGTCTATAATCTTCGACCACCTTCTGTCCTACTCTCCTTGTAAGTCCTCTCATAATGTTTCTAATTCTATTCGGATCAATATATAGTAACATGCATGTCGCTAATTTCTCATTCGAACATATATATGGTTTACTCTTTAAATTCTACGTACACGTCTCGATATATGGAATCAAACCTTGTTTCATCTCGTTATCTAGATACCAAGAAACACGTAAAAATACTCATAAGATAAACATGCAAACGTTCAAAGCACAAACGAAACCCATTTCAACTTGTAAGGTTCACGTATAAACATAAACCCAAAAGACTTGATTTATTTTCTAAGTCTTTTGACTTAGAAAATCAGCCCAACTCGCTCTATTCATCGCTATATAGTTTCGAAATGGTAAACACGACCCCACATATATTTTTACTTAGTTCGATTGTTAACATGACAAACTTTATTTTTCGTGTTTAAAACTTTTCACGAAAAGCACTCGAAGACCCTTAAAATTGTCCAAAGTAAACGACCATCAAAACTGGTTAGAAAGACTTAGAAAGTTTTAGCTTTTCAGTTTGTCAAAAACGTGAGATCAGGCCAACTCATGGCCTGGTTTCTTCGAATATATACACACGACTACCCATTCTTTTTGTACCATCTTATAGTCGAACTGAAATACTATACTTTTCATGTTTTAAGTTTTCAAAAATACTTCCAACCCGTCACTCAAAATTACCCGTTTTGAACTGCCCTCGCTAAAGTTCAATATAGTTTATTTTCAGAAAATTAAAACTAATAATCCGAATTGGGCTTATTTAAAGCCCATTAAGAATTGATGATCCGTAAGCCCACTGGGCCCATATGAAATATTTTTAGAATCATAAAAATGGTCCAAGTCCAAGCCCAAAACAATTTCCATGCCCTCGCCTCTAATTTTCTTAACAGGCCTAAGTATATTTCGTTAATGGCCCTTTTATATTAAAAATAAGCTACTGACCTTAAAAGCAGTTAAAATAAGCTCTATTTAACTTGACTAAGCTGCGGAAATTTTTATATAATTTTTCCCATGATTTTTGTACGAAAAGGACTAAAAATGTAACGCGACAACACTTAGGAGGACTAAATCTGCCAAAGGCTGAAAATAGGGATTGAAACTGTAAAAACAGAATCATTAAGGTATAAAATGATATATTATCAATTCCCAGGACCAGAATTGTATATTGGACAAAGTAGTGGACTATAATTGTAAATTATATAAATAAAGGACTAACGACGTAACGCAAACTCCGTTAGGGTAAAAAGTGTAGAATTGGAAAAGGACAAGGACCAACTAATTCTATTTGACATTCTGAGTTTATTTTCTATTTTTGTCATTTCAATTCACGTCACATGCATATTTATTATATTTCAGTTATATATTATTTAACGTTACGTTAATAATATAATTAACGATATTTCAACTACTTTTCTTTACGTAATAATTCTTTATAAAAACTTTGGAAATAATTTAATTATCATATCATGTGATAATAATTATAATCTCAATAACTTCATTTACATATCATCTATTTATAACAATTAATATATTATTCATTAATCGTTATTCGTTATCCATTTATCGTTACACGTTACTCGTTTCACAATCACCAAATAGTATTTGGTCAGATTCTTAGACCTTCCTTATATTCAGGTCCCGTATTGAAGACGTTTCCGTAATCATTCCCATAGTCTTACTTGATATCGTAATTCCATCTTGTCAGATATACTCAAAGGTGAGTTCTTAGCCCCACTTTTTATTACTTAATTGTTTTAACTCTTTGGGGGAGATACATGCTTTAATACTTGTTCTTATTTTCACAAGTAAACTAAACTCTTATACTTTACCGTGAGTCATGGCCCCTACTCTTTTAATACACGTTTTATACTTTTGGGGGAGATACATGTGCAAATATATTTTATTACTTTTATGAATAAGTATATTAATAACTTACATGATTCAAATCAATTTCCTAATTAATAATTACTTGATATGATTTATTCTTAAGATATGATGTATATATCTCACTTGCTAATTGTTTAACTTAACTATTGAACTCAGATGATAACATTTCTGAATTGATTGATATAACATGATACCTGTCTCACTATAACATCGTTAATGTTCCCCTTATCTTTATATGTTATTTCCATGTTTCAACGGAAATATTTGCTAGGAAGAGCAACAGTACTTAAAGTTCATCATTACCTTGATATTGCCTAAGTACCCCTTATTGTCAGAAAGTCCCTTGATCATGAGCCATTAATCACTTGTAGTGAACGCGAATATAGTGGACAGCTTCGAAACCTGTTGAGGCTTGACATCCTATCCCACTAATACTTGACGGAATGCCTTTATGGTTAGTCGTATTAGTCGCGATACACTATATTTGAGAAAAATAGGAATTGACAAATCACCTATTACTTGAGGGCAAATATCCATCATTGATTTGATGTTGATCACCAGCCGTTTATCGGTACTTTGGTTAACGTTTGCGTGTCATGAGGCTTGGGGCAATATCGATAAGAAAATATATGTCTTCAACATATATTTAGATACAGCTGTATAGGTATTTCATCTCACTACATTAACATCATTAGTTCCATCTCGTGTTATGGACTATGATCTAGTACTTGAACTTGACTGTGTATTTATATGATTTATCTGTGTTTATACTCAAAACACCATTCGTTACTTGTTTCATCACTGTTAATATTTACTACAATTATTACATCGTTCTTAAAATCATTGAAAGGAACTGTTTATCATTACTCGGAACTTATTTTGGATAATCATAATTATCTATGAAATTATTAAAACTGATTGTTTAATCATACTCGAATTTATCTCAAACATTACTATATACTTCTAAATTCATTGAAATAAATGGTTTTCCATTAAACTCTATGAACTCACCAACCTTTGTGTTGACACTTTTAAGCATGTGTATCTCAGGTAATTAACGGAACAGGACAAGACACGGAGTGGGCATTTATTACTCTGATAAATTAAAATGGTGTAAAAATCAAATATGTCATTCTTTCAAGCCGTTATATCTTTTATGGGATTTTTAAATCAAATGTTTCATCTTTGTATCAAAAGTATTTAATTGAATGACAAATAACTTTTAAAAGGTCTCTTTTGAGCCGTTTTCTATGATTATGACTCGATCCTCAACGTAACACCCAAATTACTATTCCGCTGCTTTAACCAAATTTTGGGGGTGTTACAGTAACCCTTATTACTCAAATAAACACATAACACATCATGTTCTTAATTTAGGGTTACAAACTAATTAATTAGTTAAACTAGGGTCGAAACCCTAACCCTAAATTCTATTCGATTTTTATTAGAATGTTTTTTACAAAAACAAACCCTAAAAAAATAAAAATCGACAAAGCATGTATGTATAAATCAAGAATTGATTTTTATTATGCGTTTAGGTAATTACATTAACATGTTTTTCCATAACTCTAACACGATACAAAATTCCAAAGTCCCGTGTTCGATTCTAGTCATATACATTTTAATATTTTTCCATAACTCTAACACGATACAAAATTGTCATTTGTAACTGATTTTGGTTTAATTCTTGTTTAAGAAAAACAGGTGTTCGAGTATTCATCGAGACACCAAATGAGATTTAGGTAAGTGTTTTTTTCCAAATAAATGAAATTAAATAGACAATGACATTTTGGAATGAGTGGACATGAATGGTGACAAATGACGGTCGTAATGGCTTACATCATTCTTAAGCCGCTATCAACTACTTGCGATTTATATGATTTTCTCAAAAGCGGCAACATATGTCCACTATTTATCCGGGACCTCTTTTCCATTTATTTAACAACTATTTTCGATTTCGAGTTTGTTTTGGTTTTTGCTTACTATATTCATTGGATATGATATAAGAATCTGATGTACTCATTAGGGTTCATATATTCTAATCATTTACTAGTATTAAAGAGAACTAGAAAAGTTATAATTGAGTTCTTTTAATAATTTTGAAGTTCATTTCCAAATGTGCTTAAAATAAAAACTTAAAAAGTCGTGTGGCTTTTTGTTTATAGCTGATTTTCCGAAAGTGACAAAAACTATGAGTAAGTTACAAGACATAATAAGCCTCTATATCCAGAAGCAATGCGGCCCTTTTGTGGTTCAATTTTATATTTCCAGCAAAACCATAACCATAAGAAATTAAGTTACAACGATATGAAAAAGATTTAAATGAGCTGATACAACCATTTCACAAGTCATTAATTAATTGATAACTCCAGCATGGAACCCACATGCTAATACGAGTAATACGGAAATTAGATTAGTAAAACTTTGGTATACTGGATTCACAATATGGAACTTTTAATATCCAAAATGTCATGTTTCTCACATGCTTAACATGTATCCGAAATTTTTCTGATCAAATCAGACTTATTATAAATACATTTAAGACCACTATAATACTTTCACAAAAACAACATGATTCCTTATATATTTCTTTCATCCCAAAATAATTCTCTCTAAACAAAAAACAGAAGGCTTAAAAAAATATAATAACTACTACTTTCTTTTTGTAAATGATAATATTCACTTGACCAATTAATTAACGTCTCCTTTGACTTTCTTAATAATAATTTAAAGCAAAAGTAACATGGTAAGTTGAACAAACTTTCATATTAATTTGTAACAACTCAAAAAGGAAATATGAACAACTACATTTGTCAAAAGAAGTAGAATATCTTCAACTTTGTATTAGATTTTCCTCTCCTCTATTTTCAGACGAATACCTGAATCTCTAAATCAAATAGGCTACAATATTGAAGTTTCTAATCCCCGGAATTATCCACATGGAATGTTGATACTTTTTTTTTAAAAGTCGTTTGAGAAGGGAGATGATATTTACACATAGCAAATTTGATTCATACACATAATTTTGTTTGTGAATTGACAGTTATGCCCTCCTTATATGTGTAAATCATTTGAATTTTATGTGTATGAATCAAATTTGCTATGTGTAAATATCATCTCCCTTTGAGAATCCATTCCAACCGAATCTATATATTATTGAAAGGGATTTTCTATCCTATGTCATAGTGGCATAGGTTAAACCTCAATTAATGCTAACAAGATTCTTCTTCAAAATATTACCACTCATTATTTGTGTTTGTCTTTTTCTCTTCTCTCAATTTTACCCTTGCCTTTTTATAAACATTTCATCCTCTTATATAAGACAATCAAAAAACATATCACATAACTGATTTACGAATTACAAACAAAGCAATATATTAATAAGGGATTTTATATTATTCTTTTTCTAACTTTCGTTGACTAACATCACCCATCTAAATAACACAAGATATTTTATTACTTTGACTTGTTAAAACTTCACATTCAACAATGTGACTAGTTGTTCGCATCAGTAGGCAAAAAAAAAGACATAGAAAATATAGTTCTAGCACTTCAAACAAAAAATAGGATTCAAATCTTCACTTTCGATAGATTTCTTTCTCTTTGTAGCACGCTTTCGTCCAATAACGTGACCATCCAACTTTTCCTTATCCGGGCATGTACTAATATTGTGGCCAACACCCTTGCACAATCGACAACGTTTTACTTGTTTTGTCAATTCCTTTTCCGGTTTGAATCGGTATTTCTTGGGCCGTCCTTTCGGTGTCGATTTAGGCGGACATTGAACCAAATCAACCGAAAGTGGAGCTACATTGTCCAAAGAAGTTTCTACTACGCTACTTTCTTGTTGATGTGAAATAGAGATTTTATCACGTTCAACCTCTTGCTGACACCACCGGGGAGACCAATAAGTAGACGGAATTGACCTCAAACCAATCCTTATGGACGAGCCCCTATATTTCACCAACATAGTATCATGCATTTGTTTTTGCTCAACATCTTCTATTGCAAGATCAACCTAAAATATTATTACATAAAAATAAGTTAGCAGTCAAGAAACATAGAATATAATACCATAGTTAAGTACATGTGATCACTTACTTGCTTAATGAATTGACTTAAACATGTACGAGAAGATATAAATCTTTTTATAAACGCATTAATACTTTCCGATCTTCCCGTTGTTGTCATACCACCAAAAAAGAAGTCGCGAAGATATGCGGGCACCCAAAATTCCTTAATCTTATACAAACCAACAACATGCTTATTCTCATCTAAGTTATACTTTTCAATAACTAATGGCCATTGGTGTTCAAATTCTTCAACCGTGTCTAACTTATATAAATCGTAGAATTCGGAACACCAACTTGAATACTCGCCTCTTAATATTGAAGTAAACCAACCACTAAATTTACTAGTGATATGCCATATACAAAATGCATGTTTCGTGAAAGGCATCTCTTTGGCAATTGCTTGGGTCATCCACGGATCTTGGTCGGTTAATATAGTTTTTGGTGATTTCTTCATTAGCAAAGTAAAAATCTACAAAATATAACTACATAATCAAAGACCAGTTGCAATTTTATTCACTAAATAGAAAAGAAATATTGTGATTACCTTGAATAGCCATCGAAATGTTTTTGTTGTCTCATTACGCAAAAGTGCACAACCAAGTAAGATGGTTCTTCCATGATTGTCAATACCGACAAAGATGCCAAAAGGCATGTCATATGAATTCACCTTGTAAGTTGTATCAAATACCACAACATCTCCATATTTTTGGTACCAATCATAACATTGAGCATGAGACCAAAAGATATGTTCTAACTTGTTTTCAGTATCAGTTGTATAATCATATTGAAAATTATGATTTTCAATCTTAGCATTTTGGCAATACTCTAAAATATCTCTTGCATCATTTTGGGAGTGAACTTTATGATATTTTGCCAAAAAATTATAAACATCTTTCGTGAGAAAATTAAGTTCTCCATGTCTCACATTTTTTTCAAGCTCCATGACACGCATAATTTGTCTAACAGACAAGCCACCTTCTTTTAACAATAATATACGTTTCTCATCATCAGTTGTGATACTACGATAAAACGGAAGAAAACGAACCTCATGTGTAGACAATAAGTCATGATTATGCTTTGAAACGAATCGAGTAACTTGCCACTCCTCCGGAAAAATATCATTCATTCTTCTTAATTTTATACGCATAATAGCCATGCATTCACATCTTGTAGCAGCTCGATTTCTTTGTTTTTTCGAATAGTCTACCACTTTAGCCTCGGGCTTTCCTTCACGATGACAAAAGAAATCACGTCTTTTCCTTTCACCTTTATTTTCTCCTTTCTTGTTATCGAACCTTCCTTTTCTTACCGAAAATCCGCTTATTTTCGCATATTTTTGATAGAAAACCAAAGCCTCTTCTTCACTAAGAAAACATTGACCAACAAAAGGTTCGTCAACATTTTCTTTTTCGATTTGGCCCTCTTCGTCGAAAACATCTTCATCTATGGGTACTTCATTTAAATCAAACGTAAATCCTTCATTCATCTACAAAGGAAAATTAACAAAATCATCAGATTGTCATATACTTTTATCTAAAAGTCTAAGTTACTAACATAGTAAAAGTTTATTACTAAAATAGTAAAATTTTATTACCTTTAGCTTTCTTTAAACAATTCAGTGACATAATCACAATATATATATATATATATATATATATATATATATATATTGTGAATGTAGTCATATTATATGGCGGGAACCATAAAAAATAATTGGAGGGAATCATTAGAGGGAAAACAATAAAAAAATGGAGGGAATCATTAGAGGGAACTTGGAGTTGATTTTTTACGATTTGTAACATTTTAGCAAGGAGTTGATTTCAATCATTAATGGAAATATTGAATTATGGAGTATAATATTTGTTTTAAAGGCAAGGGTAAAATTGGAAGAAAAGAAAAAAATAAACACAATTAATGAGTAGTAATATATTGAAAAAGAATCTTGTTAGCATTAATTGAGGTTTAACCTATGCCACCATGGCATAGGATAGAAAATCCCTTATTGAAATAAATGATTATTTAGGTATTGATTTTTTCCAATGGCATATACGACAAATCTGCATAACCAAAAAATTTATGAACGTTCTATACTGGGACATGATTGTCCTTCAAAGTTCAATGATGTTTACAATTTAGCGTTGGTGCTGACATTTCAAAAGAGCATCGCCACCTCTAATTTTTTCGTTTAAGTTCTAGTTACTATTTTTTTTTTTTTAACAACGGTAATTTTATTAAAACACTAGCAAGGTGTTAGAAATTACAAAGATGATTTAAGCCAACCATTCCAATTAATAGACAAACGACCTCTATGCTTAAACCAAGAAAAAGAATACAAACGAATATAATCGAAAATGTCACTTTTCCTCAAGGAATGAGAGTTAAAAGTGACACTATTACGATACCGCCAAATTAGCCATAATGAAGCCGCAATAATCACGAATAAACGATGCTTTTTGTCTCTAGAAACGGGCCATGAGTTCAACCAATTAATCCAATGAGCGTTGTAGTCGAAAAGAGGAAAAGAATCATCACACCACCTCCTAATAATCCTCCAAACCTCCTTGGCAAAAATGCATTCGAAAAAAATATGAATATTCGACTCCACATTACCGTTGCAAGAGGGACAAGAGATCTTCGGGATTTCAATACCTCTAGAAGAAAGATTAAGGCGATGCGGGAGCCTATCTAACTTCAATCCCCAAATGAAAATATTTACTTTACGTGGAATGGACTTATCCCAAGTCGTCTTAGTATCCAAAGAAGGTAAAGTGTGATCATCTATTAGGCGACACAAATCGCCAACATTGAACGTCCCATTACGTGCAAGAGACCAGGTGCATTTGTCCACATCATCTCTAACCTCAATATGGCTGATTTTTGCTAGAATGGTATTAAGATGGTTAGAATTTCGAATGCCAAGAGTACTACGAGACCAATTCTATGACCATTGCCCATTGGAGATACTATCTGTTGGGATTTATATTTGAGTTGATAAATACAAAACAATAAGTGAAGAATGAAGACAATGCAAAACACGAGGGACTTAGAAGTCAAAGAAGATTTTACTTATTAATCCTTTGTAAACCTAATTCTCTAGTATATAAAGAGATACAGGTTATTAGTTTCAATGTGTGTCAAGATGTAAAACTCCAAAGGGGTGTGTGTGTGTGTCATACCAGGCGTAGGTTTCTGATAGAAAACGCCTAGGTTAGTTTGTGTTTAGCCTCAAGATCGTTTGATCCTTGTTACAAGATGTGTAACACATACTACACTTGATCAAGTAGTATTGGAGCTTTTAGTTTGTAATTGTAGTTGTTAGAGATGATGACGAAGAAACTTTGTTTTAATAACATTGTACTATTCTTATTCCGCTGTGCAAATTAATATGTTTATGTACTTTGTTATTGTTATCCCTAGTGCTCTAAACGATTCATGGAGTTATCTCAAACTCCACACTATCCACAACCAAACAATTCTTCTTTTGTTCTAATCGGAAGAGCGTATTGAAACGAATGTACAAAGGCGAATTACCAAGCCAAATATCCTTCCAAAATCAAATAAGAGAGCCACAACCCACCTGAAAGCGAATGGAATCCATGGGAAGAATAGAGCTCGAATGTAAATAGTTGGAACTCCCAACTATCTTAGACCAAATACCATTGAATTTGCAACCATTTAGATCAAAACCACCTTAACTACCATGCAAAGCTTTAATAACTTTATCCCATAAAGAATCAGAAGAAGAATAGAAGCGCCATCTCCATTTGTGAAGCAAAGCAAGGTTAAAAGATTTTAGGCTACCAATAGCTAGACCCCCTTTGTCGAAAGAAGCCAACACATTAGACCATTGCAACCATGAAAGCTTTTTCGAATCTTGCGAGCCCCCCATCCCCCCCCCCCAAAAAAAAAAAGAAAAAAAAAAAAAAAAAAAAAAGAAAGAAGAAGGACACACGAGCATTCTCCAAGGACTTCAAAACCGTGGCAGGGGCTTTGAAAAGTGAAAGGAAATATATGCCAAGGCTCCCTAGGACAGCTTTAATAAACGTTAAACGACCATCATAGGAGAGAAGATTAGCCTTCGAAGAAGAGAGCTTCGAATAAAAAAATTTAACCAAAGGCTTCCAAATTTGCGATGAGAGACATGTTAGAACCAATAGGTAAACAAACATAAGTGAAGGGAAATGAACCCGAACTACAGCCCGTGTTAGAAGCCATAATCTGAACATCATCAGGAGACACTCCAATTCCATAGATACTAGACTTGTGGATATTAATTTTCAGACCTGAAGCTAAAAAGAAAACCTGGAAGATGTGAATAACGTTGTCTAAATCATGCACGCTCCAATCCGTGGTAATTATGACATCGTCGGCAAAAAATAAGTGGCAAAGGTTTATATCAGAAGTACCAATGTTAATACCCCGAATAAGACCATTACGCAGATTCTGAGAGCGCCACATGAAGGCCTTCCATAATGATTATAAACAAGAAAGGAGATAGGGGATCTCCTTGTCTCAAATCTCTCCTAACATTGAACTCGGAAGTGGGGCTTCCATTGATCAAAATCGAGGTCCGAGAGGATTCAAGACAAGCTTTAATCCATGACCTCCATGTTAGACCGAAACCAAGGTTGCATAACATGAAATCGAGGTATCTCCAACTAACCAAATCGAAAGCATTTTCAAAATCAAATTTAAAGAGCAACATCTTTTTCTTCCTTTTCTTATACCAATCAATAGCCTCGCTAAGAATGAGAGGCCTGTCAAGAATTTGACGACTCTTGATGAATGCGGATTGCTCACGACTAATTATTTTATCAACCACTTTAGAAAGCCTATTGGCAAGCACTTTAGCGATGATTTTGTAATGAACGCCTATTAGAGATATAGGCCGAAAATCATTAACATTAACTGGATTACTCACCTTTGGAATGAGGGTAATGAATGAGGAGTTGAAACCAAGAGGCATACTTCTTGTAGTAAGAAACAAAGTCACGAAATCTAGAATATCGGTTTTAAGAATGTCCCAGTATCGCTTTATAAAAGCGAAAGTGTAACCATCGGGACCGGGGGCTTTATCACTACCACAATCCCATACCGCAACCTTTACTTCATCCATAGAAATGTTAGCTTCTGGTAATGCACGATCACAGTCATTAAGCCTAGACGAAGTGAGGGTAGAAGGAAAATAGATCAAAGAGTCATTAGCTTGAAACTTTTGTTTAAAGAAATTAAGAAAGACGTCTTTGACAAGATGGGGATCAGTGACCCAAACACCCTCATGCATAACGCCTTTGATGGAGTTACTTCTATGTTTTTTATTAATCAAGCAATGAAAGAACTTGTTATTCTCATCTCCTTCAACATCCCATTTGATGCGCGCCTTTTGGATATTGTCCATAGCCTCGAAACTATCAAGCTTGTCAATCTCATGAAGGAAATTCTTTGATTGATGCATGCGTATCTTTTGGATATTGTCCATAGCCTTTTGGAGTTACTTCTAGTTACTATTGTAATAATTCTTTGATAGAAAATGAGTGATGTGAATAACTAAACTCTTAATCTTGATGTAATGGTGGCCCGATATAGCCATATCCACGCCAGCGCCATATCAACATATTTTTCACTACCTCCCTGCTACTCTTACCTGTAGGGGTTATCACCTTCACCACCATTTAATTTTTTTTTACTGTTAGACTTGTGATTCTCTCGTGCCCATCTCGTGGTCTACACCACATAACCAATGTAAAGGTGAAAGCACCAAAGGTGAATGAGGTGCCTAAGTGTTCAAAAGAAAAAAGAATGAGGTGCGTAAGGCGGACCACGTGGTTCAAGGCCTTTCCATGCAGTGGTCGTATGCTCAACTACAAAGGGTCTTAAAGTGTGTTTAGTTATGGAGCTTTTTTTTTATTATTTATTTTTTATTTTTTTTATTAGTTTTTATTTTTTATCTTTATCTTGTAGAAAAGGAAACGATGTTCGTTTTTTTTTTTTGAAAAAGTGTTATTAATCTTAACTATCTATAAAGGAAGAATGGTCAAAGTGGAAAAGTGAAAACTGAATTTTGGGTCAATTCTCATTTTGCCCTTGTCAATCTTGAATCATTAATTATACAACCATGCGTATTAAAATACATGCATTTCTTAACACACATTATTTCTCAACTCTCTCTCACTTTAACCTAAAAACACACACACCACCATCTCTCCAAATCGCCGCCGCCATCACTTCATAAATACGCCTCAACCTCCATCATTTGTATCCGCCGCATTGGACCACCACAGAAACCTACGGCATCACCACCACTACAGAAACCGACGCCACCGTCGATATCCACCCTCCACCGTGTTCTTCAGCCGCTGGAACCACCAAGACCCAAAGGGTTTTCAAGTTTTGAGGTATTTTTTTGAGCTTTTTTAATAGATCTACTTATATTTATAAAGTTTTGAAAGTTTTCTTTTAGATCTAAAGATTTTATTGTAGATCTATACGTTTTTCTTGTAGATATAGATATATGTATATTAACATTATTGGTATTTTTTTTGTTAGTGTTGCCTATTGCCGCCGCTGTAACCGTCTTTAGCTCGCCGGGAAGAGTCGCTCCGACGCCGCTGTTCGCCGGAAAGTTTCTGCCTCCGCCGGAAATTATTGCTACCCCTGGAAATAGTATGCTTTATTCTTAATATTGTTACAGTGGTTACTCCCCCCGTCTCAATTTAATTGTCCATATTTCCTTTTATGGATGTCTCAAATTAATTGTCCACTTTCCTTATTAAGTAAAAACTAGAGAATCTAGTAGAGGAATATTCCGTTTTAGTGGTTGAAAATTAAAGTGGCCCCACTTTTATTAAACTTTGTGATTTATTATGTAAATTTTGTTTTGATAAAGTTTATAGTTTAAGTTTTGTTATATGTTCATATTGTAAAAATTGAACCTGAACCAACTGACGGAAAGAATTACTGAAGCCGACTATGTCACTTTTGTTTGTTGTAAATCGTACGGGAGTTTTTGATATTAGAAGATGAGTTTTTAGTATATTAAGTTTTGTTTATTTAAAGCTTTTCATGATTTATCAATTTTTATTGTTGTTAATAGTTGTTATAAAATTAATCATGTATATTGTTATAAATTTGTTAGGTTTATATTTATTTCAAGTTTTCATGATTTATCAATATATATTTTATTTCAGATCTGAGTTTATTTAACTTTCAGATTCAAATTTTAACATTTTTTTTCCAGATCAGCTTGTGTCGCCGGGTAATCTACCGCTGGAATCCACAGTTTCCGGAATATGTTGCTGTCACGTGGCTGTGATTCTTAGTTGTGGCCAAAAAGGCTTTTTTTTAGTTGGTTTATCATTATGTTTGT
Source organism: Artemisia tridentata subsp. tridentata (assembly GCA_021014915.2). NCBI lineage: Eukaryota > Viridiplantae > Streptophyta > Magnoliopsida > Asterales > Asteraceae > Artemisia > Artemisia tridentata. The sequence goes on along the minus strand of CP139503.1, from coordinate 193,878,045 downwards.
GGTATGTCAGATCTAAAGAGTTTTTTTTTTTTTTTTTTTTTTTTTTTTTTTTTTTTTTTTTTATGTTTTTATTTGTAAAAAAGCACTCCTCATCTTGGATTCAAATATTTATGGTAGACTTGAATATGCTGGATTATTTTGGTGTTGGTGGTTTACCACAAATAAGCTTTTTTATGTTCTTATGATGATGAAAACCATGAGTAACCA